>CANSZD010000681.1:0-600000 GCA_947648045.1 Beta corolliflora | reverse complement strand
GTTGCAAAATATTAAAATCTTCATTTACAAGACAGCTAGATCCGCAGGGAAAACGTGGCAACAATAAAAGAACTCGTACCACTATATATGCTGAGGGTGAGAGAACGTATGGCTGTTTGAATCATCTTTTCCCCATGGTGTGCAAATCGAAGTGCCTCGGTATACAGAAGAAATGATGTAACAGCACCCTGCAAATAAAACCATTTTATTTGAATGAGGCATAACTCGAAGAAAAAAGGGGAAACTATTGAAGCAAGTCAAAGCATATTAAAATCAGTATCAAACCAGCATCTTCAATAAACTTCCATATATCTAACCAGAAAACTGCTAAATCATATCATCATTTGACTACAATACAGCATATATAGGAAAATGAGTGCTCAGAATGTGAACTGAAGATGATCTAACCAATCTGAATTTTTTTATAAAACAAACCTAAGTCATTTAGCAACTGGACAACTGTTTCCAGCTTCACAGCAGCTAAGTATTGGACAGAAACCAAAATAGAACTCTCCTTCATTTCAAATGAAAAAGAAATTGAGATGCGACTTCTTCAAGACTTCTTAATGATTTGTAGAAGATCATGTCACAAAGATTTGCAACACCTTTCTCTTGAAGAAGTTGATTAAAAGGGAAAATATGAGATGGTCTGACGGCATGACAAAGGTGGCGCTTTTTCTGTCAAGACTTTTTGTAAGTTTCTTGAAAGAAATTTCTCTCTGGTCTTCCCTGCTATTGATATTCAGAAGATCAGAGCTTGTCCTGAGACTTGAACTTTGGCATGGGTGGCTGTCAAAGAGAAGATCCAGCTGAGGTTGATATTTTCTTAAGAGAAAAAATTTTCATTGCTAGCCATGGTAGTCCATGTCTAGTTGTCTACAGAGTACAGGAGGAAGAATCAGTTAATCAATCTATTATTCTTCTGCCCTTGGTTCATTCTCTTGGGCCCCTTATGATTAGCTTTATAGCCTTGTTCTGGGACAGTAGCATGGTAGAGAAAAGATGAAGAAATGTTGGCTTGCTACAAGAGACAAACCAACAGCTTAAAATCTTGGATTCCAAGTTCCTTCATGAAAATATTGGTTTCAACTTTCAACAACTCCATTTATTTCTCAATAACCTTAACACTCCATTTTTTCACAGTCAACATGACATGACCGTTGATATCTTCAATTATGCATTAATAAATATTATAGAAGGTTGGTATTTTGAAACTACACATTAACACGAATCTAAGAAGATCCCATATAACAAAGTTACATATTAATTAACCTGAATAATGGAGTGTCATGGATACTGAGAAGCGGAAGGGGACCCAGGGGTGCCTTTTATATACTTCATAAGTTTACACATATAAGTTATAACTACCTTATATATATTCTTTTTTAAAATAACTACCTTAAGTATTCCGTCAAGTGTACAGTTATATGTTAGCAAAAGCTTCACAAATTAAAACTTATAATACAGTTGTTGAAAGACGTGCTACACAGTAGTACTATTGTTTTAAAAAAAGTATCCTATGTAAATTAGAGCTTGATGTGGTTTGTCAATGAAACAATGAATATCTCAAGGAAATAGCAAATGAAGCATGAACTGTTCTGTTAATTGCTAAATCAAATGACGAAGCTGATTAATCCTAATATTTTTTTAACCTTGAAATTTCTTTGGGTAAATCAAGCAATGAACAATCACCCCATTCAGAAGGAGACCTATAATAACCCTAACAGTCCTCAATCATACCAGTTGCATTAGAAACTAGTTAATCAGTAAACTAGGGTTATCAATCTAATACACTTTTGTTACTTCACATTAAAACAACACCCATAATACATGATTACTGTCAAAAATACTCAACTAATTACTCAACTACTAGCAAAAAATATAACACTACAAAATCCGCTTATAAGTCATGATTCTTCAATAAAATGACATTCATTACAACCTAATTCTGCTGTGATTGAGGAAGTAAGAAATGAGGAAGAGAGGGCGAGAGAGACAGAGAGACAGAGAGAAAAAGCAAGAGATTTAGGAAGAGAGAAAACATTGGAGCAAAGGTAAATTCTGAAGAGAAAAACAATGAAGATGAGTAGGGGATTCATTGTGATCAATTACAAAGGAAGAGTGCAAAAGGACTAGTGAAAGAGAAAGTTTAATCATAGTCGTGAAATGTGGGCAAATGAAAGTAAGTTTTGATGATAACAGCATAACGGGCATTTCAAATTTATTGCCCAGATGAAATCTGTCTCACACCATTAGATGGCACAATTATTGCTTCAATTAAACAAGAATGTTACATAAAATAATGACATCAAGGCGTATCAGTGTCACATGTAGCTCACAAATTTATTCTGCGGGGATCACTAATTTGTTAGATATTAACCTCAACTTAATAGTTAATACATGATATAAATATACTTTTCCAATAAGTTGAATCTACCTCTTGGACTTTTAAAAGAAGACAGATGGTGTCTTTGTTCAGCTTACTGCTCACTGCTCTGAAACATAGTCAAAGCAAGGACAACCACAAAGGTCAGAATAGCAGATCCCCATTATGGATCCGAAATAACCAATTTAACAACAAAGTGCCAGAATTAATTCCTAAAGAGGGAGAGGTTTCCGCAAAAGGCTATGAAGAAAAAGGAGAGTTTGACCTTAAAAAGGACACATAGTACAAAGCTAAATCACCGGAGACATGGAATCCGTACTCATGTGTGATGATGCTGTTAATGTGCCCATTGCTGAAGCAATAATCTGTGTCATATCAAAGACAAAGATATTACTGAGATTAAAGATATAAGTATCAATGATGAGGTCGATTTTGGAGAAGCAAAATGGGAATCAAGAAAATAAATCAAGGAAGTTAGCAACATTGCCGCTGAGAGAAGACAAAAAGGGGAAGTAAAAGACAGCCATGCCTCACAAGTCACAACAAAATGGAAAAAATGAGAACTGAGAATAATCCGAATGCATGAGAATAAAAACAGGTTCCTTACAAATTGCATGATCACTGTGTATATTTTGTATCATTATGCTCAGGTACTGAAGCACTTTTGCCTGAATCCTTGTATTCCTACTAATCTTAAGCATGCGGACAAACTCGGCCAAAACTTGATGTTCCATGAAACATCTATGGAGAGAATTTTCAATTGATAAGTACATCATAAAACCAAATATCACATTGCATATTCAGATAGAAATTGAAATAAAAAAGGATAGATAAACACATACTCGAAGATTGATGGGTCATGCCTATCACCATATGTAACTATCTCTACAATAGATTGTAATATGTCCACAACTACTTCCTAGAGAGAAAAAAATATAAAAGATCAGACTTATGATTCTTAAGACAGAGCATCGGTCAAATTAAGCCATACTGTTTAGGTAAAGCAACAGTTCAACAGAAAGACAATGAACAATGTCAGCACCAATAATTTATACCGTGTTAGATGTGTCAACAACTTCGATCCCCTGCAACTCATTGATGACATACCTGCAAATCAATGTCAGCACTTTTAATGACATCGAGAAAGAGATGGATGCATTTCTCCAAAAGTTCTTCATGACCTCATTTGGCACTTCTAAAATATAAAGGGGTACTTGCAGTATATACAAAATGCTGCAGCTGTCATCCTAGATGATGAACCCGCGTTTCATAGATTGGGCTGTAGATAAGTATATTTTTTATTTTTTGAATCTGAAAGACCTTTATAAAGTACTGATCTCATAGGATGCCATTTAAAAGTTTATAGCTGTCTGCAGAACTTGCTAATTGTTCCTGTTTCATTTTTCAATCATCAAAAACAGCACATCATTATCCCTAAGATAGTAACTTGCACATTGGTAATTTTATTATGCAGAGTCAACCTTCCAACATAATCCGCAAGCCTCTATTTTCCATTTATCAACCATACTAATAATGTGTTTCGAAAGTTAATTAGATCAGAAAAAAGTTTCCACTAAAACAGAGAGAATTGAATTATATAAAAAAAAAAAGTAAATTCCAAGCAAAAAGGGAAAAAAAGAGAAGTCCAATCACACATTAAATCAAAAAGTGATACTGATGAAAGTCTCGTAATCAAAATAAGCTAAAATAACCACCCAATTTCCCCACAAAAGATCTCATCCTCTCCAACCAAAGCACCCATATAGCTAGCTCAACACAGAGTTGTTGTTCTTGCATCTTTTAAACCTCACATAGTCTGCCTTCAGATGACTCAAAACAGAAAATGCAGCGACCCAGTAAAATCGCAAGCACCCAATAAGCCTTTGCTAATGATGAGTTATCATAATACAATGCAGCCAATCCACTAGCGAAACACAAGATATATAAAAGGCCTTGTTTTTCCTCCAAACAAACAGATTCTCACAGGTATTTAGATTCCCCAAACTAGCAAGCTAAACAGATGCTTTCACCCCACTTTGGAATGTTAAGAGTTCCAAACAGAAATGGAGATATCAAGAGATTGCAAGTTGTCCATATTTTTGTTAGTGGAGAAAAGATGAAGTATAAACCTAAGAATTCAGCCAACAAGCTCTTCTTCTTGGGAATCTAACAAAGAAACAGAAACAAGGGTGCTCAACAAGTTAATAAGCTCCCCCAACTCCTACTCGTCAGGATTCCACCTAAAAAAAAGTTTTAAGAAGAACTACCGCACTCTCGGAGGAGGAGATAGGAGTATGAAGAGCTGTAGACAACCCCTAAAAGTGAGGGGAGAAGGTTACTCAATGAAAAGTCCAACCAAAAAAAATATGTGGTCCGTTAACACTCTTGCATTCAACCAAGGGTGTATCCTATACATTTATTATAAGACCATACCTGGTCCTAATCACCTTATGCCAAGAGAACTTTGCTCTTCTTATAGAAGCTGCAACTTATCCCACAAGAAAAAGAACCTAGACACCAAACTACCATAATTGCAGGGCCCTCCCTCCTTAGTCTTGCATACACTTCCAATTCACAAGGAGTCTACCCTAGACTACAAAAAATCTCTCGTGATCCTTTATAACGAACATCCTTATGATGGTTCATGTTAGCCAACACCAAAACATTTTGGGACTAAGGCTTTGCTGTTGTTGTTGTAGTTTTAATCCTTTGTAACCTCCTTATTACACTAACTGGAAGCTTGAAATGGTAGGGAGAGTACACGGAAAAGTTGGAAAGGCAAGTTTACATAAGTATCATAAACTATGATACCTGGGTACGCCTCCCAAGGGCCGTTTCCCGTACCGGGTACGGGAACGTACCGGGTACGGTACGGATTCGTCTGGGATTCGTACCCAGAACGAACCCGGTGGTCTGGGTACGGGGGAGATTATTGGGTACGGGAAACTCGATGGTGGGTACGGGTTGGGTACGTATTTCAGTACAAACCCACGTACCCAACTTAGGTCCAAAATCACATTTCACAAGCTAGGGTTTCATTTTCGAAATCCCCAAATTCACTCTTTACTCACCTGCGAAAAGGGCGAAATCACTCTCTACTCACCTGGGGTTCGTCGCCGGCCTCTTCGTCGCCGGCCGTTTCGAAGTTCGTCGCCTGCCTCTTCGTCGCCGTCTCTTCTTCTCCTTCGAAGTTCTTCTCCTTCGAAGTTCTTCTCCTTCGAAGCTAGGGTTTCTTCTCGCCGGTTTTCTTCGAAGTCTGGAAGTTGGAACACTCTTCACCGGTTTCTTCTCGCCGGTTTTCTTCTTCACCGCAGTCATTTCTTCTCGATTCTATAAGGTCGGTGTTTATTTTCATGTTTTCGAATTCTAGGGTTTTGTTTCATTTTGTTCTCCCGATTTTTTATCTTTATTTTTTCACTCCCTCTCCTCAGTCCTCATTTCTTCCTGTTTTTTTGAGTGGCTGTTTTCGTTTTTTTTTTTTCTTTCTTTTTTTTTCTGTTTTCTGTGGTTTTTTTCTGTTTTATGTGGTTTTTTTTATTGAGGATTGAGGAAGACAGTAAGTTACTTAATTTTTTATTTAGTTAAGTTGAGTGTTGAAAGTTGAATTGTTGTGGTGTTGAATTGTTGTGTTGGATTGTTGTGGTGTTGAATTGTTATGTTGGATTGTTGGGGTTGAATGTGTTTATTTTTCATTTTATTAGGACAAATATGGCATCTCAATCTCAACAACAAAGTACTAATATTGGTAGTAGCTCGGGTAGTGGGTCAATTGGTGCGGAATCAACACAAAGTGAGGGTCCTCCATTGTGGAGGTTTGTAACAAGAATTGAAAAAGTTGGGGCGGTTGGTGGAACATGGAAATATCGATGTAATTTTTGTAATGAAATTTGAACATCTAGTTATTCAAGAGTTAGAGCCCATTTGCTTCAACTTAAGGGTCAAGGAATTGCATGTTGTAAGAAAGTGTCTCGTGTTGATAAACTTGAAATGCAAAAACTTGATGATGAATTTGAAAATAAGAAACTTGATTCGGGCCCTAGAGAAGTTCCTTTGCCTAGTGAATCTCTTTCTCATTTGGATGATGATGCTACATTCAAGAAAAGGAAGTCTGAAAAATCACCTATTACAAGATGTTTTGGGATTGAAACTAGGGATGTTGGGATTTGATTCCATGGAGGATGTTGGGTTTCTAGAGTTTGCGGAACTCTCACTAGATGAGCCCGATTTAGAAAATGAGTTGCTCCTTGAAGATTGATGTGCTTTGTCTAAGTTTTATCTACTTTAAGACATTAAATTTAGTTGTTGTTTTTTGGTATTTTGAATTATTTATGTATGGATGTTTAATTTAGTTTTTTTTTTTTTTGCCGAATCCATGCCGTACCCGTTTTTAGCAATTTTGATTTTACCGTTTTCCGTCCCCGTACCCGTCCCCGTACCCGTCCCCGTACCCGTATCGGTGCAACATAGATCATAAACCCCAGTCCCCAAAGACGAAATAAGCCCTATTCTGCCTATGAACGGAGGTATTGGCCAATACACAACATACTGGCTGATAAGTATTAGTTTCTCAGCTTGCCAAACAGACATTTCCAAGAAGTCATAGAGGAAAACTATATTGTGCACCAGCCTAGGCCACCTGCTCCTTTCCTTTATGTGAGATGCAAGAAACAGAAAGGCAAAGTAGGCAATTCAATTGGACACAATTAAGCAATCGAATGAGCTGTGAAGCAATCACAGACACATGGTGAGGTAGTTATAGAGTAAGAACGGAATCTTGGAGATTGTAATAAAAGGAAGAGAAGTAGGAGAGAGGATGGCATGCAGAAAAGGATGATCTCATTCCTTTTGTAGTGGAGAGACCCAGCCTATCGGAACCTGGGAAACTAGTTACTTGCTTATTAAACTAATACAATCATCTTTAACTTTCTGCCGATTCCTTCTTCGTACTACATTTATCTGCAACTTCTCTTCTCCAACCTTTTTCTTCTTCTTAGAACATACCTTAATTCATAACAAATTACTTACTGGCAGATATGGCCAACACAGAGTCAATATAGCCGATACAAGGCCCAAAAAGGTAATATGGCTCCTACAACCAATGTAAAAGAATTATATCCACTATCCTGCACAACAACGCAATAAAATACACTTGGTGATTCATGAACTTCATTGTGCTGCCGCAACTTTAACCTTTCTTCGGCGGATCCAATTTCATACAAACCTTTTCAGTATGTTGGGTCTCAAAACTCAATAATATGAAGATTACCCCTAATGGAAGACCTAATTTTGTTAAAAGATAAGAAAATCAGATTAAAACAGAAGAGGTGCACTAGAGTAAAAGTCCTTAAATCATTGTTAACAATCCAAGAAGATATTCCTGAAAGCAAGCCAACAGAATAGCACCACAAAAAGGCTACCAAAACTACCCTATAGTACAATCTTCTCAACTCAAGGCTCTCGCTCTCCACATATATTTGTGATTCTTTTCCATCCACATAACCCGAGTGATAGCCAAGAATGTAATCTCTAAAAAATTCCTCCCCTCTCCCCTTAAGTAAGCACATCTAGCCTTCAAATTCTTCATATTGGATTGTGAACAAAACTAATATATCATAAAACCTCAAAGTCTCAAACAGTCAGCACGATGAAAAAGAAACCCCTTCATAATGCAAACTCTTTGCTTTTAGCATTAAGCTTTTCCACACAAGCTACCAAAATCAAAAGTTTAATCCTTGTCAAGAGCTTATCTATCCTAACACAGCTAGAGATTCGCACCCGAAACAATGTAGCTAGAGATATAACCATTTTACAAATATCATAGAAGTGAAAACAAGCAAAGAGTAAGGAAGTGGCACAAATAAAGCTCTTCAAGACACAAGCCTTGTAAGTTCATGATCTCCCAATTCATGTGTACTCCATATAAATTAGAAATTTCAAAGTATGACATCCCCTCAAAATAAATTGTAGGAAGCAGCTAAACTCAATTCTTATTAAAACTATAGCTATTCTTTGTCCCCATTAGTAAGATGTTATTAACTTAAGCGCATTTTGATTTATCCTAAAATTGTTCAACCCACATTGCAAAAAAAATACTCCCTGAAAACCTAATTTTTTCTGCTGGTATAATTATGATAGTTAATTCACTTTTTTTATCCCTAAACCTAAATAAACAAGTATCTCCGTAATCATAGTAATTCGATTCTAAACTGACATACATAATAGTTTAATTTTTTAATTTCTTCGAAAAATTCAGTCATAAACTCAAAAAATTAAATTGATGGGAGAAAATGCGGGGGAACTTTACTTACTTGAAATGTTGGAGAGAGAAGCGATCAAAAGACCGCCAAAGTGATCGCAACATGAGGAAGTTGAAGTGAGATTGATTATACCGAAAATGTTAATAGTTGAGAAATTAAACCCTAGAAATTCGAAATTTCTGGCGTGAGATTGAGAGAAAGAGAAAGAGAAAGAGAGAGTTGAGTTGTTTGGCATTGATTATGGAATGGAGGTTCGCTTTGTGATCACGGCACGTTCGCGGCAAACAACTATTCTTCTGTTAACTTTCATTTCTGTTTTTTTTTTTATTGCAAGGTAAACTGCTAATTAATCAAACTGAGCTGGTGGAGGACATTGCTACACCTATCCACTGGGGTAGACAACCCACTACTAATAAAACATTAAAAAAAATTATGTTGAGTTGGATTTCATTACTACAACCCTAAATAAGTCTTTGTTAATGGTGGGTAGTTTACCCGGTGGGTAGACAAAGTTTTTTCTGTCGAGTTGGAGGTTAGCTCAGCGTCCAACTGTCAGAGTCCTTTTTGGACTCCAATAGCGGCATTTTGGACAATTTGCATTTGAAGAAAGTGGGAGGAATTACACGTGTGTATGGATCAATAACATCGTCAAGAAATTATATGAATTGATGTGGAAATTCTGAATGATCAAGGAAGGGGTGGGTGAATAAATTTCCACGTTTTGTTGAAATTTCAATTTTCCAACGAACTTTCATTGCTCCCATTTTCCCCATTTTCTGTCAACCAAACAACTACCCAAATCAGAACATCATGGAAATTTATATTGTCTACATAATTTCCTGTATACCAAACAACCACTTATTTTTTTATAAACTAGGGAGCAAAGTTAATTATCATATATAAACTAACAACAGATTAAATAGTAAATATTTGAGTTATATAAAGCAAAAAATCCTACCTTATATTATTAAAATTGGTGAATCCTTTTATCTTTAGTATTTTATGAGTCATTTAATTAAGTTCATGGATCCTACCTGATATTATTAGTATTGTGTTTATAAAATTTTGGATCAATAACACCAATAATAGGACTCGCCATAAATTAATAATATAAGGATTTGATATGAAGCGAGTATTATAAAAATAATAAAGTGATACTCATGAATGCTAGATTTTGAGAAACACCGTAACTGGAGTTCATTCTATTAATCAACTAGTATTGGGACCCAGGCAAATGCCCGTTCTTTTCGTGGAGAAGATGCTAGATTTTGTGGTTTTCACATACGTTATTTGAATGTATTTTTGTCCGAAAGTTATAATGTAATAACTTTGAATATTCTAATTCTCACATGAATAGGTTTTGTAGAAAAGCCCTAATTCTAAGTGCAGTTTGTTACTTTAATACGTTAGTATAGTTAATATTACTTTAATATTAAATTTTAAATATAGTATAAATGGTTCTTATTTTAATGTAGTTTTTAAACACTTTCCAATGGTACAAAAATAATAATTTTCCGACTATATCTTAAAAGTTATAATCGATTTACAATACTTAAGTTTTTCATATCATATAGTATATTAGTTATAGGAAAATTGGATTCTAATAATCCAACCTTTAAGCGGTCTTCTTAAAACAGTCCCACTTATGAGATATTTTTGAATGATCTAACCTTTTGATGTATCTTCTTAAAACGATCAGGGTGACTTGTGACCCGAACTTGCGTAATTTTTTTCCCTTCTCCTACTCATTTCTCTCTCCTCCCCGTTAACCTCCCTATCTCTAGTTTGACCCACCCCATCCCTTCCACTGGCCCCGCCCCGCCCCACCACCAGGCCACCGCCCCAACCACCGAGCCCCCACCCCTCTCTATCTTCGTCGTCACTTCTCTCTTCCTCCTGTCTCTCTCCTCTTTCTCTTTCTCGAATCGCGTGTGGTTGTGTGTGGTGGTGGTTGTGAGGTCGTCCTTAACAATACGGGAAGCTCCGGGAGAGGAGAAGAGGGAGGGGGGACGAGGGCATGGGGCGAAGAGGGAAGGGGCGAAGGGGAAAGGGGGGAGGGGCGAAGAGGAGAAGGGGGATGGGTGGGGTGGGTGTGGGGCGAAGAACAGTCAGGGGGTGGGGGTGGGGGGCTGAAAATTGGGGTGGGGTGGCTTGACGCGGGGTGGGGTGGGGGGTGGGGATGGGGGTTGCAGCGAATTAGGGTGGGGGGTGGGGTGCGGTGGGCGGTGGGGTCAGGGTGGGCAGTGGGGTTGGGGTGGGGTTGGAATAGGGGCTGCGGGGGTGGGGTGGGGTTGGGGGGTGGCGGTGGGGTGCAGTGGGCGGTGGGCCGGGTCAGGTGGGGTGGGGGTGGGCAATGGGGTTGGGGTGGGGGCGGGGTGGGGTTGGGATGGGGTTGCACGGGGGTGGGGTTGGGGGTGGCGGTGGCGGTGGGGTCCAGTGGGGTCAAAGGGCGGGTGGGGTGGCAGGTGGGGCGGGTGGGGGTTGGGATAGGGGCTGCGGGGGGGGGGTAAGGGGTTGGCATGGGGTGGTGGTCGTAGTGGCTAGGTGGTGGTGTTTGTGGAGGAAAAGAGGTAGAGGAGGGAGAAAATGGACTGACCAATGATAGTGTGACATGTGTCACACTTGACCTTTTATACAGGTCACAACAGGTCAAGGACGATTATGAGAAGATACAAACAACAAAAGGTTGGATTATTCAAAAAAAACTTAAATATGGGACTGTTTTAAGAAGATCGGTCGAAGGTTGGATTATTAAAATCCAATTTTCCTTAGTTATATGATATATATGATATGATATATAAGGGTTACATAATATTAATCCTAACAATGTTAGGTATCCTAATCAGATAAGAACAAAGCTATACAAAGTATATCCTAAATATATTTTCCATCAATGAATATTAAGATTTTTTTTATTGATATGGATTATAATCATAAATATTAAATCATCACTCTTAATTTTTTTTATTGATATGGATTATAATCATAAATATTATAATCATATTGTGGTCTTATAGTCCATAAAATTAACATGTTCCGTAGCTTATTAGGATTAGGAAAGTGAATTCATCATATAATGTTCTTCCCTTCCCTTATAGGTTGTTCCCAATCCCAACATCACAATTCACATACCAGTAAGTACCACCTTTAAGTTGAGCAGAGGCCTAAGAAAGAATCCAGAATCCTAAAATCTCCGTTGAACACTGATTATTAATGGCTGAAATACCAAGTGATCTTCACCCTACAATCTTAAAAACACTGCCTTCAAAAACCTTGTTACAATTTTCAACAGTCTCAAAGTCATGGTACTCCATAATCAAAAACCATAATTTCATCAAATCCCATAACAACCACCACAAGTCTCTTAACAACAACGTATTCTTCCTAAGAGCTTACTCTCGCTACTTCCTTTACCACTACCACAACCCCCGGCGCACGCGCCGCACTGAGCTCCCTAGTCCACCAGATGAGTTCAACGAGATAGTCGCCTCGCTCGACAGCTTAATATGCTTATCAGGATCAATACCTGCTAACCTAGGCCTCCTTCTATGGAATCCTTCCGTGAATAAATTTAGAAAAATTGAACCACCATTGACTGCTTTGCTGAACCACGAGTACGTTCATGGGCGGTTCTTGGCCCATGCAATATGGGCAACCGCATAGGGCCCCAAAAAAACAGGGGCCCCAAATATATTTTAGTTTGTTGATTGAATAATTGACAGAAGGAAAATGTTTGGAGTAGTGGTAAGACCACTCACCTAATGAATGCTAGGTATGGAGATCGAATCCTCTTAAACCCATTAAATTTTTGCTTTTTGGGAAATTGAAAAGCTGTCCATGACAGCTAGCGTGTGAAACAACACGCTTGCGGGCTGCGGCATTAATAACTTCTCTACTAGAAACTTCATCTCATTAATGACTATCATTTTCCCAATTCTAAAATTTAATTGCTGCATTACATATAAGAGTATACTACATTACTACTACCTTTTTAAATACCTTTCAAGTTTAAACACTACCCACTTCTCAAAATTCTGAACTATGCCTTTTTTTATATAATTTTAGTTTAAATTTTGTTAATGAAAAAAATCAGCTTATGGTATTTGAAAAACATCTAATAAAATACAAATAAGAAATTTTTGTTATTTAACTATTCCATACTTTTTAAGTTGATAATTTTTTTTTCTAATATGATGTAATTTGGCATTATTTAAAATATAAAAGTAATTTTTTTTGTCAAAATTAAGAATATTATATTTGTTTTGAACTATGAATTAAAGGCCCAATTTTAAGAAAGTGAATAGGGCCACCATTATATTTGCCCCGCCCCTGAGTACGTTGTAGGTAGGCCTGTTCATTGGGGTGGGTCAGGGCCGGGCCGGGTCAATGTGTTAACGGACCGGGCCGAGGGTGTTGATTCAACGGGCCGGGCCGGGTCAGACCCATTACAGCCCGACCCGACCCCGCCCATATAACTACTTTGATCAATATTGATGCAAAACGTATATGATTCAATTATTTCTTCTTTTAGGGCTCGGGCGCAATCATGTTAATGATGATTATACTGTTGTGTTGATTACAGTTGTACCTTTTAATAATGATCATACTCGTTATACCGTTCTTGATAATGCTCATGTGTATACGATCAATAATCCGAGTTTAGGATGGAAGAGCGTTGCACTTTCTGCGTTGGGTTACCATATTTTCACTCGTTTTTCACATAGTTGCTTTGTGAATGACACTATACATTGGATTTTTTTTCACGGAGATAATGGTACTGAACTTGGTGCGTCAGTTGTCACGTTTGATCCAAGCAATAATTGTTTCGCAAACATGGCGCTGCCTACTACCTTGAAAGAGGCGTCTGATCAGGACTTAAGTCTTGCCGTGATCGGCGATTCTCTCGCCGTGGTTCATCGTTCATATGAAGTAGGGAAGTCGTCATCAATTGTGGTTGTTTGGAGGATGAATGCATATGGTGTGGAGAAGTCTTGGAAGGTGTTGTATCGGATAGCGATGTCTACGTTAACGAATAGACAGTTGTGGGCTGAAAAGGATGGCAAGGTTTTTATTACTACTTGTTCTGGAGAATTGATAGTATTCAATGTTAATAGTGGGAGTTTTGGTTTTTTGGATGGTGATTATGGCATGGTTGGTGGCCGAGCTTTTGCTTATACTGAAAGTTTAGTGCTCTTGGATGGTTTACAAAGGCAACAATTAGAGAGTTAAAAATTATCTATGATTAATAATAATGATAATAGGGCGTGTTTGTCAATTATCATCATATAATTATGGATACTACTTCTGTTATGTCATCTTTGAGAGTAGAATGGATACTACTTCTGCTATGTCATCTATTGTGAAGAATTTGGAATCAAATGCTGACCTAGTGTTTGCTCTTGTGATGTGGAGTATGTTTAAACTTTGTTGCGTGTAATGGACTCCTCTTGTCCCCTGATGATAATTGTCATCAGTACAAAATTGTTGTTTATATTTTGTTTTTCTAAACTATTGTTTTTGAGAATTTGTTACAAAGTATAAATTCAGTTCGATGCAAAGATTAGTTTTATGGTTACAAGTCTGACGATGTGTTTGAGGAATTGTTATAAAAAAAAATTCTACATTTTGGTCAAGATGTAGCACTTTTTTTTGGGACAGATGGAGTACCTTGTGATGACCAAATTCTACTATTATATGCAACTGAGAAGTGAAATTAGATAAGTCTGCACTATTAGATACTCCCTCCGTCTTCTTTTTTTTATTATTGTTACAATTCACTTTGGAGGAGAACCAAGGAAATTCTGCAAAAAGCATGAAAAAGTTACAACCAAAGAATATTTGATTCACTACAACAAATAAGATCAAAGAGGGCAAGTGAAATTGCCCTCTTACATCCAAAAATTGCCCTATTTGTCTAAAAGGGCAAAAATTATTTGCCCTCAACTTTCTTCTGAAGAGGGCCAGTTGTATTAGCTTTGTAGGGCAAAAGTATAAAATTTGCCCTCTTTGTAAAATTTAAGGAAGGCAACTTAGATTTGCCCTATTTGAGTTTACCAAATATGACAATTGTTTTTGCCCTCTTAGCTATGCAAATAGGAAAACTTTCATTGCCTTTTTTGTTTTACGTACAACGATGGCAAAAAAGTTGCCCTCTTTAATATAAAGCAAAGAGGGTAACATATGTGTTAAGAACATATATTACATAACAAAGAGGGTAATATATTACATAACAAAGATGAATTGAAAGAAGTAAAGGAAGTGTACAATAGGAGCTTTCTTTTTGGTTAAATAGAGATTTTATTGAATCAAAGATAGATTACAACCTAACACAAACTTTGATAGCCAAAAACAACCAGATTTACTATCCACTAATTGATAGTAATTACAAACACAAAAGAAAGGAAACTCCATAGGCAGACACAAGACACCGCAACCTGCTCATGCACTCATCAGCACCATAGACAAGCACAGCACACACACGCAGCAGAAACAGTTTAGACATGCGGCAACCCTATAGTAACAGAACCTGCAAAAATAGAAGGAAATATGCACTACACATCCAGGGAGCAGGCATTCTCCCATAGCTCAGCAGCACCAACCAGAGAGTAACATAGCCCTCTACAAGCTATTTTAGGAAGGAGTACAAACTACAAGAAGCATAGGAGTAATATTAAATCCTTATTACTAGAACTTGTGTAAGTTTGTCTTGCCTCAATACCAGCAAATTTCATCCCAACCATCAGCAAATAGCCAATAATTTATGTTCAGGCCAACATAGTTGTATAGAACTATAATTCTTTTTGAAAATGAAAACCAATATCCATACCATCTTCAAACGCTAGAGCAAAGAAAGGAGAAAAAAAATTGTGACGATGAGACATGAACCCAGCACATGACTACTAACAAGTCATACAGAACAGGGTAAATCCAGGCTTGCAAATTTGCCAATGTTAGGTACAGCTTATTCTACTTTAAAAGATTCAAAATTCAATGGAGGATCCAAGAATGCACTGCATATTTGAAAACTTACCAAGTAAATATCACTCGATAATCCCAAGTAATGAAAATGATGAACTGCTTCCATAATACAGTCACTTAATTAGATAGTGACCTGATTACTTAAGGAGTGTTAGATTGAAATGGCCAACTAATGAAAAGACCGGAGAGATGTTTTTTAAGGTTCTTTTTCTTGTCATGTTTTTACTTAATTTGCTAATCACCCCTGTGACTTGCCAACCTGTACATGATATTCTAAAACTTCTAATCAAAATGAAGCTTAATCCATGTGCTTGTGAAAGGAACTTTTATGTGAAAATGAATTTTAATTAATAAAGACATGGACATTACTTAAGTTCCTTTCAATATAAGCATGCTAAACTGTCCATACATCTCATATAGGGTAAAACAGTACATAATTGTTGCATTTTAGATGCAAGCAAGCGTCTAACTGAAGCAACTATGTGTATACTTAGATTAATTCTCGTAAAAAAGGGTATTAGATTAATAAAACCACCTATCATAATAGTAGGTATTAGATTAATAAGACCACTTATCTTAATAGTTTTTCAAGTAGTTTCACCGTCATGACTTATGACATCACCAAACTCTAGTAAAGATGATAAATGTTGTTTGGTAAAGTAATTATCTTATAGTAGCATATAGAGATAAAACAATAGTGATTAAGGAAGCCAAAAACAAAATGTATCTGTTGAAGGTAGATGTAGTTTTTGAGTAATAAAAACGTTTTGTTATTATTCCAAAACACATACAACACCCCTGCCCAGCACCCCCAGCCAGCCAGCCCACCCCCCTGCCCAGAAACCCCTGGCACCCCCCCTGCACAGTCCCCCTCCACCTGACCCTGCACCCCTGCACAGTCCCCCCACCTGCACAGTCTGCCATCCCCCGCCCACCTGCACCCCCCTGCCAACCCTCTCTCTCCCCCTTGCACAACCCCCCTCCCCCAAGAATAATATTAATAATAAAATGCATACCACAAAATCAGCGTTTATAATAATTAACTAGTAATAGTATCTGAGCCCTGAGGATTACTCTATAATGTATAAATAAGTTTCAATCAATTTCAATAATGGCCTGCTTGGATATCAGCATTTCATTGGATTTGGACAATTAACATGTTTGGATGGACAAAGAATTTCAATTCTGGAATTAGCCCAAATCCCACACAACCAAAAAAAGCCAATACAAGAAAGGATTTGAAATGACATTTGAAACCATGTCATTTGAAATCACAGCACAATACACTACTGCTCTCTTTCTTCTCTCCTCAAATCATTATTTTTTTCCTTTTTTTTCTTTTTGGTGAACTTCTTAATTTTTGTAAATGACAAACCATACTTTCTCTCTCCTCAGCCATAAACATATGGGTTCCTTGTCCACTCTCTCTCCTCTACCTCACCACCATGGCACCATATTCCATTTCATTCTCTAAGGGTCCGTTCTGTTCAACTTATTTTAACTTATATAAGATTTTATAAGATAAGATAAGATAAGATAAGATAAGATAAGATAAGATCAGATCTGATAAGATAAGATCAGATAAGATCAGATAAGATAAGATAAGATAAGATAAGATCAGATAAGATAAGATCAGATAAGATCAGATATGATAAGATAAGATAAGATCAGATAAGATTAGATAAGATAAATAAGATGTTCTGTTCAACTTATCTTCACTCATTTCAGAATAAAATAAGATAAGAAAAGATAAGATAAGATCAGATAAGATAAGATAAGATAAGATAAGATCAGATAAGATAAGATAAGATCAGATAAGATAAGATAAGATAAGATCAGATAAGATAAGATAAGATAAAATAAGATAAGACAAAATAAGTTGAACAGAACAGACCCTAAGTCACTGGAGTTCGCCGGCGATTATATCGGTTTCAATTCCAATTTTTATTTGTATTTCAATTTATCAAATGGGTCAAAAAATTCCTGTAAGTAAACAATCAAAGATGAGTTTTAATTTTCTTTCAATCCCAATTATCTTCATATTGGATTCAATTTTGTATAGTTTGATGAATGATATATCAATTATCTGATTAATATGAAGTTGAATTTTCATATGATTGAGCAGCCATGTTTTTTACTTCATCTTCCTCATTCCCAATTTTTTCCTTTATTTTTTTATAATGATAAACAGAGCCTTGTTATACTTGTTTTTCATTTTAATTTTTGTAGCTAATCTTTCATAGTTCTGGTGAAAAACTCGCTTGTAGTGATGAAATGTGGAATTAGAATTCTAAAGTCTATCCAAACGATGCATTGGATTTGAAATAATGGATTTAGAATTTCTGAATTTCCCAAACAATTGATTTGGAATTCAATATTGGAATTTATAATTCCTAAATTCAAATCCAGGAATTCAAATGAAATCAACATTCCCAAAACACTCGCTAAGAGAACTCTATTTTCATTCTTCAAAAATGACTAAATTATTCTCACAATACTCCACAGGATAGCTTTATAATCTCACAGAAGTTGTTGTCACTGCATTCTCATAATAGCTTTATTCAAGTAGCTTTAATTTTATTCTAAGCAATGACATCGCTAATTTGATATAATATGATTAGCACTCAATAATAAACAGCGTATATGTACACTTTAGCACTACACTTCACTGTTTTAGCAAATTCACTAAAAACAAACTTCATCTTCACAAGAGACTAACAAAGAAGCACTAGGATGGGAGAAACGTGAAAACTGTTGAGGTGTTTACTGTTGGTAGATTGTTCAATCACTACAAATCTACCACAACATGCTAAATTCACAAATGATAAAACTAAATTAAGCTAAACTAATCATAATGCACAATTAATTTAATCCGTTAAAGATTCATCACATAAAACGATTCGTAGATAATCGATATGGAGTAGTTAATTACTTGCAAAATTACTCCAAAATTTCTGAAAATTATTCGAAAATTAATCAATCATACCTTCACTTGTTGAAGCCAATTGCAATCACTCAAAACTTTCTCTCGCAAACTCCAACAACATCAAAACATAACAACAACAAATAAAAGCTAGATGTTTGGACCTATGATGCAGTCCAACCGGTGTTGTCTGAAAGTCCACCTAAAAGATCCGTCTGCATGTCCCCAAGGGGCCCATCGATCCTAGGCGAAAAATAACTTTACCATAAAAGGGAGACAACTTCCCTTCGACATGGATGCCTCCCAATAGGGTTTCCTGTCCAGGGAAATCCCCAACATTATAAAAGCGAAGAAACCCAATCAATGAGCGGTATTCAATTCTCACCAAACAAACCAGAAGCATCTCTCTCTACAATTACTCACTTTCTCTCTCTACCTCAATCTCAACTGACTTGAGCGTCGGAGGGGCTTTCCCGGGAACACCCCCGGGCTAGTTTTCCTTGTTTTGCAGGACTTCAAGTGACAAGACTCGGGATTACACTCCAACTCGGGATTTTAAACTCTCTAAACACACTTCACTCATTTGACTAAGTTTCTAGGCAGAAACAGTTTAGCGCCGTCTGTGGGGACACTACATCTCAAAGCTACGTACCGAGAGTAACATGGCACCCCGAAGGAAAACAACCCGAACCTCACATCAGCCCCAACCAACCCCGATTCAGTCCCAGCAACCCAATGTGTTGGTCGAGTCACTTGCCATTGATGATGAGGGATCTACTCCTCGTACCGAGGAACACAATGTTCCCCGGGAACAATACCAACCTGATCCACCTCCCATCACCATGATGGACATAGAAAGGATAACTCAGTAGTTGAACGAGAATATGCGACGCAGCTTGCAGGAACTCATAGCGGGAATCCGTCAACTCAACCAAAGGGTACCCCGAGAGTTGAACCAGGGAGAGCCTCGGACTCGGGGTGATCCAAACACTCAAGCCCCTAACCGAGGCGGGCAACGAGTGGGAGGAGAGAGATCCCGACAGGACAACTCTCATAGAGCCCCAAATTCCGATGCCCGACGGATCATTGAGGAGAATCGTAGGCGTCGGCTGGAGCAGGACGCTCGGAACCTACTTAACGACAAGAGGAGGGTGGTGGGACTCCTACTCTCATGCACAACCAAAGATAAAATTTCTCCTACTCTCATGCACACTAAGCAAGTATAATGGAAGTAGGGGTCGTATCCACAGGGAAACAGGGACGAGCTTTATATTCAGCGTGATCCAATACCTAGATTAAGCTAAGGGCCGAGAAACCTAATAACAAGGGGGGTTTCAAAAGAGATTTATAAACAAACTAAAACTAACTAGCAAATAAATAAGATGAGAAATCAATTATGGAAAGATCTTGAATCCGATTAACATCCACTTCAATTCATTATCGATCATTGAACCTCAACTCTAATTATTTCCATGATTATCTATTGTTGAGAATTAATCTCACATTCTCCTTATTCTTAGTTGAATATCACGATCAGCGTGACTATAAAACCCTAACTAAAGGATAACCTAGTCCGATCTGCGTCTAAGTTCAATCCAATAGCAGCGATAAACACAGAGAACCAATAGACCTGCTAATGTCATACACGCGATAAACATTCAACAGTTTATTCAATTTCCCCAAGAAATAACCAAGACGATCTGCATCTAAGTTACTCCCTAGTTTGCTACCAATTGATAAAAGAATAAAACAATCCGATTCTAATCTTAAATCTAGCATTAGATTAATTACACAATCAAACTAGTAACGTTCCTAGCATAATTATGCAATAATCATAGATCACAAGCATAGAAATTGAACCATAATCAAGGAAAATAGATAGAGAGGAAAGATCTCACAATAACGGTTGAAGCTTCATGTTAATTTCTCCAAGAACAGTTCAAGCTACAATCCGATAGCATAAACCAAATCCCATAATTGAAATCCCTAAGAAAACAAAGAAAACTAAGAAAGATAACAAAAAGTGAGGAAGGAGAATCAAGAGAGGAGTGTTGGAGACTCCCTCTCCTCAAGTGTGTCTTGCTCCTCCTCTCCTTCCTTCCTCCAAATATTAGGTTTTTAGGAAGCTTTTAAACCCCGCACAAAACGTAGGCCCCGAATTGACTTAACCGTCGCGAGTCGTGATACTGATCGCGCGTCGCGAAGAACTCACTGCCATCCGCACAACTTGGCTCAGGGCGTGAGGGTCGCGAGTCGCGAGGGCGGGGGTCGCGAGGTGCGACCGGCCTCGTGAGTCGCGAGCTGCTGGGTCTCGTGCTCGGCTTGGTGGGCGAGGCCGCTGGGCGAGGCGGGCCGTGTCTTTGCGTGCTTAGCCTCATTGCCAGCGGGGCTTGCGGTAGTGCTTGGGCTTGCGATGCTTGGGCATGCTTGCGATCTTTGCTGCGGTGGAGCTTGGTTGTGGTGGAGCTTGGTTGTGGCGGAGCTTGGTTGGTGAAACGATGTTGTGGAGTTGTTCCAACCATTCATGCTTCTAAGAGGTCGGAACTTACAACTTTAACAATAATTACTATACAAAATTACGAACTTCCGCTAAGGTCGATTTATATGTAAACATTAACAATTACGAATAAATCCCTTAGCAAAGTGTACCTAAAATGCCACAAAAACATCGTACAACCTGGGCGTATCAAATACCCCCACACTTGAACTTTACTCGACCTCGAGTAAACTGAAAATGAGGATCACCCAATAAATCTTCACCCAAATTATCAACACCAAACTACATTCTCCACCAACTACATCATCATCATCACATCTTAACGAAATACGCTCAAAACCTAAACGTAAGGGATAATGACTCCCCCACACTTAGCTTCAAGCTACTATCAGAAATATAGACGCGACAACAATAATCACCAAACGACAACCAAAATGTGAGCTCAAATCCTGAAGGATCTCAAAGGAGTTGAACTCACTCCAACGCCACAATCAAAATGACAGCTCGTCTAAAACATCAAAAGATAAACTACTACTACTACAACTAACTTAGATAAGCAAGCCATGGAACAAAGACAAAAAGGGATAAATTTCATGCTTACTCCCAAAAACAAACAATCAACCAAAAGAATGTGAAAGCCAAAACAAAACTTCACAAAATCAAGGATGGATTCACCAACCTTACCCGAAAACGCTTTCCACCTTATGACACCATCTCCGGCAAATGAGTTTTCAAAGTATATAATTCTCTCTTAATCTCTCATTTTGCCTAGGAGTCCTTTCGGGTTTTCATCCTAACTTCTCACATTTTTTTATCTCTCTTCTTTTTCCGGCTCACAAAACTCACCCGCTCAACTAGCCCTTTTTTTGCATAGGCCGCCCTTCCGGGTTTTCGACCTATCCGAGCCACCAATTTTGCCCGAGTCACCCGCCCTTGCGGGTTTTCAACTCAGCGGGATTCACTTCATCATCATTTTTTTTTTATTATTTTTTTCATTTTTTTTTTCATTTTTTCAAATTGAAAGTAATAAATACAACATAGATACATGAGAATGAGAAATACCCTCCCCCCTACTTAAACTACACATTGTCCTCAATGTGACGACAATTAGAAGAAAAAGTAAACGGAAAATGGGGGGGAAGAATCGAAAATCGGGTAAATCCACTAGTGGAAAAAAACGCAAGGGCTGCAGTGCAAGGGCTGCGGTTAATGCAAAAACCGCAACCCTTAAATTAAGGGCTGCGGTTTTTAGGTTAACCGCAGCCCTAATTGATAAAAGGACTGCGGTTAATTCAAAAACCGCAGCCCTTAAATTAAGGGCTGCGGTTTTTGGGCTAACCGCAGCCCTTCAACAACCCAAAAATGAAATAAAACCCCACCCATTCCCATTTTCCCCCGCGTTACTCCCTTGAGCACCGCTGAACCCTATTTCTCTCTCCTCCTAATTCCCCTTAACCCATCCCCCCTCTTCTAACCGCATCATCTCTCTCCTCTCACACTTCTTCACCGGCGAGGGTTCACAGCGTTTGGTGGTTCGCCGGCGAGGGTTCACGACGTTTGGTGGTTCACTGGCGAGGGGTCTTCTTCATTCTCTCTCTTCGTGAATCTTCACATTACTCTAGATCGAACTTCGATTTGCAATCAATTTTGTCATATGATTTTTGAGACTATTGCTACTGTAAAAGGCAATTCTTTCAAGTTGGATATTTGCTCTGCTTTTTCTACTGATGGGTTCTCTCATATTACTCGAAATTGCGGGTAATAAATTTAATTAATCCCTTTTTTTTGTTGAGAATTGATGAGAGAATCAGAAGGTTTAAAATGGGGTTTTTTTTAACGCGTGAATTAATGAATATGATTATCATCATTTATCATTTATGTTTGTTTGTTTGCTTTTATTTAGTAAAACCAAACCAGCGGTGGTGGAGGTGTAGTGGTCGTGCCGTCGTTGTTAAAGATCTGCAAGAGTGGTGCGCGGTTCAAGAAGTTTTCTCTCTTCAGTTCTGTCGGTGGTGCGCCGCTCTTGCTGCTACTGCCTCAGCATCTGCTTGGCGGTACTCCGCCGCCGCGGTTCCGTTGGTGCTCATCTCACTGCTGCACGTTGTACGAATGTTGGTTGTCGCCATTGTGCACCCAAATCAATTTGAGGCATTCTTATCAAGGTTTAAGCTCCCTAATCTCTCTCTTTTCATTCTGAATTTGTATGGGTACTTGCTCCTCTAACCCATTTCTGAATCTTTGGTATAATAGCAAAATCAGTTTGTTGAGTTAAGTTAAATTATAAAATCCGATCACTTTCTATATAGTTAAGTTAAATTATAAAATCAGTTTGTTGAGTTGTTCTAAGTAACTAAATTGTTTTTGAACTTGGTCTTGTTTTGAAAACCCTTGGTGTGCCTCTTTTGCTTGGTGTGCTTCATATCTGAATGAGCACTTGCTGCTTTACTGGTTGATGGAACCAAGCTGACATAAATTTGAGGTTATGTATGAGAAATAATTCGTAACTTATCAAATATATACAATTCAAAAGTTCCACAACCTATGCACTAATGGTTAATCATTGATTTTTGACTGAAATTGATCGATTCTCTGAACATGAGATGAGATGTGATTGATTTATAAGCTGTGTGGAAATGGTTAATCAATGTAGTAATTGGAATGTGATTTCCAGATTCAGTTCGTGGTTCATATTAATCGACAAGGGAAAGTGAGATTGACAAAATGGTATTCATCTAGTACTTTCTGATTTTTCTTCATAAATAGTTTTGTTTTTTTATGTTGAATAATCTTCTTTGGTGAACTAGTCTTGGTGCGAAATCTAGTCTCGTTCATTTGATTTTTAACGAGAACCTGTTGATTTATGAAGATTCCGTGAGCTGAGTGGGTTGGTTCTCGCTCGTGGTCTTGATGAAATAATTAAGGATTCCTCAGTTGTTGGAGTTGCTGTTGTTCTTGCTCTCTCCTCTTTTGTTGGTATATTATCTTTTTTTTTATATTGCCTTGATGATGAAATCATTTCGGTAGTGTATAGAAGGCGATCATGTACTATCTAAGTTGTTACTGTCATAAATTTTGCTATGTAAAGAGTTAAGCTTTTTGCATTTTCACTAGTGGAAAAAAACAAGGAGTTTTGAATTGCGATTTTAATTGTTATAATTAAACTAGGATTATAAGATCTTGTTGGTAAAAAAGTTTTGAACCAACACTAACAAGTTAATAATAATATTATGTTCACTTTTTCTAGCAATTGATAATTAATCACAACAAAAATTAACAAAATAAAACTAAAAAACCAAAAAGGAAAAAAGCCAATAAAACTAACTCCTTTGGCAATGGTGACTTGAACTATCTCCTCCCCCCGTCCCCGCCCCTGCCGCCCCCCCCCCTGCTTGCACTCCCCACGACCAGCCCCCCCTCCCCCCGCCCTCCCCCCCTGCACTCCCCCTCCCCGCTTGCCTCCCCCCTCACCTTGCCCCCCCCGCCTCCCCCCGACCCAGCCCCTGCGCCTCCCCCCCCCCCGCACCCCCTGCTTGCACCCCCCCCTCACTTTGCTTCCCCCTGCTGCACTCCCCCGACCGGCCCCCTGCATCCCTCCCCCTGCTTGCCTCCCCCTGCTGTACTCCCCCTCACTCCCTTGCCCCCCCTGCACCTCCCCCGACCGGCCCCTGCAGCCTCCCCCCCTGCTTTGCCCTCCCCCTGCTTGCACCCCCCACCTTTGCCCCCTTGCACTCCCCCTTCCCCCAATGAAGATGAATTCCCAAAATTATGCGAGAGAAGGAAAAACAAGACAGAAATATATAAACCAATAAGGTCCTTTTGGAGGGGTATGAGACTATGAGATGAAAATTTACGAAAAATTTGAATCCTTCTATATACGGAAATATTATGTTGCATCTCGCTTCTATTTTTGTAATGAAGGCTTCCAAAGTTTTAGACCTAGTTACTGTCTTTTGATTTCTGCGGTCTTTGATTAATCTTGCTTTGGCATGCCTTAATGACGATGTGTAATTTTACCCTACATGATAACTTTGTGGTTGTTTATGTAATGTCTCGCAATTCCTCTCTCTTAAGCTCCTTTTTTCCCCGATTTTCTTGTATCGATTTCTTACTAACTTGTACTCTTTTTCTTAAGCCGGGGGGGTAGACTTCTTGCTCATTTAGGTGATAATGCTTGCTCGTTGTTGCCCGGTACATTTCGAAAATCCTAGAGTCATGGTATGCATATGGACTTTATGGTAGTTGATTTGTATTAATCTCTCGGAGTATGAGAAAAAGGTATGTGTTATTCTTTCTCTTTTTTTGCTCTTGCTTTTAATCGAATTATGTTTTAGAAATTAGAACCCTTTTATCCGAAGTTGATTGTTCGAGGATGAACCTTATTTTCCCCTTTTCCCCCTTAGTTGAAGATGATTGTTCGAGGAATTAGTATGGGCATTGTTGGCCCCTTTGGGATCATGGTGCTTTGGTTTTGTTTAATTGTTTTTTGCCATCATTGCTTAGTTCATGCTTAAAGTTGGTGAATTTAGTTAGTTATGGATATTTGTAGGATTTCTTGGCCTAATATGCATCAAAGTGATTGTTTTTAGGGCTTTAATGGTTTGATCCATGGTCAAGTTGTTGTTTTTAAGACTTTAATTGCTTGATCTATCTATCTAAAACTCTATGTTATTGTAAAATTAATCCAATTAACAAGACTTTATACATCCATGATGATACGAATGTCCAATTGTAAAAAACTATGTGGTATGATTTCCTTAAGGGTTAAGACACGATGATTTTAGTAATATCGCAAGTTTAGTTCATCTCTTTTTATGTAAGATTGTGGGATTTTTAATTATGATGACCATTTGCTATGCTTGCAGTGGCTGTCTTAGCAGATGATACTTTTCATGAATTGATTGTTTCGTACCTTTGTTCCACAATAGCGTCCTTCTTTCTTGTTTGTGTTGTGCCATATATATGAATTCATGCGAGATATCTCATCCTTGTTATAGGTTGTTTTGAGTAGTGTGTTGTATGCACTAAAGACTAAAGCATTTCGTAAATAAATGTTCTTGGAGGGTATTGCTTTTATAGTGTTGTCTCTTGAGGGAAAAGTTTACGCTTAGGTTTAATGCGCGGGGTTCTTCATTTCATAATATGGAGTTTGAGGGCTTGTTTTATCTTACATGTTATGCGCCCTTTATCGACCACCCAAAAGTCCCAAGTGATTTCAATTTTTGATTGAATGGAACATTTTTGTCATATATGGAACATAGCTCATGTGTGGCTTATTTGGTTAAGTTGGGTGGTTGATTTAGAAACTTTGCAAATCTTATACTCTTAGTGACATCTTTGAAAGTTGAGAGATTTGTTGAGGCGAAAGTGCGGATGTAAAGGTATATTTTTAATCTTCTCATCATATGATTGCTTTCAAACACATTTTTGTTACGGGGTGGATTGGTGGAAATCATTTCTTGATGCTTGCGTGTTAACATTTTTTTATTGGAAACCTGGACCTCATTGGTTCTTATTTTACGATCCGGGATATTGTAGGACGGGATTCATTCGGGATGGTGTTACCTGCCACATCCCGACAAGGTAGAAACTGGAGGAGAAGATGCTCACTTCATATGCATATAAAAACAAGCGGTTGGTGGTGTTGCGGATGGTGTTGGTGGTTGGGCGAGATGTTGGTGTTGATCTTTGGAGTTTATGCTCGACTACTACATTTTAATTTGTTGCTATTTTCTTTATATTTGTATGAATAACATAAGTTGCAATGAAAAGTGATACTTATATATATATGTAACTATTATTGGATCATTTAGGACAAAAAAATGCAAAAAAAAAAAAAAATTTGGTCACAAGGGCGGTTTTTGGAAAAACCGCGAGGCCTTAGTGGGGTTAAGGGCTGCGGTTAAGGGCCAAAACCGCAGCCCTTGGTGAGATAAGGGCTGCGGTTTTGGCCCTTAACCGCAGTCCTTACCCCACTAAGGGCTGCGGTTTTTCCTTGACCGCAGCCCTTAAAGCGCTAAGGGCTGCGGTTAAAAACCGCAGCCCTTCCTTAATGCCAAGGGCTGCTAGTCTAATGGTTGCGGTCAAAAAACGCAGCCCTTGGGCCCTTTTTTGACCCCGCAGCCCTTGGGCTTTTTTCCTCTAGTGATCGAAGATCGAATGCTCAAAACTCATGACAAACAATCCGTCAAACTCAAATTTCTTAGCAACACCAACTCAAATCTCATAAATCAACTCACAACCCTCTCCCTCGAATCACTCAAACAAATGACAAATTCAAATTTTTAACTTTTTGAGATTTGCACCTAGCTTAAGAGATCGAAAAGATTCATTAACAATCTCAACCCTCTAGTGTTACCAACTCCTAGTTATTGAACTCCTCCCAACGGGTTTTCTTTTGTGGATTTTGGTTCCAAGTGGATTTAGATTGGTTGTGGATCTTTTTAGTGGGTGGGCGGTGGGTGAAAGAAAATTTGTTGTGGTGGTGGAAATTTGATGAGAAATAAAGGAAAAGAAAGAAAATAAAGAGGGGTCTCGGGTTGCCTCCCGAGAAGCGCTGTTGTTTAAAGTCGTTAGCTCGACTTAGTACCTTTAGCTTAATCATTGGGTTGTGCTCCATGTGTGACAATGGTGGTTCCATGTCAATCTCCACTTCAAGTACCTGCAAAATTGATTGAGAAGAACTCTTGCAATGCATCGTTAATACCTAGCTTACTACAACATGGTTGAGCATATAACATCAGATTATATCCAAAACCTAGCATTAAGTCAACAACAAACATCAACTAGTAGTACTCCTAGCTAATCCAAGTCATGACCATTAATATAAATATTTAAAGCTAGACAATAACCAAGATATAGAGTAAATCTTACAATAAACCGTCAAAAGCTTCAATCAACCATTCCCAAGAGAGTTTAAGCAACAAGTTCCATGCTTCTTGTCCAAAATACAAAAGTGAAATACATAGAGCTCAATGGAAGATGAAAACTGGAAACTAAAACAAAAAGGGAATTCTTTATATGAGTGGCCAACCAAAAACAAAGAGCACAAGCAATACCATCCAAAAATCACGCTAAATACAAACAAGTAACACCGTTTCCCCGGCAACGGTGCCAAAATTTGGTGGGCGACGTTTGTCGTGTACGCCACCCAACCAAAGATAAAATTTCTCCTACTCTCATGCACACTAAGCAAGTATAATGGAAGTACGTAGGGGTCGTATCCACAGGGAAACAGGGACGAGCTTTATATTCAGCTTGATCCAATACCTAGATTAAGCTAAGGGCCGAGAAACCTAATAACAAGGGGGGTTTCAAAAGAGATTTATAAACAAACTAAAACTAACTAGCAAATAAATAAGATGAGAAATCAATTATGGAAATATCTTGAATCCGATTAACATCCACTTCAATTCATTATCGATCATTGAACCTCAACTCTAATTATTTCCATGATTATCTATTGTTGAGAATTAATCTCGCATTCTCCTTATTCTTAGTTGAATATCACGATCAGCGTGACTATAAAACCCTAACTAAAGGATAACCTAGTCCGATCTGCGTCTAAGTTCAATCCAATAGCAGCGATAAACACAGAGAACCAATAGACCTGCTAATGTCATACACACGATAAACATTCAACAGTTTATTCAATTTCCCCAAGAAATAACCAAGACGATCTGCATCTAAGTTACTCCCTAGTTTGCTACCAATTGATAAAAGAATAAAACAATCCGATTTTATTCTTAAATCTAGCATTAGATTAATTACACAATCAAACTAGTAACGTTCCTAGCATAATTATGCAATAATCATAGATCACAAGCATAGAAATTGAACCATAATCAAGGAAAATAGAAAGAGAGGAAAGATCTCACAATAACGGTTGAAGCTTCATGTTAATTTCTCCAAGAACAGTTCAAGCTACAATCCGATAGCATAAACCAAATCCCATAATTGAAATCCCTAAGAAAACAAAGAAAACTAAGAAAGATAACAAAAGTGAGGAAGGAGAATCAAGAGAGGAGTGTTGGAGACTCCCTCTCCCTCAAGTGTCTTTGCTCCTCCTCTCCTTCGCTTCCTCCAAATATTAGGTTTTTAGGAAGCTTTTAAACCCCGCACAAAACGTAGGCCCCGAATTGACTTAACCGTCGCGAGTCGCGATACTGATCGCGCGTCGCGAAGAACTCACTGCCATCCGCACAACTTGGCCTGGGCGTGAGGGTCGCGAGTCGCGAGGGCAGGGGGTCGCGAGGTGCGACTGGCCTCGTGAGTCGCGAGCTGCTTGGGTCTCGTGCTCGCTTGGTGGGCGAGGCTGGCAGGGCGGCCGGGCTGTGTCTTTGCGTGCTTAGCCTCGGCTGGCTTGGCGGGCTTGCGGTAGTGCTTGGGCTTGCGATCTTTGGGCATGCTTGCGTCTTTGCCGGGTGGAGCTTGGTTGTGGTGGAGCTTGGTTGTGGCGGAGCTTGGTTGGTGAAACGATGTTGTGGAGTTGTTCCAACCATTCATGCTTCTAAGAGCTCGGAACTTACAACTTTAACACTAATTACTATACAAAATTCCGAACTTCCGCTAAGGTCGATTTATATGTAAACATTAACAATTACGAATAAATCCCTTAGCAAAGTGTACCTAAAATGCCACAAAAACATCGTACAACCTGGGCGTATCAGAGGGCCAACCAGGAGAAGGTCCGCCAAGAGGAGCAAGCTCAGTCTCAGACTCCTCGAATGGGGGAGGAAGGATCCCCTCTCGTGTCCAGAAAGACCAGGACCGAATGTGAAGGAGACTCGGGACCCCACGAAACAGGAGTCCGTCTTGGTCAACAGAGGGGTACTGAACTTCATGACACCCTTTAGTCGGGAGATCATGGAAGTCCCTAACCCAAGCAAGCTAAGGTCAATGTTCCACTGATCGAGCAGTACTCGGGAAACAGCGATCCTGACGATCACATGGCGGCCTACAAGGCCCAGATGAGTGTACAAACCGGATGCGAAGCCGCTTGGTGTCGTTACTTCCCGACGACTCTCAAGGGCTTAGCACTTAGCTGGTTCTCGGGGGCTCTCTCCTAGCATAATCACAAACTTTTACGTGTTAGAAGCGCTATTCCACCAACATTTCATTACGGGCGTCGGCATAAGAAGACAAGCATTCACTTGATGTCGGTCCCAACAACGGGAGAACGAAAGTCTAGCGGGACTACATTAAACGGTTCAATGATGAGTCCCTAAAGATATCCGATCTCCAAGACGGGGTAGCCTTCACCGCCTTGATGTCGGGACTCGTGCGGGCAAGTTCGGATGGTCCTTGGCCGAGAATGAAGTCACCACATTCACTGAGGCCATGAGTCGGGCCCAGAAATTCATTCAAGCCTCGGACATCTGCAAGCCTGTTGTAGAGAAATCGAAGAAAAGAAAGGAAGAAACTCCTTACCGGGAGTCCAACAAAAGCAACAAAAGCAACAAAAGCAGTCAACAACTCCTCCCGAGAACCACAGACAATGGGAATGACCCCGCTTTAATAGGAACCGAGCGTGAGATCTACCTACATCCGAAGCCCAAGTCGGTATTGCCGATCCCTCCCCCTATAAGGACCTCCAAGGTGAGAAGGGATCAACGTCTGTGGTGTGAATACCATCGAGAATGCGGGCATACCACTAAGGACTGTCGGGAATTAAAGAAGGTCTTGGATCACTTAGCTGATCAAGGGAAGTTAAACAGGTACATCAAACACTCTCGGAAAGAGAAAGGAAAAGAGAAGGAGACAAAGAACGATAGCGACAACACCGACGGGTATGTCGGGGTGATAGCAGGAGGACATGCCTCGGGAGGGCTAACCAGTCGAGCCCGCAAGGCCCACCTCCAAGCAATGAAGCAGCAGATCCTAGAGATTGAACCTTTGAGGAGAGGATGTCCCGTTATGACGTTTGGGGAGCCTGACCGGCACATTCATACCCCTCACGATGACCCCCCTTGTCATAGAGATGAAGAGCAACTCCCGGATTAAGAGGATCCTAGTCGATAGTGGCTCCTCAGCAGACATCATCACCCTAGACTGCCTGCGCAAGCTCAAGTATACCGAGAAAGACGTAACCCCGACTAGTCAGCCGCTAATAGGCTTCGGGGGAGGATCAGTATACCCCCTCGGGTACGTGAAATTGGCTATAAGACTTGGAGAAAGGGGAAAAGGTAAAAGCCTACCAGTCGACTTCCTAGTGGTTGACACCCCGCCACCTTACAACGCTATCATGGGTAGGCCCACCATGAACAAGATAAAGGCAACAATCTCGGTATACCAACTACTCATGCAATACGAAACAGACGAAGGGCAAGTCGGGAAAATTTACGGTGATCGGCGAGACGGCTCGGGAGTGTTATACAAATAGTTTCAAAGCGGATTCGCCGGAAAAGAGCGACCAAAGAAGAGGAAGAGGGAAAACCCCGAAGACACCCCCACTGGTCTCGGGGTCTACCTTTCAGAAAATCCAAAGACGTGTTTGCTTACTCCGCCTCTGACATGCAGGGGTTGGATCCCAATTTCGCATCCCATGAGCTAAATATCAAGGAGGGATTCCTCCCCATCAAGCAGAAGCTCAGGCATCAGGGGCCCGAGAGAAATGCGGCAGCAGCAGAAGAGGTCAAGAACCGCTGAGGCGGGCATCATCGAAGAATGCCAGATACACGAGTGGTTGGCCAATGTTGTTACGGTTAAAAAGGCTAGTGGAGCTTGACGCATGTGCGTCGACTTCACCGAGTTGAACAAGGCTTGTCCCAAAGACAACCATCCTCTACCAAAGATTGATAAGTTTGGTCGATTCAACGGCGAGTCACCGGATGCCGATGGCGGAAAAGGACCGAATACATACATCATTCGTTACGGCCCAGGCGTATCTTGCTATAAGATGATGCCCTTTGGGCTAAAGAACGCAAAGAACTTATCAACGAACAATCAACAAGGTCTTTGAGAAGCGACTTCGGGAGGAACATTGAGGTGTATGTAGACGACATGATCGTCAAGAGTAAAAAGGCGATAGATCACGCCGGGGATGCGGCGAAACGCCATGAACACCCTACGACGCCATGACATGAAGTTGAATCCCAAGAAGTGCGTGTTCGGGGGTAAAAGGGGGAAATGCCTCGGGTTCTTGGTGGATGAAAGAGGAATTGAGGCTAACCCAGACAAGATCAACGCAGTATTAAACATGTCCTCACCAAGGAATGTTAGAGAAGTTCAGAGGCTAAAAGGGTGCCTAGCAGCGCTGGGCCGCTTCTTATCCCGCTCAGCTGACAAGAGCTTGCTGTTCTTCAGAGCACTCAAAAGAAAAGAGTTTAATTGGGATGACGAGGCTGAACATGCCTTCCAGCAGCTGAAACAGCACCTAGCAACATTGCCCAAACTCATATCACCCTTGCCGGAGAAGCTCTCTATATTTACCTCTCGGTATCAGAGTACGCCCTCAATGCGGTACTTGTGGCTGAAAGAGAGGGAACTCAGCATCCAGTTTACTTCATCAGCCACGCTTATAGAGGAGCGAAAGCAAGATACAGCCAGATCGAGAATATGGTTTTTGCGCTGGTAATGGCGAGTAGGAAGTTGAAGCCATATTTCCAGGCGCACCCTATTAAGGTCCTAACCGGACAACCCATTAGAAAAGTGATCGAAAGTAGGAATCATTCAACTCGGATGACCGAGTGGGCGGACCAGTTGGCAGACTTCGGGCTGGAATATGAGCCTCGAAGAGCTATCAAGGCACAAGCGTTGGCGGATTTCATCAGTGAATGCAGCTCCCGACCCCTTGACCTGGAGGAAAGGGAGTCGTGGGAGTTACAAGTTGATGGTTCAGCTACCAAAGCTGGCAGCGGAGCAAGGCTTGTGATCATCCCCTCAGTCGGGGATAAAATGGAGTATGCTGTGAAGTTTGACTTTCTGGCCTCAAATAATGAGGCTGAGTATGAAGCTTTAGTCCTAGGCCTCCAAATCCGCATCGACTCGGGAGCCCAGGGCGGTGATGGCCAAATCGATTCACGGCTCATAGTAGGACGGGTCTCGGGGAGTATGTGGCCAAGGAAGATAACATGAGGATGTACCTCAACAAAACCCGGGAGCTCATTAAGAAGTTGTCCTCATTTAATATACAACACCTCCCGAGGTCAGAAAACCAGAAAGCCGACGCCTTGGCCCGCATGGCAAGCTCAGCAGAGGGGTTGGCCCCTCGAACCATCATATGGGAAGTCCTCGACCAGCCGAAGCATCGGCTCGTGGCAATTACACACCATCAACGAACGAGGCACATGGATGGAAGAAATTATTGGGTACTCGAGAGACGGGTTATTACCCTCGGATGATAAGGAGGTTGATAGCCTAAAGAGAAAGGCGGGGTGGTTCATCGGCATGAAGGCCACTTGTACAAAAAGTCTTATACCCCACCCCTACTCAAATGCGTGACTCCCTTCGAGGGTAACTATATCCTCCGAGAGATTCATGAAGGAACTGCAGTAGCCACCAAGGGGCCAGGACCATAGCCGGAAAAGCTTTAAGGGCCGGGTATTGCGGCCTTCTTTGAAGCACGATGCCGCTGAATTGGTAAAGAAATGCCCCAACTGCCAAATTCACGGGGACATCCTTCGGGCTCCTACTAACCCCCTTAACCACCATTCAAGCTGTCTTACCCTTTGATAAATGGGGGATGGACCTAATAGGCCCATTCCACTGCGGCCTCGGGGCAAAGAAGGTTCCTCCTAGTAGCCATTGACTACTTCACAAAATGGGTCGAGGTTGAACCACTAGCTTCATAACGGACAAGCAAGTGCGAGAACTTCATCCGGAGGAACATCATCACTCAGCTTCGAGATCCAAAGGACCCTCATCTCGGACAACGGAAGACAATTCAACGGTGAGCTTACCGGGGATTATTATTCCAAGTTCGGAATTCAAACACGGTTTCGGCGGTCTCCCGACCCCCGGACCAACGACCAGGCCGAGGCCGCAAACAAAGTGGTGCTTGAATGGGATTAAGAAGTCACCGGAAGGAGCGAAGGGGTCTCGGGTCGACGATCTTCCGGGCGTGATGTGGTCGGGGAGAACAACGGTGAAAGAAGCAACAGACGGTCGCCCTTCGGCTTAGTCTACGGCGGCGGTGACGCCGTTCTTCCGAGTCGAAATTGGGATACCTTCCCAAAGGATGACCTTCTACGAGTATGACAAGAATGAAGAAGAAAAGAAAGTCGAGTTTGGACTTATTGCACGAATCTCGGGGTAATGCACTACTCAAGTCAATCCGCAACAAGCAACGGGTAACCAGGCAATTCAACCTCAGGGTGAAGGCTAGGCCAATTCATGTAGGCGATTGGGTAGTCAGAAAGGTCGAGGCCACAGGGCTGACACACCTAAAAGGCAAGCTAGGGCCTAAGTGGGATGGACCTTACAAAGTCACAGAAGTGATCAGCCGGGAACATACCGAGCTCGAATCACCCGAAGGCATCCCGCTTGCCCGAGCTTTGGAATGCGGACAACTCGAAGAAATATTACATTTAATTAGGAACTTAGGCCACACTTGAGCCTCATTTTGTAAACCACAACTCGGGGCAACCAGTTGTACCCTATTAGAGTTGGCGGGATTTCTTGAGCTTAGGCCACACTTGAGCCTCATTTTGTAACCATAACTCGGGGAATCCAGTTGTGCCCTTTTAGAGTTGGCGGGATTTCTTGAACTTGGCCACACTTGAGCCTACAGTTCATTTAGTTAGACACAACTCGGGGCAGTCAGTTGTACCCCATAGTTTGACAATCTCGGAAATATGAATGAAAGAAAACAATTTGGTTCATAGCAGTCGCATCTAACAAAATAACACATTATACTCGGAAAGATTACTCAGGAAAATGTTAAAACTACCATTTCATTTGGATAAAGGAAATACAACCTAAAAACCCCGGGAACAAAACTCCCAAGGGACCCAAAAATCTAAGTACAGAACTGAAGAAATAAAAACTAAGCAGCCAAAGTCTTATCAGGAGAGCTGTCGGTGCTACCTGCACCATCCTCATCTGAACCGGGACCCTCGGAGTCGACAGTGTCAGCAGTAGGATTCACAGAGCTCGGGGTGACCTCGGCAGTCGCAGAAGTCTGAGCAATAGCCGGCTGAGAAATGGCAGTGGGGACCTGAGAGGAAGGGGGAGCATCGGGTGCCTCCTTCTGTTCCTCGGCAATACGACGATCGAATTCATCTTCGACGTCGTCCCAATTCAGAGTAGAGTCGGGACCCACAAGAATTCCCTTGAGACGCTCCTTCGTCTCTCGAACAGCCAGGCGGTAGGAGTTGGTGGCCATCTTCCCCAAAAAGGCCAAGCCCTCGGGAGATCTTTTCCACTCCTGCAAAAACTCACCCTGCACCTTCTCAAGCTTAGCCTTGGCTTTCTTCAGGCTATGCTTGGAGGCCTTGGCTTTCTTCTATGCTTCTACCAGCTGCAGCTGGACATCTTCAACACTCTTAAGAGCGGTGTTGCATTCTATCATAGTGGCCTCGAGGGTGGCCTGGACCTGCTTCTTTTCTTCCTTCAGCGCATCCAGATCATTGATGACCTTCTGGGCTTCCTCAAACGTGGTCTTCTGACCATCAAGCTCAGTGTTAAGCTTTGTAATCTCGGCCTCCTGGTCCGAGAGCTGTTTCTTCAACTCGGTCACTTCCTTAGTCAGGGCCACAACTCCTTCCTCAAACTGGGCCCGGCGGTTGATCACCGAGGTCATCTGAATGGTAGTCTGCACATAAATAAAAAGTTAGTTGGAAATAGAGAGCCTAAACCAATGCTTCAAGGCTTACTCAAGATAATAGCGAACCTCGAAGCCGGGGATTCGTAGAAGGCATTGACCTTCCCATGCCTAAGCGCAAGTAGCGCCTCATCATCGGCATCAGTGTAGACCGCCTTAACGGCATTCCTCACCCTGATAAGCTTCTGCGGCTTGGTAAGAGCCGTAAAAGGAACGTTGGACCCGACCTGGTCAGCTCGGGATTTTTTAGAGGGAGGCTCATCCTGGACCTCGGTATTGTCTACTTGGAGGTCCTCCGGCCTCCTCTTGCTTCCTGTAGACACGCCCGAGGAAGCCTTCTCGGATGCTACCTTTTCAAGGGCAAGGGCCTTCTCGGTGTCCGTCTTTAGCTTCCGGGAACAAACATGAGGCTTCTTAGGCTTCTTGGAATTCGTGTCCTGAAAAAGGATAAAAAGTGAATACAAGTCGGGACACACAGAAAGCAAAGCGGGAATGTTAACTCGCCTTGGGAGGCGGGGGGATCGACATGGTCTCCTCGTCCAACTCATCCAAGAGCTTAGCAGCTAACGCAACGCTGTCCACGTATCTCTCGGCCATCACGGGATCCAATCGTTGTCGGGCAACAACTGAAATAAGAGAAACGTCAACACTTTAGCATAAAAGTAAATGCATACAATGGATTAAGGGAAATTACTCTTGTCACAGCTAAGACTCAAGCCAGCTGCCGCCAAGAACATTTCATTCCGCATCTCGTGACGGGTTGGTAGCCAGTTCTGAGGCACATAAGTGAGAGCACCAGTCAATGTTCTCGGGGTGGTGGAAAGATATATCCCCACTACCGCTTCCTCCCGAGACATCTCGGGAACCGTCTGATTCAACCTAAAGCAAGGCCCCTCCTCAGGAGGAAGGATAGGGATTCCCCATTCACCACTCGTGTAAACGTGGTAGAACATTCGTCTAAATCCTTTTTGATTTGAAGGGGGATCGCGGACAACTTTATAGCCCGCTCTACACTGAAAGTGGAACCACCCCGGGTCATGGAGATCAGCGGGGCCTAGCATCAGGGTGAAAATGTTGCGCCACAAGCGCACACTCGGGGTAACACCGAGAAGATCGCAAATAGAAATAAATTCGTTTATGGTCAGCCAACTGTTGGGAAGAAGATTGGTCAATGTCAGTTGGTAGGCGTTCAGGAGGTCCCTGATGAAAGAATGCAAGGGGAACCTAAGACCCATCTGCATACATTGATGATACACCGACACACATCCCACTGGAGGGGTCATCACCGAGTCGGTATGTTTAGCTCGAATAACAAAATAGGGATCCTGAATCCAAAATTTGGTGGCCACATACTTGGCGTTCCTCTCCATATATTTCATGAAGGTGGCCTCGGGGTAGTAGGTATGAGGGCCGCCCTCGGGATCTAAAGGGAGGTACTCCTGACCTGACGTAGTTGGGGCTTCTTCTTCAGCCTCTTCGGATACGGTGACAACCCTGTCGGAAAGAAGTCGGTCAAGGTAGCTGGTACTACATGGCCTATGGGCTAAAGAGACTTCCCAGGGACCTGGAACTACCCCCTCATCTTCCTCACTTAGCGAATCCGAGGGACTGGATAAAGGAACCGCCTCGGGATCTGTCGAGGGATTCTCACACGGGACTCGGGTGCTAACCAAGAACCCGTCAACCCCGCGAATCTCTTCTGATAATCTAGGAGGAGGGGAGGCGGGAACATTCGGACCGGGCTCAGGATCCATCCTATGGACGGCTACTTCAATTATCAAAACAATAAAATACAAGAATTACGGCTAAGAAAAGTGTACCTTCTCGGGGATAATCGGCCTCGGGACCGAAACTAACTGCTTGGGGCACTCGGGATTGATTCAAGTAACAAGGGGCGAGAGGAACTTAGAGAGAGAATGAAGAGAGAGAGAGAGAGAAAATCTTGAATGATTCGGAAAGTACGGAATCAAGACTCCTCCTCCCTATCTCATATAGCTAACTCTTCATCCCAGCGTTGCGATAACCTCTCGCATCACCCTAGACGGGCTTCTAAAGCTCGGGCCTACGGTAGAAGAAAGCCCAAGGGTAAAGCCTTAAACCAAAAAGCCCAACTTGATACGAGGTATAAAGTCAAAAAGTCAACGGTCAATGGTCAAACACATAAAGGTTTGACTAGCACCCGGCTTCCGGTTGATAAGTTCAAACAATTAGCCCGCATTTGGCTAAATAGCTCACGACCAACTCGGGGTCCCTATAGGACTCATAACCATAGAAGGGCTCATTAGCCCCAGCCGGTACCTCACCCTCCTCGGCCTTGCCGGGGCTCCCTACTTGACCAATAAACGGCTAAGTACCTCAAGTACCCAGACTCGGGGTAGCCACGAAGGGCTCATCGTCCCCCGAGTTTGTACCTCACCCTCCCTCGGCCTTGCCGGGGGCTCCCTACTTAGCCAATAAACGGCTAAATACCTCAAGTACCCAACTCGGGGTAGCCACAGAAGGGCTCATCAGCCCACGAGTTGGTACCTTACCCTCCTCGGCCTTGCCAGGGGGCTCCCTGCTTAGCCAATAAACGGCTAAGTACCTCAAGTATCCAACTCGGGGTAGCCATAGGAGAACTCATTAGCCCCGAGTTGGTACCTCGCCCCCTCGGCCTTGCCAGGGGGCTCTCCTACTTAGCCATAAACGGCTAAGTACCTCGAGTACCCAACTCGGGGTAGCCACAGAAGGGCTCATCAGCCTCCGAGCTGGTAACTCACCACGGGAAATCAAGCTCTCGAGATCGCCAATAGAGAGTCGGGGGACCAACCCCGCAGTTTAGGGTGGCAAGGCGCCCCCCTCAGGTCACCAAAAGGCCCATAGAACACTCTAGTCGGGGCTCGTTTGATGAAAGGTGAGCACACTCGGGGTTCGTCTAAGGCACCAAAGCAACGTCGATCGAGTCGAGGTCTGCACTCTCCCGGGTCGGGGGTCACCTGGCAATAAGAGCATGGTGCTCTCGGGATTTGTCTGAAGCACAGACCCGAGTAGGGACTTATACCCTCCCGGGTCGGGGCTCGTTTAATGAAAGGTGACCACACTCGGGGTTCGTCTGAAGCACAAAGCAACGTCGACCAAGTCGGGGTCGGCACTCACCCGGGTCGGTGCTCGCCTAGCAAGAAAAGTCTGACGCTCTCGGGGTTCGCCTAAGGCACCAAAGCAACGTCGACCGAGTCGAGGTCTGCATTCTCCCGGTTCGGGGGTCACCTAGCAATAAGAGCGTGGTGCTCTCGGGATTTGTCTGAAGCTCTGACCCGAGTCGGGACTTATAGCCTCCCGAGTCGGGGCTCGTCTGACGGGAGGAGCGCCATGCTTCTCGGGTATATTAGAAGTCCGGCCAACACCATCTCGGGATGCATCTAGGGGGAATCATTTCGCCAATCAACCTCCCCAGGCTCGGGATTCACAAGAAGTTCTTCCTCGGGTTCGGCATACCTTGAAAAAGTTTGGGGGCGTTGCCCCCTAACCCCCGTGCTTAGTTAATTCTAACGCCATAAGATTTTTCTTCACTACTATCCGTCGCAAGACTTCATGATCCCGCTCAACGAAGGCAAGAATGCAACTATTTCGTTCCGCCAATCAACCGCACTGAAAAGGCGATTTCCACTCCGATTACTTGGCGTGGGGCTAATTGTTTGGACCTATGATCTGGTCCAACAGTGTTGTGCAAAGTCCACCTAAAAGATCCAATTTGCATGTCCCCAAGGGGCCCATCAGTCTCCTAGGCAGAAAATAACTTTACCATAAAAGGGAGACAACTTCCCATCAGACATGGATGCCTCCCAATAGGGTTTCCTGTCTGGAAAATCCCCAACATTATAAAAGCAGCAAGCCCGATCAATGAGCAGGTATTCAATTCTCACCTAACAAAACCAGAGCATCTCTCTCTACAATTACTCACTTTCTCTCTCTACCTCAATCTCAACTGACTTGAGCGTCGGAGGGGCTTTCCCGGGAACACCCGCGGGCTAGTTTTCCTTGTTTTGCAGGACTTCAAGTGACAAGACTCGGGATTACACTCCAACTCGGGATTTTAAACTCTCTAAACACACTTCACTCATTTGACTAAGTTTCTAGGCAGAAACACTAGAACATTAGGAAATTCAAACAAATGTATAAGTGAGATCAAAGTTTGATGAAGAAATTGAAAGTTACCTAACTGTGATTAGAGTTTAGGAGCTGATATTTAGGGATTGGAGAAAGGATAGCTATGAAAACAACATTAGAACATCAAAAGCAGCCAAAATATCAATTAATCTAACAAAAATTGCAAGAAAAGTATGAATTACTCGACGATTGTCGAAGAGATGAGAGTTTTGATAAATTATCGCTGCTCGATTTTCTTTGAGGATGTTGAAGTGTCGAAAAAAACTTCCTCGATTATCGAAGAGATGAAGAGTTTTGAGAAATTCGCCAAGATTGAAATATTTCAATTGAAAATTATGAATTTGTTCTGATTGTTTTGAGAAATTCGCATAATCTGTTGTTCTGATTATCGAAAAGATGAAGAGTTTTGAGAGTGTGTTCTTCTGTTGTGAATAACCTAAATTGGGAAGGGGAAAGGCAGGTGCAACCATAGGGACGTGTGCACCATCTACGGATTGCATAAAAGGGATGGTGAAAGTTTATTTGCCTTATATTGTTAATAATTCCTAAACGGGCAATTTAATAAACTATTGCCCTCTTTGATATTCCCTAATTACAGAAAGGGCAAAATTTAGACTATTGCCCTTTTAGCCACAATGTAATATGGCAAACCTAATAAAATGCCCTTTTTGTTTTTTTTAAGCAGGGCAATTTATAGTTGCCCTTTTATTATTATTTCAATTAGGGTAGATTATTAGTTGTCTTCTTTGTTAAAATTTAAATATATCTTGCCCTCTTTAGTGCTAATTCTTATAGTGATTTTATGGAATTGTAAAAGAACCATTAATATATTGTAGGAGATAGAAAAATAGGGTAGGTGGAAAGGTTTTGGATGGATTAATAAAATGGGTGGTGGAGTATATGAGGTAGAAAAGTGTAAAAAGTTGATGTGATAGGTTACCATATAAGGAAAAAGTAAAAGTGTAACAATTAAATAAAAACAACCAAAAAAGAAAAACATAACAATTAAAAAAATGGAGATAATATAAGATTACTAAACATAATTTCTTATCCGACAAATAAGCAGTTTTTATAGTGCATTTGTAATCCTGTGGTGTGGTTTTTCTATCAACAATGTACATACTTCTATGCATGGTTTCTTTTAAACATAGCGAATCAATGCTCAAGGAAGTAATAACTTTGTTTTTATTTGACCAAGAACCCCTCTTAAAACACAAATTTTTATATGAGGTGGCCACACCTTGAATAAATGGTGTGGCCAACTAATATAAAAGCCCACGTCGCCTAGTGATATAACGGAGCCCAAGTCCAAGCGCAAGACACGAGAAAAGAGCGCAAGACACGAGAAAAAATCAGTTGAGCCCATTTCTCTCTCTCTCTCTCTCTCTCTTTTTCTTCTTTCTTTTTCTAGCAGTTCGTAACCTCCATTTCTAAACCAAAATTCGACTTTGCAAACAATCATCATCAAGGGTTTGGTTTTGATTTCCCTTCTTGTTTTATGTTGTTCGAATTGTTTGCGGGGTGGCTAGAGTAAAGACTACAACTCGTCGTCATCCGGAGTGATGGTGGTCGCAGTGATGGTGGTCCGAGTGATGGTGGTCACGGTGATGGTGGTCCGAGTGATGATGGTCGTGGTTCAAAAGGTAATTTTGCGTTTTTGAATTGTTTTTTTCATTGTTTTCATTGCGGAATTATGGTTATTTTGTTTGATTACGATTGTTTTTTCTTTTTTATAAGTTTTTCAGTTTCAATTTATAGTTGATTGTTGGTGGACTTGCAAGTTTAGTTGATTCTTTTGGTTTTGAGTTAAATGGATGATAGTTATTCTTTTTGTTTTGGCTAATTTGTGTGTAACCTTTGTTTTGATTTGTTAGTAACCCTAGGTTTGAAGTCTTGTAACCGTATTTTATCAATAAATCTAGATATCTTGTTTTTTTGTGTCTCTTATGTTGTTATGTGATTAGTAACCCTAGGTTTAGTTTTTAATTGATTCTTCGTCAATATCTGAGTTTATTTGTTGGAAATTTTATGTTTGACATATGTGGTACATTATATGATTTAACGAATTTGATCATCTTTTTGGAGTTGTCTGCTCTATTTGGTCTTAGTAGCTATTATTTGAGCTTGTTATGTTTATTCTGGGTGGCATTAAGTTGGAAATGGTATTGCGGTGTAGAATGAAGAGTTGGATAATGATGCGTGTGTACATGAAATAACCTTAGCTTTGAAGTTTTGTAACCGTATTTCGCTCTATGATCTTTGTATATATTAGCAGTTGGATATGTTGTTTTTGAGTCATGTAATTAGTAATCCCAGTTTTCTATCTTATTATTTTTTGCGTTTCCAAGTTTGTGTTTGGTTTTGATGTTCTGATTTGGTCACTTTTGTTCATTATCGAATTTTTCTCTTTCAACCTACGTTTATTCATTATCGAATTTTGTTTGATTTTAATTTCTTGGTTTTTTTTTTGGGATTTTCGTTTTTGTTTTTTTCATGTTCGAATTGTTTGCTGAATAATTATGGCTAGAGTTAATACTACAGTTCGTCGTGGTGGCAGTGATGGTGGTGGCAGTGGTGGTCGTGGTTCAACAAGTAATTTCTTGTTCTTTTTGTTTTTTTTCGTTTTGATTTTTCTGTTTTGTTTCATTAGGATTGTTTTCTCTTATTTTTTGATTTTATAGATTTTTCAGTTTTTTATTTTTGAATTGATTGTTCATCAACTTGTAAGTTTAAGTTTGAATTTAAGTTGATTCTTTTGCTTTTTGAGTTAAATTGATGATAAGATAAATTTAAGTTGATTCTTTTGCTTTTGAGATAAATTGATGATTGTTATATATTCTTTTGTTATTTTTTGGCTAATTTGTTTGTAACTTTTTTGTTCCAAGTTATGTTTGGTTTCCATACTTCATTATTGTTAGTTGCTTTGTAGTTTCTTTCCTTGGATTTGTTCATGATTGCTCTTAGTTCATATTCATTGATGTGTGAGCTTTTGTTGATAATTTTTGTTCTTTCCTTTATTTATAAGTTGTGGCTTGGTTACTTTTAATAACACTATGGGTTACTTTATCTAATGCTAAGTGGTTATTGGTTATATCAACTCAAGGCTTTTTATATTGATATTTTTAGTGATAACAGGGTTAGTTAAACATGTGTAATATTCACTGGGGGTTACTTCTGTTTGAATGAAGTTTTTGTTATGATTCTTTTGTGTTGTTAGGCTCTTGTCAAGTTTTTTACACTCTTGCTCATTATTTGGTGAGTTGCTTTATTCATAGTTTCTTGTTTGTTTTTTTCATTATATACTTTATTGGATTTACAAGGATTAATTAGTTTCAAGGTATACATGCCCTTGTTTGCATTTTGTTTGAGGGGTTACGGTACTATTTTCGGAGGGGTGTGTTTATGTTATGCCATTGTTGTTTATGTTATGGTGTGTTTATGTTATACCATTGTTGTTTGTACACTAGCAAGCTCCATAAGGTTAGTTTATATTTTTCTTTTTTTTTCCTTAATAATTTTTTGTTAAAGTTGTAGATAATTAGTTGTCTCCTGAAATAAATTTTTCTCTGTTTGTAGGCTAGGGAGCGCAAAGTATATCATGGTGAGATTTGTGCATCATCGGTCTTGTCTGACTTAAACATAATCCGAAGCCTTGTCCTTATTTCTGTTGAAAATTTCAAGAGAGATAGGGACGAGTATAGTAGCATCAATTGTACAACATGAATGAGAAGAGGAAGAGAAGAAGAAACAAGAAAAAGAAAGAAAAAGAAGACGAACTTAAACCAATGTTGATAGAAATTTTTTTCATTGTGAATTTTTTTTGGCATTGCATAAACTCCATTTTTCTCTTTCAAAAATCGAATTTTATTCGATTTTGCTTTCTTTCTTTGCAATTTTCATTTTTGTTTCTTCGTTGTTCGAATTGTTTTGCGAAATGCTCAAAATTTACCATCTATGATTGAAAAAAGGTGATGAAACTTGACGATCTAATCTCGAGTCATTCAATCACCGATTGCGGTTCTCGTCAATTTTCTTCTTTCATTTGTTCAATGCCCACAACTTGAAATTTAAAAATAGATTTCATCTTTAGTATGTTGAGTTGGTCGAAGTTTGGTGCATTTGGGGAAGAAGCTTTTGAGATTGATGTACGAAGCTCATCTTCATCAACTTTCTTTACTTTTTGAACGAGGGAGTGCAAGGCGAGCAAGAGCAAAAGGCACTAATCATAGCTCTCTTTGAATTAATTAATTAATTTTCATGATTTAATAGCTTTAAGAAGTGTTTTTTTATGAGTATTTATCCATTTATTCATAAAAAGTAATTCTAATTAAATGTATTGGTAACCTCATCTATTTGTTCGGATAAACTCATATGTTCATAAAAAGTAGCCCCAATTGTTATATAATTAGGTTGAAATGTTTACAAAAAGTAGCCCTAATAAAAGGTACGAATAACCCCTTAGTTCATAAAAAGTAACTCTATTTGAACATACGTGTAAGCCTTATTATTTGTAACCTTATCTTAACATATGAGTAACCCGGCCATTTATTACTACAAGTAACCCATCTATATTATTACTACAAGTAAACCTCATATATTATTTCGAATAACCCATTATATTATAAAAGTAACCTCATTAGTTCATAAAAATAACCCTAATTATATGTATGAGTAACCTCATTTATTTGTTCGAGTAACCTCATATGTTCACAAAAGTAACCCCAATTATTATATAATAGCTTGAAATGTTTATAAAAAGTAACCATAATAAAGGTACAAGTAACCCCCTTAGTTCATAAAAAGTAACCATAATAAAGGTACAAGTAACCCCTTAGTTCATAAAAAGCAACCCCATCTATACTAATATATTAAAAGGCGTGTCTATCAACGTATATACGCCATGTGGCACCTCTCTCTTACTCCACGATAATTGTCCAATGTGTACATATATCGTCATGTCTACTAACAAAAATAAATTAGCTTGCAACAAGATTTGAACCCGTGACATCTTACTATTATACATAGCACAATTACCATCTCAATCAACTTTTAATCATGCTTTAAATGTCCACATTATTATATTTATATCTTTTAAATTTTGAGTTTTCTTTATTATATTTTAAAGCGAATGGTAAAAATTGCATATCAAGTTCGGAAAAAATACCATCCGGGGCAACGCCCGAGCCCAAATACTAGTTATATATTTAAAGTAATCTCATTTATTCAAAAAAAGTAAAACGCGTTGTTTTCCAATGCTAAGGTGTTACTTTTAATGAATTATGGATTACTTTTTCGAATGCTAAGGGGTTACTTTACTTAAAAACTAGATATTATTTTTTTATAATGCTAAGGGGTTACTCTTCTTTGTAAGTATGAGTTACTTTTTGTAATTATAAGGGGGTTACTTTTACTATACCTAGGGGTTACTTTTTGTATATTATAAGGGGTTACTTTTACAGAAACCAGAGGTTACTTTTTCCGAAACTATGAGTTACTTTTAGGAGTTACCTTAGATTTATGCAAGGGATTATATGTTGTGCAAGGGGTTACTTTTATATTTATAATGTGGTTACTTCATATTTACCCAGGGATTACTTTAGATTTTGTACCACGGCCCACGCGTTACTTAACACTTATATAGGGGTTACTTTGTTATATGTTGGGAATTACTTTATATTTTATGCAAGGGTTACTTTTACATTTATTGTAAGGTTACTTTACACTTATGCAGGAGTTACTTTTACATTTATTATAGGGTTACTTTATACTTATGCTGGGATTAATTCTTGTTTTCTTGTTGTCTCTTGCAGCGTTTCTGACCAACTTCAACACCTTCATTGAATAATACAAACAAATGCTAAAGACGAGCAAATTGAAAGGTATAAAATCAATAAAATCAGGAAATTGTTGATGTAGAAACAAATTCAACTTTTCACTACACACAAACACAACACAGTAAACACGCATCAAATTCACGATTCATAATTATGTAGTCTTCTATCTCTCTCTAGCAAATCCGAAACTCAGTCGTGCTTCTCTCTTTGTCCAAATAATAAAACCAACCCAATTAATCAAATACACAAACTAGAAAATCCAGAAATTCTCTTGTATCGTATCGTTGTTCTTACCTACTGGTGTGTGAGAAATCTGTCTTGTTTGGACAGAAATCTCCGTCGGTTTCTACTATTCATATCTAAATAAGTATTACCTCAAAACAGAAATTGAGGTATAAATTGAACTCAATCAATCAAGAATTCAGAAATAAAAAAAAATCAAAAACTTGAATTTGTGAAAAAAGATTAAGGAAGAAGAAAAGATGACATGAGATGAAGGTTTGGAAGGGGAAGACATGGAAGCGAAGGAGAGAAAGTTGCGAGGAGAGAGAAAAGAAGTGGAAATTGGGTTGTTGGAGTGAGAGAGGAGAAGTGGAATTGGGGCGGGGAAGGAAGAGCTGCATTGAAATGTGTGGCCGCACGGTTTGAGTTCCGTGTGGTGTGTTACACAAAAAACGGATTGTGCGACAATATCTTTGGACTACATTTTGACTTCTAAGTGTCTAGCTAATGCAGCAAAAAGATATATATATATATATATATATATATATATATATATATATATATATATATATATATATATATATATATTGAGTTAAATGTGAGAAGGGAGTTTTATATGAGAAATGAGAAGTAATTCTAGCCCTTGGATCATGTCTCATTTAATGGCCTTGATTAAAAAAAAAAAAACTAAAACCCAAAATTTGAAACCACTTCCTACGTCATAACTCATAACCTATTTTCTCTCTCCTCTCTCTTCTCTCCTACCTCCACTCTCTCTTGTTTCGGATCACTAGTTCATATAACTCTAATCAAATACTCCTATAACTCTAATTACAACTCTTATGACTAGTCAAATACTCATATAACTCCAATTAATAGTTCCTATAACTCTAATCAAATACTCCTATAACTCTAAATACAACTCTTAACAAGTAATGCCATAACTATAATGACTACCTATTATAACTCTTTTTATCATGGTATATGCAATGATTATATTCTAACAATGACTACAATTTCATTGGAGTTATATTAACATATAACTCTTACGACTAGTTCGTATAACTATAAGAAAGAGTTGCATAACTCCGAACAAGCAATGTTATACCTCTAATTAGAATGTACATACAACTTTTATGACTAGTCAAATACTCCTATAACTCTAATTAGTAATTCATATAACTCTAATCAAATACTCCTATAACTCTAATCACATTGCTTTACTCCTCAAAACGTCTTTCAACACTTCAATGTTGCTCGACGAATCTAATTGCTTGACGAAATAATTTTTTATAATATAATTTTCATAAGCAAGAATCTAATGTAGCACATGGACTATACTTTCAACACATCAACGTTGCTTCTTTATTGTAGATGAAAAAAAGTTCCAATAACTAATAAAACTAAACTAAGAAACACAAAGCCACCAAACTGTAATAAAGTATAGTATTCAATTTGGTTTTCACTTGTGGAAGAAGAGTGGAGATCAACCTTCATTTGATGTGGTAATTGACTCCATAAAGTATAGTATTTTTCAACGTACTTTGGAAGAAGGAGAAGGGAGGAGAGAGAAAATTAGGTTTAAAGGAATGAAAAAAGGTAGTTTAAATTTAATATTAGTTTTTAAATCTTGGCCGTTGATAGGATCTAATCTAAGGACAGTGATTATTTCTCATTTCTCACCTAATTTCCCTTCTCACATGATCTTGCCTATATATATATATATATATATATATATATATATATATATATACATATGTATATGTCCTGGTGCCACTTATGTTAGATTTTGGGTAACTGATTCTATTGTTGTGTAATGCCTGATAATATTATTATTGATAGGAGACTCTTTAATTTATTTGTGTAAGTAGGGTGATTGTTTATACATAAATGACTTATCATACATTCATACTATTGTGGATACGTCTCACACCCATAAATTGAGTTAAAGTGATCTCATCTAATACCAGATGATCTAGTTCCACTACTCGCTTAATCATTCTTCATACAAAACAGATAGACTAGGAAAATTATTGTCAATAAACAACTCTAAGATCTACCATAAAAATACTTACTTTAGATAAAAGATAACTTGTGAAGATCCTTTACTAATATAGGATATTGGATGTCGATTGTCGAACTACTTTTCCATATTTGTGAATCCTTAACCTTGCAGCTCAAAAAACTCTCACAATGTAAGAGAGACAAACATTACATTCAAGAAAATAAGACAGAGTATCACATAAAAGTGAGACTAATTTATTCAAGTAGAGAAACAGAAGAAAAACTACAAAGTTACTTTAATTTGGAGAAAGTGAGAAATAATATATAGCTCAGGAATTATAAAAGTTTACTACACTTGCGTCGTTTAGAAGATATTCAACTCTGGTATATCATATGTAATGCGGTGCATCGTATCCCAATCATATATCTTAGATTCAATTTTTTTTTCAGACAAAGGTCTCTCTCTCCTTTTCTTAAGAGAGAAGCAACCTAATAATTGTATGTAGCTTATTCGTTAAGGAAACTAATTAAAGGATAAGCTAAGATATCTGAACCTATTGCCTATTGCCTATTGCCTATTGGAAACTCAGTTGAAAAACTTAACATAGTTCGTTCTCTAAATGGCAAGAACTACTCCCCGTTTCATACAATTGTACGTCATTTTTGTCTTTTGAGATCTACCCTAGTCCCTAAATTGTATGATAAAATGTTTGAGTAGATTCATACATGAAATCTATGAACAGAGACACAGAGTTTGATCTTGAAAAACGGAAACATGATTTTAGAAATAGAGTAAGTATAAGAAAATTAAAACCAAGCAAGCCACATGCCCACATCTTACGGACGAACACCTTTCCCTACTAAACCTGATAGATATAGAGGGGATCCCTTCCATCCCCCACTCTCAAAGTGTTTGCCCTAACCAGGGGCGGGTTAACATGCGAGCTGCAAGAGGTTTCGATCTTACCATCCTAAAAAAAATGGCTACAAGGATTATTATTTAATAAATGTTGTGTGGTTTTATTCTTAAATACTCCATATAGTAAAGGACGAAACAAATATTAGCGCAAAAATGTTAAAAATTGTGAGGCCAAAACAAAAGCTAGATTGACCGCATAAATACTATTATTACTTCCTCCAAACTAAAAAAAGTTGATTTAGCTAAATTTCATTTTGTTCAAAAGGTCATTGTATGAACATTGTACTTAATATTTTTATCAAAAAAAAAAACTTATATTACCTCTTTTTTTTGTAATGCTATAATTAGACTTTTTCAAATGGTAAAGCTCAATTTTAGCCATTAATATCTATAATATTCTAATTTTTGTAAAATCACTAGCAGAGGGTACCACCCAAGATATTAGATAGTAAAATTGTCAAATTGTGGCGATTAGCAAAAACAACAATGGAAGTATGTATTTAATGTTTTTTTTCAGGAAGATTCAACATTTTTTTTCATATTTATTATTTTGGATAAAAAAGGGGTAAAACTTATCTTCAATGATGACTACGATTTTCTATCCTAGAAAAATCTTCACATATCCCCGAATAATGGCCCATTGATCTCTTAGATATGTGAATAATAACATATTCGGTGACATTTTCGTAACAAACTCAAAATAATATACTATCGCAAATATACTATCACATTTTTTGGTGCATTTCCATTTTCAAAAATAATAAATTGTATTTTTAATAGTGCGATAATATATTATTTTGCATTTATTAAAAAAATGCCACCGATTATGCTATTGTACACATATCCCTGAGATCAATGGAATAAGGCTCCATATATCCCCAAGGTACTAAAGCAAAAAAAGGGGAGTGTCACATATTAATCAACTGAAGTAAAATAACGTTAAAAGTACTGGTATTTCACTATCCGTCAAAAGTCTCTTCGCAACTCTTTTTTTTTTTTTTTGAATATCAAACAAAATCTTTCATGAAGATCCATCCTCCATACCCGTGAACTTCTCAGTAAAGGTATATGATGGAAAACTGGTTCGGGATGTAATATTTACTTCTGGCTAGATAATTGGTGTTATGAGCAATCTTATTGAAACACTTGACCTTCAAAGCCCGATCATTTGAAATATTGATCCTAAAGTTAGGGACGTCATATTACCATCTCACCAGTGGAATATTTCACTTCACCAGCAGCTAGTGCCTCGGAATATAGTCCAAAAAATTTTAGGCATTCCTATCCCAAAGATTCACAACCCTAACACTCCTTAGCTTGTTGGGGTCTAACAAATTCCAGGGGCTTTTTTATTAATTATGCGACCTGGCTCGTGCATGGACGACTTCAGTTCACGAATATCACTCCTTGGCCTTATAATTGGATTTGGAGATCAGATTGACATTGCCTCTAAAATTCAAATTTTCTTATGGCAAATTCTTCATAATGGTCTTCCCTTGAAGTCCCATTTGGTCAAGCGCAAAATCTCAGATGATGCGCTATGGCCTATGTGTCAATCGGCAGAGGAAAATACTAATTATTTGTTCTCCTCTTGTCCCAACATTTAACTTTTTTTGGATTAACTGACGTGTATGCAACCTGCTGATATGTGTCTCTCACTAACTAATTTATGCTCTAAACTGAAGGTTCTTCAGTTTTTTAGATATTGTCTTCGGAGTATTTGGATAGAACGCAGCTCTGTAATTATTTTTGATAATAACCCTATCAACTTTAATCGAATTTTCTATCGTACATTATTGCATTTGTATACATAATGGAAGGCCATAACAATGATGGATCTCTCTTTAACCACTTCTTCTATTTCATCTTGCAGGTCCCCTTCAATCATTTCAGTGCACTTGAATCCTCCTCCTAATGGGTTCATTAAATTAAATTTCAATGGCTCAGTAATCGTGAATCCCGCAGCAGCAGGAGTAATTATTTGTAATTCTCAAGGCAACCTTAATGCAGCTCAAATCGTTTTGGGCAAGCCTCTGCTATCATAGCTGAAGCATGGGGGTTAAGGAATGGGCTTCTCCTGGCAATGCAGCTTAACATTAATACACTTTATATTATTGAAGGAGTCAATCAAGTGGTCATTTGTATTTTGCAGGGGTTTTATGCTTGTGCTTGTCCATGGTCGCTACATACTCTCACTGAGGATATATGGATTCTTCTTCGGAACTTCAATCTCACTTCCTTTACTCATATCTTTCGGGAAGCTAACAGAGCAACAAATTATCTATCAGAAAAAAGGTCATTGTATCTATGCTACCGTGTTGGACGTGGCTGGCGGTGCGGATCCTACGCTAGATTAGTTTATCCTTCTTGATTCATTATGAGCCTCCCCCAAAAAGGGTGTCCTAACTTCTTATGTGTACCTTTATGAAAAAGTTCCACTCAACTTTCCGAGAAGGAACGTAGCAAAAGATAATATGAAAGGCTCTGAGTAACAAGTTACAATAATCAAGAAAAGGAAAATGCAAAAAGATCCCAAACTGGTGAAAAATGATGATCCAACAAATATCCGAATTGGTTAACAAAAATTTCATAAACCCAAATAACGGATAACTCATAAATGTCTTCCAGAATCACATGTAAACTCTGCAACAGACGCTTTTTATGTGATTTGGCACCATTTTATTTCTTCTACATAACAAAATAGATGTTACACTTTGAAAATCTGACTATTCACCTATTACAATAAACCATGTACTTTTTAGTTTTAGATAAAATCAACCGTTACTATATGATGTGTTGTTGGATTCGTCTCAATGTATATTTTCATAATATTAACTTCTTATGAATGGTCAAAGCACTGCATCAGCAAAGCAAAATTAAAGTGTAACATCTATTTTGTTACGGAGGAAGTATAAAATACTCTCTTTCTATTAGTTGTTTTAATTGGACATTTACAATCGTTAATTTACAACTATTTTCATATATACATATATATATATATATATATATATATATATATATATATATATATATATATATATATATATATATATATATATATATATATATATATATATATATATATATATATATATATATATTATAAAATATACTTTGAGACAAAATCATATCTTACATGATAACATTTGATGTTATTATATACTTGAATTTTTTCCTTGAATAATGCAAAATAGGGTTTTAATTCCAGAAATATGTTGAAAGGGAAATTAATTCCCTGCGTACCGTCCACGTAGGACGGCACGCGAGAAAATGTTTTTTTTTTTATCCCAGGTAAACCGCTACTTCAAGTAGCGGTTTATTTTAAATTAAACCGCTACTTCAAGTAGCGGTTTATGTATATAAACCGCTACTTGAAGTAGCGGTTTATGTGGTTAACATCTTCCTACTCTATACTATGTAAACCGCTACTTGAGATAGCGGTTTATGGAAAAAAAAAACGCCTCTCATCGTTGCTTCCCCATAACTGGCCAAAATGCCAGAAACATAAAAAAAAAAAATTAAAGCTATCCAACCTGCAATTTCAACACCAAATTCCATCCAAGTCCATACAAAGTCTATGCATACATCAATCACCAAACACCAAGTTCATCCACATTCACATTTATCCAATAAGTAAGATTAAGAAAATATGTCAATCACAAACAAAGTTTAATATTTAACATAGTGTTAACGAACTATACAAACAACAAATGAAAGTGCTAAGACCCCCTCTTCTTCTTTTGTGAAGGTCTAGATGAACTAGGTGTGGTCTCACTAGACTCTGCAATGGCATGAAGAGAAGATGGAGTGGTGGCGGAACAGGCGTCGGTAGGTCCCTCCGATGGGCCGGGAGGCGAAAGCAAAGGTGCCGTGGTAGATGTATGGGCGCGGACATAGAAGGTGTAGAAGTCGAAGTATGTACGGCAGAGGTAGGCACGCCCTGTAAGATGTGGCCATGTCCAGCTCGGCTAATCGCATCAATACACGGTCCCCTCATGGTGCCGTAATGTCTCGTGCAAACAAGCGGCGCCCCATATCCGGAGGCAATGACTCGAGCGACCTCTAGTACGATCTTTGCACCTATGAGCAACATCGAGATAAAGTATGTGCTCGCATAGAAAGAAAAATACATATTATATAGTCGGATAAATAAATAAAAGTATAACTACAAATCATGGCACTTACCGGTACTACATCTGCAGACCTTGGTGATAATGTGTAGAAGGAGGTCGCCTCAATGGATCTGTCATGCGTAACCTCGTGATGCGACGATACCACACCATATACTCCTCAATGGCATGAGTACGACCAGTAAACGGAGTGCCCCTGAACAACACGTCTCTCGCGCTCATCCCACCTGCGCTATGTAAGGGCGATGTCCGAGCGGATAATCTTGTTCTTCGACCTCCGATCTATGCCATGAAGGGCTGTGCTTGTATCACAAGGTGCTGGAATCCTCTGCTCGAAGCCAAACTGGCGCATAACTCGATCAGGACAATGAAACTCCACAATGTCGAAACAAATAAGTGGAGCCAATGTGCGCCATACATGTCGATCAGCTCGACATATAGCAGGCAACAACTCTAGTCTCGCATCAGTATATGGCTGCCAAGTCATCTACAAATAAAGAATGTTGCAAATATTAGGCATGTGAGAGATGTCTACCAATGTATATAAGTTAGGCATGTGAGACTCTATGTACCTTGCTCGTCCGTCTCGATGGTCAAGTGCATCCTCGTAGTAAGATAGCCCACTTGCTAAGTGGGACCTACTAAGGTGTACCCGAAGCCAACTGAAAAGAAATACACATTAATATCCGTCTGAAAAATGAAACTAAATAATGTCAACAAATGTGAGACACTGCATATTACCTGACAGCTAAGGGGTCAACCCCCGGAACATGCTGGGAGCCTAAAATAGGAACGGCATCGTCAAACTGTGGAGGTGGGTATTTAGGTTGTTCCATATTCTACATACAAAAAACATAATGTTAAAGTTATTCTTATTCTACACATTCAAACAATATGAACACCATTCTTCACCTATACTAGTAGCATTTGCAACCTAAACACAACAATTCATGCAAAATCAACCATCACAAAATGCTCAACACCATTTTTAACCAACCAATATAACCAATAAATCACCTTCCAATTCATGCAAAATCAACCATCACAAAATGATAAATTATGCAAAATACTAAATTATACTAATCAAACCAAACAATTTCCATCTAACAACAGTTACAAAGCTAAAATACATAACAAATATGGCATGCTAAGCAAATTAAATTAAAAAAAAAAAAAAAAAAAGACTACTCACCTGGGCTAATAGACGGTGGCGTGCTGTTGGTGGCGCGGCTGGGCGACGGTTGCGTGCTGTTGGTGGCGAGGCTGGACGACGGTGTGACTCGGCTTTCAGGCTGGGCGACGATGGCCTGCTGTTGGTAGGCGACGGTGTCGATCGGAAGAGAGAGAGGAGAAAAACACCGCTGTTGGGCGGGCGTCGGTTGAGCGGCGACGATGGTCGCGCTTAGCAACGGTGGTGTTCGACGGTGGTGTAGCTCCCGGGATCGACGGTGGTGTTGTGTGGGTTGTGGGCGACGCTTAGTAAGAGAGAAAGGGAGACAAATTTGAGAGTGAATCGTTCGAATCTGAGAATTGGGAAAGCTAGGGGCGGGATTTGGGGATTATAGTAAACCGCTACTTGAAGTAGCGGTTTCTATTAATGAACCGCTACTTGAAGTAGCGGTTTACTTTAGTCAGCGCCAACTTGGGGGTCCAGGTACCAGTAAACCGCGACTTGAAGTCGCGGTCAATTAATATTAACCGCTACTTCAGGTAGCGGTTTATTTTTTATTAACCGCTACTTGAAGTAGCGGTTTATAAAGATTAACCGCTACTTGAAGTAGCGGTTTTACTTAAGTAAAAAAAAAAAAAAATTCTCGCGTGCCGTCCTACGTGGACGGTACGCAGGGAATTAATTTCCCTTCCAGCATATTTCTGGAATTAAAACCGTATTTTGCATTATTCAAGGAAAAAATTCTTATATACTTCCTCCATTTCTTTTTATTCTTCCTATTTGGAATTTGACATTATTTACAATTAGATGGAATCTTCTATTCTTCTCAATAGGTAAGAAAAATTATCTTCATGTGGGGTCTTACTTTATCCATCTTATTAATGAATATTTTATTACATTCAAGAGTTGTAATTTTTTAATAATATGAAATAGAAGATTAAATAAGGTCAAAGAAGTCTATTGCCTAACACGCACAGTCAAAACAGGAATAACAAAAAGAAACAAAGGGATTATAATTAAAAAGATAATGCCAAAGTGAGTTAGCTAATAGGAGTAGTTCAGAAGTCAAAGTGAAACAACTAAAAAAAGAAGTATGAGGTGATAAAGCTGGCTAATTGTGTACAAACACACCCCATAATTTACCTAGATTTATTAATTAGTCTTGCATGCCAGATGCAACGAACATCCTATATACTTCCTCCTAGGGATGCAGGTGGGGCGGGTCAAACAGGAGACCCGCCCCATCCCCGCCCCAGTGGGGTGGGGATGTTCCCGATTTGGTGGGTGGTGGGGCGGGGATGGGGATAAAAATCATACCCGCCTTGGGGATGAGGACGGGGATGAATTTTAAGTTATACCCGCCCCATCCCCGCCCCATCCCCGCCCCGCCCCGCCAATATCCACCCCGCCCCGTCAATACCCGCCCCACCTGCCCCATCTTCAAATAAGTTTGAGTTAAAAGTCAAAAATATCAAAAAACCAATGGGCCTTTACATTATTTTTGGGTCGTTTCATTATTTATGTATTTTTAGGCCTTTTATATTTATCAATGTCAAAAATATTTTACATGTTTCTTTCCTTTCAAGGTGGGTCTGAGGTGGGGATTTGGAGGGTGGTGGGGCGGGGAAAATGGGGATTAGGCGGGTATGGATACCCACGCGGGTGGTGGGGCGGGGATGGTTTTATGTTCATACCCGCCGGGGCGGGGATGGGGATAGCCTTTGTACCCACCATGGGGATGGGGATGGGGATGAAGATTATATTTATAGGTGGGGATGGGGATGGGAAGAACAAAATCAGCCCCGCCCCGCCCCAGTTGCATCCCTACTTCCTCCGTTTCTTTTTAAATGCAACAATTGGACTTTTTCACTATTCACACTTATCACTTTGACTAAGATTTGTGTGATTTGTACATTAATGAAAAACATAGTCAAGTGGGATCTTGTTAGATTCGTCTCGTGACCCACTTTTATAATAGGATTTTTTAACTACAATATATAATACAAACTTTTGCCCGTTCTCTCCTAATAATACAAACTTTTGATTATTTTTTGATAATACAAACTTTACATCAAAATTCCTCCAGTAGGTCAAGTTGACTTGTAACTTGTAAAACAGGTAAAAAAAATTACAAAATGATTTTTCTTCTTTCTCTCTCTCCTCCCCCAACCCCCCACCCACCCGAACCACCTCGGCCCTCCCCCACCCCCACGCCCACCACGAAAACCACCCCCGGAAGCCCACCGGACACGGCCACCTTCCCACGCCCAACCCACCACCCACCCGAACCACCCCCAACCCACGGCATCTCCTCCACCCCACTGCCATCACCGAAACCACCCGCAGTCCGTCTCCCTTTTCAATTCCAATCCAAAATCCCTAATCTCAAATTTTCTCTAAACTTCATCACTTTCTCTCTCCTGTTTTGATTTCTCCGACATCATGTTCGTCGCCGGTTAACAAATTGCCGGCAAAACCTCTTCAACGTGGTTTATTTTGGTTTAAAATTTCTTCTGGTTTTTCTTAACTTGCGATTTTGGAAACCCTAGTTTGAGAAACTACGCACCTTTGATCAAATTTTCCGCCGAAAAAGCGCCAATTTTTAGTGTGTAAGTTGAGTTCTGAGTTGAATCTTAAATTTGTTTGTTTTTAATTAGTTTTGGGAAGTGTAAGAAAAGGGTTGGATCAAGTTAGAAAATTCGAAACTTTTCTATTTACTCTTTCATCTCTTCGGTTCATTCTAGCCATAGCGTCCCCAAGTTCGAACCTTAGAGTGAATGGAGGAGACGAGATCAGAGGCGAAAATTCGAACCTCGGGAAGCCCTGAGATTGTTGCAGAGGCTAAATTGACAACGCGGAAGAGAGAGAGTGGAGTCGAAATGGGAGCGCTTAAAGGAGAGAGAAAGTCGAGGTTCGAAAGCAGCCATGGTTTCCGGTGGGCAGGGATGGGGAGGGAGGAAGAAGAGTGTTCAGTGGAGGGTAAGATAGAAAATAAGAAAAAGTTATTTTGTTTTTTAAAATTTTTAAAAAAACAACTAATGAAATAATGACAAGTGTCCCGGTCAGGCCAAGTCAAGTAATTCACCTCCTACAGCAAGTTACCAAACCGTAACGACCCACTGGAGGAATTTTTTAACAAAGTTTTTTTTATATAATAATAATCGAGAGTTTGTATTATTGCGGGAGAAACTGCCAAAGTTTGTATTATTCTAGTTAAAAAATCATTTATAATATGTAATTTCTATAATTTTTACCAATATGTAGTTATAGATATTTATGGTTAAAGAATGTTTCGTTGTCTTAGAAAGTGAGTTTGTTGCGTTTAAAAAGAAACGGAGAAAGTACAATAAACAGGCTAATATTGGTCATTTTAAAGTGCATAGATCTCCTTACAAGACACTCATAGTTACCTCTTTGCGAAGTAGCCTTTTATGTGCTCTACAGTGACAGATTATATAATTTGGAGTGACCATTATATGGTTTATGGTGACAATTATATGGTTTATGCCTTTATGGTGACAATAATGAAAAAACGACCCCTATATATATATATTCAAATTTGATATACCTGTTTTACAAAATAAGTGTGTGTAAATATATTATGCGCAGCAAAAAATTTGCAGTAGCAGATATCTCGACTCTAAACTCGTACATATTTCATGAAAATTTGCTAAGAAAACATGAGAATAGTACTTATTATTGCGTAAATACCAAAAAACTAAAAGATTTTGTTGCTAAGGCAAACATACAAAACTTTAATTTGTCATGCTCTGGATTCATAGATAGTGTTAAAAATTATTTATGAATAATTACTATACGTTTACCAATTTCACGTGAACTTTCGTCCACATGCATACGCCGATTGCTGATCGACGACAGGCGCATAACCAAAATTGTCTGGACTCTGGCCCAGGGGGTCCTACTGTATATCTTGTTTTCGTTTCTTGATCTTATTCTCACTTCTCTTATAGTCTTATATACCGTGTAACTATGACAGAAGTTTTGTAGTGCAACGATGGTACATACCACTTGGATTTACAAATTACAACTCTTTTTTATATGGAAAAATGCATTGGAGGTTTTCTTGAAATTTATTAAAATTAAAAAAGATGAATTGGTTTTATTTTATTTTGTTTGGTTAGGAGAGTTCGTAACTAAGTTAGCTCTTCAAATAATTTATCTCACTTCAATTCACATGCATGCAATGTTGGATACTGATTCAAGGAAGTTAATTAAGTCAAATATAGTGGCTGATTTTTAGAGATATAAAGGTGTTATGCTTTCTAAGTTGGTGAATATAGTTGTTCAGATCATGTTAGTGTTCCTAAATGCTAAATGCTAAATGATAGCTTTGTTTGTTTTATTTGTTTTAATATAAATAGTTGTTAGGTAGTTCATAGTTAAATGGAATGAAGATTGTGGTCTTGTTTATTTTCTTCTTTCTCCTTTCTTATATCTATTAGATTTTCGACATGCAAGCCACCATTGCGTAAAGGAGAAATGTCTATAGGTCTTTATTTTACAGGCACATAACAAGACAAGCAAGGTTATATCATAAAGGCTCGAAGGAAAGTCAGATATATGCCATTCACAAATAAGTATGATAATTAGTGATATAATTATGATTTTTAATTAATACTTATAGTAATACCACGCTCTCAACTCTCAAGTCCTTTCAGAAAAAAGATTATACTACGCTCCCAAGGTTACCTAACAAATAACAATAATGAGCGTATAATTTGTTCAAACTCATTCATAAGCTTGTTATTAGGTTGTTTTATTTCTAACTAGTTGTTGGCTCGGGCGATGCCCCTAATAATTTATCAATGTGAATTTGAAGTCTTGAATCAAACACTTGAGAAAAGTGAAAAAAAAAAAAGTTATATGCATTGGATTGTGCATAGGAAGTGATCTTCCAGTTCCTATTAAATTTTCTACGTAGTAAATTATAATATTAATTATTCATCAATATAATCTCGCCTTCAAGAGAGTACATATATATAAATATATTACTTATAAAAAATATAATACAAACTTTATTTAGATGTAGGTTAATATGTAAGAATACAACATATATATGCAATGAAATGGTGTAGTAGTGTTAATTACGGTGGTTATAAGAAATTGAAGAGCTTTTTTTAATATAAGATTGCTGAAAAGTAGGACACGCTATTTTTAACAATAGCTTAATGAGTATTAATATATATACATTTGTAGTTAATTGTCTTAAAAGTAGAAAATTATTTTGTCTTTAAATATATTCTTTTTCCCATAAAGACCAATATGAGATAATAGTATAGTTGGTTAGTGCATTTGTGTCTCAAATGAGAGGTCATGGGTTTGAGTCTTATAACACACATTTTTATTGTTTTAGTGAGTATTAATATATACATTTGTATTTAATTGTCTTAAAAATAGAAAATTATCTTGTCTTTAAATATATTCTTTTTCCCATGATGACCAATATGAGATAATAGAGTAGTTGGTTAGTGCATTTGTATCTCAAATGAGAGGTCATGGGTTCGAGTCTTATATACACATTTTTATTGTTTAATATTTCTCATTTAATTGTGTGAGGGAGGGGAGTATATGTGGCGGCGTAGCGTTTTTTCGCTTGGGTTTTAGATATATATATAGATTAGATATAATTAATGATAAAAAAAACTATGCAAACTTTCCATTATATTATATACTGGTTGGTGGAATTGTGGACTTTTAGTTTGTTAGATTGACTAGTTATTACTATGCTAGTTAATTAGAAATGTATAATATAGTTACTTTTATCTACATAATATCTATCATGGGAGTTACAAAGCTCTTTTATTAGATAAAGCTCGATTCGAGCTTGAACTCGAACTACATATGAGCAACTTCGAGCCAAACTTGAGCAAACAAAATTCTTAACAAGCCGAGCTTGGATATGAATTTCAAAGCTCGCTCAAGCTCAACCCATGTTTGAACACTTGCAATTCTTACAAGCCTAGTTGGATGTGTGGATGTTATCATGTTGTGTAGATGTTAGCTAGCCTAAATGGTAAAATCTTGTTTGGTGGTCTTACCCTTTACCCAAGACTTTATATCAAATCGTATGTACGTTACTTTATTTGTTACCCTTTGTGACTCTCAATACACAAAAAGAACATTGACATGTGATACATACTCACACTAAGAACACAATACTCCGTAAGTACTCACAAGAACATGATATAATAGTTTGGGGTGCTATGATATATATAGTTCTCTTGTTTTTATTTACTTGCTACGAAGAGAAAATGCACAATGTTTAAAAAAGTTAGATAGAGAGAAAACGGGCCACAAGAAGTATGGGTAACTTCCCTTTCAAAACCAAAAAAAAATGGTCCTTTATTTCATAATTTTAAAATTAAGGTAGATTTAAACTTTTGAGTTTGCAAAAGTAATATGTATTAAGTGTTGTGGCATTTCCATTTTAGAAAAGTGTAGTAAACATTTAGAAATGGATGAAGTATATGTAACATACATGACAATAACCTCCATTTACAGTACATAAATGATAATAACTTCAATCAATTCATTGCCTATAATGAGTATGCATGATCATTTTAATGAATCTCCTTCAATTTTATAGGCCATAAATAATTTTGTCTTACTGGTAACCACATATGATCTTAATTAAGCTCTTGTCCCGTTTTGTATTGATAAGGCATGCGCATATCGAGTTTTTACAATCACAAATCTGATTTAAACCAGGTAAACTATACAAGACGCAAAACAAACCTACCCTATATATATGAATATCATAATACTTATCACTTTAGGTTAGATTATATGATAGCGTACACTACTATTTTCTGAATAAGAGTTACCATATGCACATATATATTGCATTTGAAGATTGTGAAAATTACGCCACATAACGATGCAACTCATTCACAACATCGGTCATATGATATAAACTAGTTGCATAAGATATTTTCTGATTGTTTGTAGGTCCATAATTTTAACATCATTCAGTTATAGCTGGTAGAGATGTTTGTATGACTCACAACGGGTGCATACTATTGCCTTTGGACTTTGTTGTCGTCTTCTTCTCCCATGGTGTAGACCGTACCCCCTTCCTCCTTTTTAGTAAAAATGTGGAGTTACGTTGTGAACATTTTTACCTAATAAATAAATAGTTCATATTTGCTCGTACATAATCACTTCAATTTCAATCCTAGAAAAATAAAGTAACATAAAATCTATAAATAAAAGTTTTACAAACCAAAGAACTTTCCACATGCCAAAAAGTTAAGAATCAGAAAGATTTCCACCAAATCTAAGACCAATAATCATTCTCCACCACTTCACATGGCCTCTTATCATTTCCACACCTAATCTATTAGAATTATTTCATTTGGGTTTATAGCTTTCTTTCAACATTGTTATAGTGAAGAATAACAGTCATTACAGCTATTATCAACTGAAGAAAAAATATGCAATCTTAATCATTCTAATTGGGGCCAAACGACGTCTCCCACAATTAACGGTTACATTGACTTTTTTCAATTTTAGCTCCTTTTTTAACCTTTAAAGTTAACTACTCTTACATTTCGCCATCGCATGCAACCAAATTGGCATAACAATTCCGAACTATGTTATAATATGATGAAAGTCCATCAATTTAAGCAGTGATTATGACAAAAGAAGCAATATAAAAAGGCTTTATCCATAATTAATCCCATGTGCACGTTTGGTTGCGATACATGCATGCTTTCATGCTTCTAAATTCCTGATATATTAGATTTTGGGTTTCATTAAATATGGTGCTTACCAGAACGATGATAGTCAGTTTGTGAGTACTTTTGTTAAGAAAACGAAATTTGTTGGTACTCTTGACTATGTATTTTAGGCAAAAATTGGTCTCAACACCACAAACTATAATGAAGGTGCACCCAACACCATCAACTTTGATTAGTAACTAAGATACCCCAAACTATCATCCCGGTTTTCGACGAATGTCATAAACTTCTTAAAATTGCTTGTACTCTTGATGATAGTGAGTTTGTGAGTACTACCATACATACTAGTTGTTAACTTGTTATATTAAGTAGAAATGGAGATATATGATGAAAAACACTATTTGCATATGTTATTGTAATGGTATGACGCTTTATCATTACTTGCAACATTACATACAATTTTCATCATGATTATTGTCAATCAAACAAACCGTTATATATGTTTAATTTGTGAGTAATTGTTCTTAAATGGTGTTAAATTGAAACTTATATTATGAAGAAAATCATGTATCACTAGTAATGAAGTTACAAGCTCCAAGCGGCTCGGGCTCCAAAGGCTCGGCTCAGATTACAAGCTACAACGGCTCGGTTCAACAAATAGTTCCAACAAATCGGTGATTCAAACTAGCTTAGTTTAATTAGTTAGTTACATTCTCGTTATTAGTTTGTTACTAGTTGTTAGAGTTTGTTAGAGCTATTGTACACCTCAACGATGATTAGTAAGATTGTGTACTATATATACACTATATACTTTCGTAATCATTTCCTAATGATGTAATAATAATTCTTCTTCATTTCTTCTCATCATTCTCTCAAATTTCTCTCTAGAATAATCTCTCTAAGAAGTTCTAAAAACTTCTTTATGGTATCAGAGCAGAATTTCAATTGATCCTGGTGAAATTCTTGCTTTCTCAATCTTCCGCAAGTTCAATTGAAGCAAAATACCTTCTGCGATTTCAACTGTAGATCATTTCTAAGGTCTACAGAATTCAAGAATTGCAGAAATTGTTCAGGTTTTGCATTCAAATTCTCAATCTCATTCAAATTTCTCAATATAATTTCACAGATTTTTATGAAAGTAATCTTGATTCAGTTTTTTTGCTGATCAAAGATTTCTAGAAATTTTGTGAAAATTTCTTCTCAATTTGATTCAGTTTCTTTTCTGATTAAAGATTTCTGCAAATTTTATGAAAATTCTTCACAATTCATTCTAAATTTCTATCATCTTTCTTAGAATTGTCAATTTCTCAATTCATCATGTCTCAAAATACTCAAACCTCTGTTGCTTCTGATCCTTTGAGTCATTATTACATTCATCCTAGTGAAAATACTTCTCTTCCATTGATAGCTGATAAATTGAATGGAGAATGTTATGGAGAATGGAAAAGAAGTATGAAAATTGCTCTTTCTGCTAAAAACAAGTTGTGTTCATCGATGGAAGTCTTCCTAAGCCTAGTAGTACTGATCCGAATCAAAAAATTTGGGAGAGATGTAATGATGTTATCATTTCCTATATTCTTAGGTCTCTAGAACCTAATATTGCTAAAAGTGTGATTTACTTGAACACTGCTGCTGAAATATGGAAAGATTTAGAGGAGAGGTATTCTCAAACCTCAGGACCTCAATTTTACACTTTACAACAAAATCATGCCGAAATCTCACAAGGATCGGCCTCGATTCATATTTCTTTACACAAATTAAGGTCATTTGGGATGAATTAAGTGCAGTCAGACCTGTTCCTGTATGTTCATGTAATAAATGTACATGTAATCTCACACAACAGTTCTTAGCACAACAGGATGAAGACAGACTAGTTCAGTTATTGATGAAACTAGATCAGAAATTTAGCAATGCTAGGACTAACATCTTAATGATGCAGCCACTTCCTAAGATTTCTATGGCTTATAGACTACTCATCCAAGATGAGAAGCAGAAAGAGGTATCTTCATCAAGCATTGGTCAAGTCTATGCTAATTCAGCAAATAGTAACAGAGAACATGCTAGTTACAAGTACAAACAATCTCCTAAGTTTGTATTTCAGAATTTTGGTAAGAAGCTGGTTGTTGGTGGTGGTTCTCACAACAAGAGACCTTACTGTGATCATTGCAAGAGGTCAGGTCATACAGTAGATAATTGCTGGTTGATTCATGGATTTCCATCTCACTCTCAGTTCAAAGGAAAGCCTAAGAGTGTAGCAGCTGTTGTTCAAGGACAATATGATGATGACAATGTTGAAGATGATATCACTCATGTGTCTGAAGCGCAATTTCACAATATGCTGAAGATTCTTTCACAACCAGTCCATACAGAGGCAACAACACCAACAGCTACTCCTTCTGCTCATGTAGCAGGTACCTGTCTTCTTACATCCTCCAATACTAGGTGGATTATAGACAGTGGGGCTACAGATCACATCTGTACAAAACTCAATTTGTTCACATCATATGAACCTTTTAAACGAATTCCAAACACTATTACTGTTGCTGATGGTAAGCAAGTAATAGTTGAGCATATAGGAGAAGTGAAATTTGATAATGGAATAATCTTACAACAGGTCCTACATGTTCCTAGTTTCAAGTTTAATCTCCTCTCCACACATAAACTATGCCAAGATATGCATTGTGAGATTACATTCACTGCTGACTTATGCTTGCTCCAGGATCCATGTCTCCACCATTTAGTGGTTCTTGGTAAGATCAATGATGGTCTCTATACTGTTAATGAAGCTGTAGATATTAATCAACATCCTACCACAGAGTCAGCTCTCTTGGCTCATTCAGATTCTGTCAAGCTATGGCACTTGAGGTTAGGGCACTTACCCTTCAATAAGCTACATCTTGTTCATCCTGACATACCTAGTAGTGTGAATTGTGATTCTATTTGCCAAATTAAATATGTCCTAAAACTAGGCAAACTAGACTCCCATTTCCTACTAGTGTATCTCATACAACTAGATGTTTTGAAATTGTCCATGTAGATACTTGGGGTCCTTATAAGAATAAAACTCATGATGGCTTTGCTTGGTTCTTAACTCTTGTTGATGACTTTTCAAGACACACATGGACTTTTATGATGAAAAACAAGAATGATGCAGTTTCTATTTTACAGCATTTTCATGCTTTAGTTGAAACTCAATATAATGCTAAAATAGCTTGTTTGAGAACTTATAATGCCAAAGAGTTGTGTGAAGGAGATATAATGGAGTTGTTTCTTTCTAAAGGCATGAGACATCAAAGATCTTGTACTGATAGTCCCCAGCAGAATGGGGTTGTAGAAAGAAAGCATACGCATTTGCTAGAAACTGCCAGAGCCTTGTACTTTCAGAGCAATGTTCCTGTGAGGTTTTGGGGTGAATGTCTCTTATGTGCTACTCATATTATTAACCGGATGCCTCTCAGTAGTATGGGTTTTGTTTCTCCTTATGAAAATTTAAATGGTGTTGCTCCAGTTGTTACTCACCTAAAGGTTTTTGGCTGTTTATGTTCAGTCTCTACAATTAAAGCTCATAGATCAAAGTTTGATCCTAGAGCCAATTGGTGTGTCTTTCTAGGTTATCCCATTGACCAAAAGGCATACAAGGTACTCTCATTAGATACAGGAAAGATTAGTGTGTCCAGAGATGTCCAATTTTATGATCATCACCTTCCTTTTCACCATACAGAACTGCCTTCTCCTCAAAATACCACTTCTACACATCTCTCACCTATATACCTTCCTATAAACACTCCTTTTTCCATGGATATAAATTTTTCTATTCCTGAACCCTTTCTTTTCTCTTCTGACTTCCCTACTTCTTCTCACTCAAATGATTCTTCATCATCTTCCATATCTTCTTCATCTACTCCAGTTTCTTCTTATCCATCTCCCACTATTCTTCCTCCTATTTCTACAACTACACCATCCACTATTGTTCCATCTGATGCTCCACTTTCTAATGTTCCTCCTGTTCAACCAAGACAATCTACAAGAATCAAAACCACTCCTTCTTATCTTGATAATTATGTTTGCCTCACAGAACATATTACTCACCACTGGTGTAATATAGTTACTTTCACTCAACTTCCTTCTACTATTCAAGCTTTTATCAACACCACTGCTGAACTTACAGAACCAGTGAATTATTAGGAAGCTTCACAAAAGCCTGGTTGGGTTGAAGCTATGCAGAAGGAACTTGATGCTCTTGATGCAAACAATACATGGGAAATGGTTGAACTTCCTAAACATAAGAAAGCAATAGGATGCAAGTGGGTTTATAAGATTAAACTCAAAGCTGATGGTACAGTTGAAAGATTAAAAGCTAGGCTTGTTGCCAAAGGCTTTACTCAAAGATATGGCTTAGATTACACAGAAACCTTCTCACCAGTCATTAAAATGACAACCATCAGATGTCTTTTATCAGTTGCAGCAAGCCAAAAGTGGGAACTTCACTAACTTGACATCAATAATGCCTTTTTACATGGCACACTTGATGAGGAGGTTTATATGAAAGCACCTGAAGGTTATGCTAATCCTAATTCTCTAGTGTGCAGACTTAAGAAGTCCCTATATGGTCTTAAGTAGGCATCAAGAAGGTGGTTTGCCAGGTTACATGATGAGTTAGTCAAGCAAGGATACACACAATCACTGAATGACTATTCACTTTTCTTGAAGAAAAAGTCTTCTGATATTACAATTGTTGCTGTTTATGTGGATGATATCATCCTTAATTACAGGCTCTAATTTGGATGAAATCACTGCATTAAAACACCATCTTCATGCCACATTCAGCATCAAGGACTTAGGTCTTCTAAATTACTTCTTGGGTATGGAAGTAAGTCACACTAATGTTGGTGTTCTTGTGACTCAAAAAAAATTTAGCAAAGAGTTGCTAAGTGATTGTGCCTTAGATGTGTCTAAAACTACCAGAACTCCTCTCCCTGCTGGTCTAAGACTTTCAGCTGAACATGGAGATCCATATCCAGATCCTGAGCAATACAGGTGTCTTGTTGGGAAGTTGAACTTCCTTACTCACACCAGACCTGATCTTTCTTTTGCAGTGCAAACTCTAAGCCAGTTTATGCACAATCCTAAAACCTCCCACTTTCAAGCCCTCCACCATGTTCTAAGATACTTAGCACATACCTTGGGTCAAGGAATTTTACTACAAGCTACTGATCATCTTACCCTTCAAGTCTATTCTGACTCTGATTGGGCCTCTTGTCCGTACACCGTAAGGTGCATTCTTGGGGTATATTCTTCTACTTGGTAATTCTCGTGTGTCTTGGAAGTCCAAGAAACAGTCTACTATTTCCAAATCCTCCAGTGAGGCTGAGTATAGGGCCATGGCTGCAGCTGCTGCAGAGGTTACTTGGACAGTCAGGTTATTACAAGAGCTTAATGTCCTTAATCTCACCCCTGTCACTTTAAACTGTGACAACCAAAGTGCTCTTCATATTGGGAGAAATCCAGTGTTCCATGAAAGAACAAAACATATTGAGTTAGGCTCGTCACTTTACCGGAGAGAAAGTGTTGGAAGGTCTGCTTAGAATTAACTTATCTTCCTACCTCGAACAGTTGGTCGATGTCTTTACTAAGCCCTTGGCTTATCCTCAACATTCAAAGCTCATTTCCAAGCTTGGTATGACCGATTCTCGGTCATCCTTCAGCTGCGGGGGGGTAATGAAGTTACAAGCTCCAAGCCTCGAGCTCAAGCGGCTCAGGCTCGGTTACAAGCTACAAGGCTCGGTTCCAACAAATAGTTCCAACAAATCAGTGATTCAAACTAGCTTAGTTTAATTAGTTAGTTACATTCTGTTATTAGTTTGTTACTAGTTGTTAGAGTTTGTTAGAGCTATTGTACACCTCAGCATTGATTAGTTAGATTGTGTACTATATATACACTATATACTGCTGTAATCATTTCCTAATGATGTAATAATAATTCTTCTTCTTTTCTTCTCATCATTCTCTCAAATTTCTCTCTAGAATAATCTCTCTAAGAAGTTCTAAAAACTTCTTTAACTAGATATGTTAAACATGGGTTAATATATAGAGGGTGATCTATAAGTAAACTATTTGAATTGTGCACAAAAAAGTGGAGCAAACTCGTAAGAAAAAAAAAGGGAGAGAGTATAGATTAGGTGTCATTAATTATTGATTAATATATTTAAATTTTTAGCTTTAGTCATTTCCCTTGAGATTACTTACACTTTACTTAATTTTATTTACACTAATCACTTCTTATATATTTTCGCAAATTCTTAGGTGCTCATGAAGCATGTAGAACTATATGCTCCAAAGTATGTTTTCTTACACATTTGTCATACTGCTGGCATGAGTTCAATATATAAATGTGCAAGAAAATATGAGAAAAAGAACATAGTTTTAGATGCTTTTGGGGACAGTAGAAACTTTGCCTTATTTGAGATAGACTAATTTCTCCTTGATTACTAACTTCCATGCAATCATACTCCACCGAAATAATGAAACTTTGTTTTCTACCCGTTGGCCCCTCTCATGCAAACCAAACGTACACATAAAAACAAAACTCACTCCCCACTTCAAAACAAAGATTACACACAAAGTTTTACTACTATAATAAAACCTTTCCAGCACTTCAAACAAACAAAAACATCAATGGCCTCTCTTTTTTTTTCTTTACTCCTTTGCCTCTCCTTCCTCATCATCTCACCTTCATGTTCATCCACTATAACTCTCACTCTATCTCCAAATCCTAAATCAAAATCTTCATCTAATCCATGGGAGTTCAGTTCCAATCTTGTTAAAACTACCATTAATAGAGCTCATCACCTCAAACACCCTAAGAAAAACATATCCTCTAGTAGTACTTTTCATGGAACTACAAGCACTCCTCTCTATGCTCGCAGCTATGGAGGCTACACGGTTTCGCTCTCCTTCGGTACGCCGCCACAGGAAATCCCCCTCGTCTTCGACACCGGAAGCAGCCTCCTCTGGGTCCCTTGCACCTCCCGGTACACTTGCTCCAACTGCACATTCTCTAACGTGGACGCCTCTAATATCACCACGTTCAAACCAAAGTTATCCTCTTCTACTCATATCATAGGATGCCATAACCCCAAATGTGGTTATGTCTTTGGGGACGACGACGTGGCATCCCGGTGTGGACCGGAATGTGGATCGAAATGCCCATGCCCGAGCTACGTCCTCCAGTACGGGCTAGGATCTACGGCGGGGATCGCGATCTCCGAGACCCTAGACTTGCCTGGGGAGGTAGTCCGGGACTTCTTGTTAGGGTGCTCTCTGTTGTCCATCCGACAACCTCAGGGGATCGCCGGATTTGGGCGATCCCCTACCTCGCTCCCAAGCCAGCTAAGGCTTGGGAAATTCTCATATTGCCTACTCCCTCATAAATTTGATGACACTCCAAAAAATAGTAAGCTTATCCTTGCAGGCGCAGGGGAAAAAAGATTCCCCATCGCCTGCAAGGGTCTTAAGGATGTACTTAAGTACACCCCATTTTATAAAAATCCAACCCGTGCACCATACAATGAGTATTATTATGTACATTTAACAAAAATTACCGTTGGTAAAAAACACGTGAAGTTACCACACAAGTATCTAGTCCCCGGACTAAAAGGGGACGGGGGTACTATTGTAGACTCTGGTACAACCCTTACTTTTATGGAGCGGCCATTGTATGAGCCGCTCCTAAAAGAGATGGTAGAGCAGATCCCCCATTACAAGCGGGCACATGATGTAGAGGCCCTGTCGGGTTTCGGGCTTTGCTATGAAATTAAGGATGTACGAAATGTTTCGTTTCCAAAACTGGTATTTCACTACAAAGGTGGGGCAAAGATGCTAATGCCAGTGGCTAATTACTTCTCGTTAATTAGTGATTTGGGTGTGTGGTGCTTAACCATTGTCACTGATAGTAGCCTCGGTGCGCCTAGTGGGCCTATTGGGCCGGGTATAATATTGGGTAATTACCAACAGCAGAATTTTTACATGGAGTATGATTTGGAGAATCAAAGGTTGGGTATAAAGAAGCAGAAGTGTGTATAGAAAAATAGGTAGCTATTTTTATTATCTTCAACTTCTTTTTTTGTACTCGATTGTTTCTTTTAATGGTTATGTAAATAAAGGAGGCGTCAAGCTAAGAGTATTTTGCATAATCATAGAACTTCATAGAATTTTTCAAGCTGGTTCAATCTAATAAGTTCTAATTTTGTCTTGATTTCTTTGGAAATGAGAGATGATTTTTACGGTACTTGTATTGATTGGTTCATATGTTGCAATGTCTTTTACCCTCTAACACCGTACCACATTGGATTTGTCAAGAAAGAGAAATATGTATCCGTGTCCAAATCATGAAAAATAAAAGAGTTATGAGAAATCCTCGCACAGGACCCCACCCAATTTGTCGTGTGAGTAGGCACATGTGCATCCTTTTCCATTATAGGTAAATTTGGGTTGTTCATCGTGGTGTGGTAGTTTTTCCCCTCATATTAAGAGTTTTCAGCGCAAATCTTGTATGTCAATTTATTTATTGTTTATTATTGTTCGTTGTCAAACTTTGTTGCGCTTGTAGACATAGTCCCTTACACATTAAAATGTCATTTGATTGACACAAGAAGCTAAGTCCTTCAAGCTAATTAAAGTTACATTATTTGAGACTAGACTTGAGTGGTATATAAAGAAAGGCGGATCAAAAGGTAGGGGCTAGCTTCTGCATTAGTTGCCCAAATGATCCTGACTAAAGCACATGTCGGGTTAAAGTTAAGGAAGAACCTTTTATCTATACTTTCGAAACGACGGGAGTGATGCATCTCCAAATTAAGAAGAATCGAGTTATAAGTGGAGCAATCAAGTAAAAAACTTATATAGATATGGACCTAATACTCATATATATGTGATTTATGAAGAAAAAAAAAAGGTTACCATATTAAAAAGTAATAGATATAAGAGAAGACAGAGGAGTCGCTATAGATTGTGAAGGGTGACTATGCGAGAAAAAAAGTTACCATGTTATATATTGTAACTTTTATTATAAGATAATGGTGGATTAGTGCAACATTAACTTGTAAAAGTTTATTGTGAGGTGGAGAAATTTGCTCATGACCTTGCTATTGCTACAAGAAGAGTGTTTGTGTAGCCCCTGTCTCTTGGTAGTTGTTATAGCCATTGTAAAAAAAAAGGATACAGACGGAATTTAATCTCACAAATTTTGAATAGTGATTTTTTTTGGGAAATTCTACATGATAGCCTCCAACTAATTTTAGGTTTTCTATATGGTAGCACTTCTTAAATTTTTTTTATACTTGGTAGCCCCGAACTTTTAGGTTTTCTACATGGTAGCGCTTCTTAAGTGAATTCCGTTAAGTTGTCATTAGTTTTGACATTTATTAATCTAGCACGCATATCGAGACTTTTTCGACACCCAAAACGAGTATTTCTAATCATTTTTTGACAATGAAAGGGGGGCAAATTTGTCCTTAAAGGCTCGGCTAAAGGTCGGAATTGTCAAAAAAATGATCAGAAATACTCGTTTTGGGTGTCGAAAAAGTCTCGATTTTGTGTGCCAGACTAATAAATGTCAAAATCACTGACAACTTGATCAGAATTCAATTAAGAAGTGCTGCCATGTAGAAAACCTAAAAGTTCGGGGTTACCAAGTATAAAAAAATTAAGAATGCTTCCACAGTAAAACCTAAAAGTTGTGAAACTCTGTGTAGAATTTTCCAATTTTTTTTATTGGTATGTGAGAATGACTCAGCGTAGTGATACATACAGAATTTAATCCCACGGATTTCGGATATAATATTCTTATAAAAATTTACCAATTAAGCTAGATGGCATCGACAATTATTGTATTAGAAGAGTTAGTCGGTAGAGAAATTTGATTTTCATTTTAAAAGATGGCAAAATGACTTTCTTTTCTTACTCCTAAGGTTATTTCAATTTTCATAAGTTATTATATCAAATGCTCTAATCCAGTAATCATCAATCATCATTACACTATGTTAGTTAGACATAAAAAATGTTATAGTCAACAATTTTTTTGTTAAAAAAATAAAAAGCCAATAAAAGGTATAAAATTCGTTAAAAGTTAACAAAAGTATTTAATAGTTTGGCAAGTATGTTACATATTAGTGGTTTAACTGGGTTAGACAGCCTATGAGGAGGGAGAGTGGGTTTTTATCACATATCTCATGTGCAATCGATCAATATCATCAGGTCGAAAAAATTTCAGTTTGCCACGTATCACCTTTTTCTCAAGTGCTAATATGGCACCATGTCATCTGTGACATTACGTTTAATTTCTATGGAATTTAGCGTGGTGCTAAATTATATGTGTCATGGCAAGTGAGAGTTATATGTGTCATGGCAAGTATACTACTCTCACATGGCAAGTACATTTGTCACATGACACTCCTCTCTCATGCAAAAGCTATTACCTTACACTAAGAAATCAATTTCATTGTAGTAGGGTATGAAACCATAAGCTTGCATAATAAAAGATATGGAGCTCCACATATCAATAATTGTATAAAAGTATTGAGTTGTCAACTCATCTATTTCAAAGTTTGTCTCAAATATTCAACTTCTCATCTCGGCTTTTTTTTTTTGAAGTTTTTTCAGCTAATCAAATTTTCACCTCATATATTCAACGGTTCTACTCAGATATTCAATGGTTCTTCTTAGATATTCAATTGCTCTTCTCAGCTATTCAATGGTATTGTGTATGATGCTTATATAATACAACTAGTTTTTGGTGTAAGCTTAACTCGAACATATGTAGTATATAATAATAAAAAATTGATAGATAAAATTTGAATATTTTGAATTAAATCTTTAGTTTATCGATTTAAGAAGATTATCAAAATTTCCCGTTAAAAAAATAGTATTTTTATATAGAAGAATTTATTTCCTATAATATCTTACAAATAATAAAGGCATAAATTTTTAATGAGGGAGTAACATATATCATCTCCGAAATCTCGCTTTAGTATATTGTATCTTTCATCCGGTCCCATAATATAGTCTTCACATTCTTTTTTGGGTGTCCAAAATGTTGTCTTTTATTTTCTTTTTTATCAATTTATTTGGACTAAATTATCCTTCATTTTTACATAAAACTTTCCAAAATACCCCTACGTTTCTTTTAAAATATGTTTTACACCATTCCAGGGAACATTTATTTCTTTTTCATTTTATTTTAAAGGAAAAAGAAGAAAAAAAACTAGTTTCAGACAAAAGTACCCAACAAACATTTACTTAACGGTTTTCACTGCGCGACTCGCGAGGTTTCGCAATATTCACCCTGTACGCCGCGTTTCAATAATTCACCCGATGCCCCGAGGTTTTGAAAAATCACGAGAATACCCTTAATGACTAACGGGACGTCAACTCCGTTAGTCATTAGGACTAAATCAACGAAATTAACCCCTAACTAACCTAATTAATACTAATTAATCCTAATTAACTATAATTAAACCTAATTAATACTTTTACACCCCTAATTAACCCATCACTCTCCCCTAACCCCCTAACCCCACCACCCTCCCACCACCCCACCACCCACTCCCCCACCCTCCCACCACCCCCTAGCCCCCTTCCCAACCCCCTCCCCACCCTCCGTAGCCCTCCCCCCCACCTCCACCCCCGTAGCCCTCCCCCCTCCCCCTCCCCCTCCCCCTTCCCCCGTGACCCCCTCCCCCTCCCCAACTGTCGTCGCGAACCCCCTCCCCTCCCCACTGCGGTCGTGCAACCCCTCCCCTTCCCCGGACCCCCTTCTCCTTCCCCGAACGCTAAAAAAAAATTGAAATTCGAAGGGGAGGGAGATTGTGTTTCGAAAATCGAGTTGTGTTTCGAAAATATGGGTTTTGTTTCGAAAATTTGGGTTTCACCTCTTGAGTTCGTGATTGATTTGGGGACGGGGCTGGAGGCTCACTTGAGCGCCGAAAAAATCGGTGGAAGGGGAGGGGGGGTTCTGGGCTGCGGGGGAGGGGGGAGGAAGGGGGGCTGGGGAAGGGGGAGGGAGGGGGAAGCTGCGGGGAGGGGAATGGGAGGGGGCTGGGGGGAAGGGGGAAGGATGAGGGTTGCGGGGAAGGAATGGGAGGGGGCTGCGGGAAGGGGGGAAGGATGAGGGTTGCGGGGGAGGGAATGGGGGTGGTGGGGAGGGGGGTTGTTGGGGTGGTGTTGCGGGGGATGGAGGAGGGGGGGCTGCAGGGGTGGGGGAGGGGCATGGTGGAGGAAGGGTGGGGGAGGGGCATGTGTGGTGGGAGGGTGGGGGAGGGGGTGGTGGGAGGGTTAGGGTTTAGGTTTAGGGGTTAGGGTTAGGGTAGGGTTAAATTAGGTTAATTAAGTTTTTTAGGATCATAGTTAATGGAAAGTTGACGGTAGGGTCACGTCAGGAATTTTTTCAAAATCTCAAGGGCACCAGGTGAATTATTGAAAACGCGAGGGTACATTGTGAAACCTCAGGGGTACCTAGTTTAAGATTCAAGTTGTGAGTGAGTGGCCAACTCCAAAGAGCGTGTCAGATATTAGAAGTTTCTTAGGTCTAGCTGGCTATTATAGGAGATTTGTGAGAGATTTCTCGAAGATAGCAAGACCTATGACCAATTTGATGAAAAAGGAGTCAAAATTTGAGTGGAGTGAAAAGTGTGAAGAAGCCTTTCAAATTTTGAAAGATCGTTTAACCTCTGCACCTGTTTTGACCATGCCTGATGGGAATGAGGGATTTGAGGTATATAGTGATGCTTCGAAGAATGGTTTGGGATGTGTGCTGCAACATAATGGGAAGGTGATTGCGTATGCGTCGCGTCAGTTGAAACCTTATGAGGCTAATTACCCTACCCATGATCTAGAGTTAGCTGCCATTGTGTTCGCCTTGAAGATTTGGAGACACTACCTGTATGGGGTAACATGTAATATGTTTTTGGGAAATCCTAAAACTCATTCCATTTTCCTTAATTCTTGTGAAAAATGAGAAGTGAACACTATATTATGGGACAGAGGGAGTAGATAAATAAAATAATCTGTTCTCTTTTTTGTTAAAACAAAATGGAAAATAAACGTGGTTCATCACCCCGGAACCAAAATCTATTCTAATGTCTAAATGGAGTATAGAGCTTCCCACCTGAGCTTCAACAAGAATCAATTTGTTTTATGTCTTCATACAATAATGTGTAAAGGTTTGAATCATGTGGTGATTACTCGATGAATAGTAAGTCTGAAATTTTCCAAAGAAGAATGTGTTTTTAGGAAACTGCATATTTGTGCCCCATAATCACCGTCATCGTCGTTGAGAAAGGCTTTCAATTAGGGATGAGCATGGACCTAGGACCCGACCCACTTTCAAGGGTATGGGTCTAGAAATTTGAGACCCATTGGGTGCGGTGCAGGTCCGGTCTCGTGTGTTAAAATATGGGTGCAGGTCCGGTGCTTGTGTTAAAATATGGAGTGCAGGTCAAGTGCGATAAATTGACCTGCAGGCCCCCATGCAACCCATATTTTTTACATATTAAATATATATGTCTTATATACAAAGTATATAAAGAGTAACAAAACTTTTTGTTAACACTTAAGTCAACTTGTAATGGATATTTTAATTTAAGATGTTTTGTACTAGTATTAGACTCTTATTTAGGTCTTTTTATCATTACAATAACTTAAAAAAACGGGTGTAAAAATATCGCGGTTAAAAAAAACAGGTTGAAAGCTTTAATAATCCAAGACCCATTTAGGACCCGTTTTGGACCCGGACCCGCTAGACCCATTGGATGCTGGGTAAGGTGCGAATTTTCTGGCACTGTGGATGCAGGGGTGGGTCCGGGTCCAAATCAAAATTTACGAGTGCTGGGTGCAGGTGCGGATGGGCCCAGACCCGACCCATGCTCATCCCTACTTTCAATAGACACCAATAATGGAATATAATGGACGACAAAATATATTTTTTAGGGTGAAATTGGACGACTAAATATGTGACTAGCAAAAAAAATCATAGTCAAAATGTCAAAAATATCAACCCACAATTTGGCAAGACATAGAGATTCCTTTTAATTGGAGAAAGTTTTGTCGTTGCCTATTTGCCTAGATCTAAGATGTTATACAACAAAGCATAATATGATAACAACAGTTGCACCAAAAAAAATAGGAAAAATTGACATGAATAATCCCAACTTTCACCTGTCTTCTCAAAATAATCCCAACTTTGGATTATTGTAGAATAAACCTAACTTTTGAGGGGATCCTCTCAAAATAAACTAAACTATTACTTTTCTTGCCTACGCTAATCCGGTTTAGGTCTATAATATATAGAAAATTAATAGTTCGGATTATTTTGAGAAGGTACTTCTAATGTTGGGATTATTTTAAAATAATCCAAAGTTGGGATTTTTAAGACTGGTGAAAGTTGATTATTCATGTCAAGCTTTTCCAAAAAAAAATAACAACAATAATACAAAAATCATTTAGGAAAATTTTACATAAATAATCCCAACTTTCACCCGTCTTACCAAAATAATCCCAACTTTGGATTATTCCAAACAATCCCAACTTTTGAAGGAACCTTCTCAAAAATAAGTCAAACTATATTTTTTTGCTTACACTAATCCATTTTAGGTCTATAATATATTGAAAATTAATAGTTCGAATTATTTTGAAAATGTACCCCCTAAAGTTGGGATTATTCTAAAATAATTCAAAATTGGGATTATTTTGAGAAGACTGGTAAAAGTTGATATTATTCATGTCAATTTTTATACTTAATTGTATCCCCTCAAAAAAAAATATAATACTTAACTGTAAATATATATAGTACTAGCTAGATCTAGATATCTTATTGTACTTGGAGAAATTTGTAAATTTTTGCAGCAACATCCAATATTTAGTATGGAGCAAGCCATTGCGCTGCAGCAAGAGCAATCGGGTCTTCACAACATCATCATTGAAGAGGATAACCTCTTGGTCATCAACGCCATTAATAATATTTGCTCTACTCCTTGGAAGATTGTTAATATTATTGCTGATTGTAAGCTCATGCTCACTCATTTTGCCTCTTGCCAAGTCAGACATGTGTTCAGGGAAGTAAATCGCGCTGCTGATTGGATAGCCAATGTAGGGCGCCTAAAATCTTGTCTAGTTTTGATATTTCTCCTTGTAATAACTCTTCTCTTACTTCCATTCTTGTATCCGACACATTAGGTATTCCCCTCGCGAGGAGGGTAGCCCAATGTTCTTTTCTTACCTTTCAAAAAAAAATGGAGCAATAATCTTACTTTTCATATTTTATTTATAACATACTTTAGAGAAATAAGTTTTCTCAACGGTGTTTGTATAGTATGCTTTTTCTTAAAAAAAGAGAAAGAAAATTACTCAAATACTACATTTTTGGTAATTACTTAATCCGGTTATTTACAAATCTATACTAATATATTAAAAGGCGTGCGTGACAACGTCTACACGCCACGTGGCACCTCTGTTACTCTACTAGAATTGTCCAATGTGTACATATGTCATGTCAATTAACAAAAGTAAAATTGAGCACTGATAAGATTTGAACACGTGACCCTTTGCTTATTATACATGGCACAATTACCATCTCAACCAACTCTTAATCATGCTTTAAATGTCCATAGTATTATATTTGTACCTTTTAAATGTTGAGTTTTCTTTAATATATTTTAATGCGAATGGAAAAAAATGCATATCAAGTTTGGAAGACAATACCACCCGGGGCAACGCCCGAGCCTAAATACTAGTTACAATTAAAAACGTCGTAAGTAACAAAGTGACCTATTAAAAAGGTACTTAGTTCTTGATTTGCAAAAAAGAGAAAGTAGGAATTGGCATTTCTTTTTCGGAAGTGGTGTATGCATTTAAACGTTCCTTTTGCATTTAAGCGTGTCTTTTGTTCTTGATTGTAAAATTTAGTTTGTCAATGTGTTATAATTTAATTCAAAAACTATATGCAGATAGATTAGACCAACTGCTTACGATACAAAAATATAAGCCTGTTTGGTAAAAGTAGCAATTGTGGTTGTTGTTAGTTATCAGCTATTGTATTAGTTATTAGCTATCAGATATTAGCTATTGTAGTTTGACTGTAAAATTGCTTTTATGATAATTAGTTTTCATAAAACTAGTTGTTAGTTTAGAAATATAACAAAAATAAATTATATCCAATCTTCAAAAGCTACTCCCGAAGGCTACCTCTACTCCAAAAGCTAATTTTTATATCTTTCCAAAATACTAGTTCAAACGCCAAAAGCTAATTTTTATAGCTTTCCAAAACACTAGTTCAAACACCAAAAGCTACTTAAAACAACACTTCACCAAGGGCTTGTTCGGCAAAAGTAGTTGTTGTGGTAGCTGTTAGCTGTAGAAGTAGTTGTTAACTGTTGTACTAGCTGTCAGCTGTCAGATATTAGCTGTTAGAGTTTGACTGTGAAAATAGCTTTTATGATCATTAGTGTTCGGTAAAACTAGTTGTTAGTTTAAATAAATAAAAAATAAATAAACTATATATTCGATCTTCAAAAGTTAATCCAAAAGCTACCTCTACCCCAAAAGCTAATATTTATAGCTTTTCCAAAACACTAGTTCAAACACCAAAAGCTACTCCAAACACTATTTCGCCAAACACAACTTTTCACCATTTTAGCATTTTTGACTTAGCTAAAACACTAAAAGCTACTTCAAAAGCTATTGCCGAACACGCCCCAAATACTATCTTTCACCATTATTAGAGTTTTAACTTAGTCCAAACACTAAAGCTATTTGAAACTCTATTGTCGAACACGCCCATAGTGTACACGTGATGTATGATTGTCGTAAAGAATGAGAGAAGGAAAGACTTCCATACTTGTGAGAAGCACTCATCAAGTATGGGCCTGCTTCTCACAAGTATGGGCCTGAAACCGTTGTAAGCTGCAAACTCGAAATCTTTAATTAAATCATTGTACTAGAATGCATCGTATTTGAACTAAAATCTTTTGTCTCACTTTTTGTGTATCACTTGTGTACCACTGATTTTTATTAGTTGTTATAGTTACTATGGCTCATGCCTCATCAAGCCACCACTTTATAATTAAATTTTAGAAACACTTTCTAATCAACCAATAGGAAATAATGGCACACAAGTGGTATACAAAGTATGAGACAAAAGATTTGAACTCTTAGTTTTTTGGTATAAAACGTATAGATCTTAGTTGTTAAAGTCTTGAAAGAATAGTATCCGAGGTAAAATATGAAAATCTCATCTAGTCGTTTACTACCTTTATGGTCTTCTATACACCAAAAGCCTATCTGATATGCAGAGTACCACTTTTATCATAGTATGTCTAAATCAATAGAATTTGATATGCAAGTTGTGCTAATACTAGCATTTTCGGAAGATTTACTAGTCAAGATCAAGAATTTGGTTGGTATTTTCTAAACACATAGCTAGTTGGAAATTGTTGTTATATAACTATATAACAAAATGTAGCTGAAGTTTATCTATAGCAATATGGCAAACCCAAACATGTTTTGATTTTTCAGAATAGAAATCCTTTTATCTCATAATACACTGAATAGAAATCTTATAATATTCTTATAGTCATTCATAACTAAGAAGTAAGAAATGAGAAAGATAAATAAACGATTCATCAAAAAAATGAAATATTTATGCAAATCAATCTCCCTCCCCCCTAACTTCATGACAAATATTAAAGCATCTCATACAGTCATACTCAAACGCGATTCCTATGTTACAAGTCTTACATTCTTATTACAAACGATAATTTCTCCGATTTAAGAAGATAAGGTGCGTTCTCTTCATCTTAATAAATTAAATTTCAGGTCCAATCAGTTCAGTTCAGTTCCGATAAGTTATGTTCAGTTCAGATAAGTTTCAATCAGGTCCAATCAGGGCAATAAGTTCCAATCAGGTGCAATAAGTTCCAATCAGGTCTAATTAGGTCCAATAAGTTCCAATAAGGTCCAAATAGTCAATGATCAATAAACATTTGTATTATTGTCTAATATTTTATTATTCATATTACTATTAGCTGATTATGTTATTATTAGAAATTTTAATTAAAGTACCACAGTGATTATATCGTATTATACTTGTATTATTGTCTATTATTTTATTAAATATTTGTATTATTGTCTATTATTTTATTATTTTATTATTCATATTACTATTAGCTGATTATGTTATTATTAAAATTTTTAATTAAAGTACCACAATGTATAGTATTATACTTGTATTATTGTATATTATTTTATTATTCATATTACTATTAGCTGATTATGTTATTATTAAAATTTTTAATTAAAGTACCACAATGTATAGTATTATACTTGTATTATTGTCTATTATTTTATTATTCATATTACTATTAGCTGATTATCTAATTATTAAAAAATATTATAATCATGGTCAAATAAGGTTAACAATAATAATCATCATAATTACAATATTTTGCAATTCGTCTTTAAATAACTAGAGATAACATGTTTTCGTTACTAATAACAATGAAAGATATAAATGTTATCAATTGATTGCTTCATTATCATCACCGAAGTTCAGTTCAGATTTTTTTTGTTAAATTGTTAACCATAAGAGATAATTAATAATAATAATTTTTTTAAAGGACAAATTTTAATAATTATTATTTCATAATAAATTTTGAGGGGTAGTATTTACGTTAGGGGTAATTTCATGTTATTACTCATTAATTTCTTTGTCTAATAAGGTCAAATAAGTTCTAATTAGGTCCAATAAGGTCTAATAAGTTTCAATCAGGTCCAATAAGGTCTAATAAGTTCCAATCAGGTCAATAAGTTTCAATCAGGTCCAATAAGTTCCAATCAGGTTCAATCAGGTCCAATAAGTTGAATCAGGTCTAAAAAGTCCAGTTCAGGTCCAATAAGTTCAGTTCAGATAACTTCAGTTCAATTCAGGGTTATTCAGGTGAAGAGAACCTTAACAAGCTAAATCTCATGACTAATTACTATTGCCTTTCTCCACTATAAAATTATGTTAGCCATTTCGCTCTAAATACCTCACAGTATGGTTCTTCCATTATTTCCCATACTATCAATAATCTTATTCATATTTGTAACATGCTACCTCACTATCCCACGACTAAAAATCAACTACCCACCGGGCCCGAGACCCAGGCCCATTGTAGGGAATTTGTACCAAATTAAGCATGTCCAGTTTCGGTGTTTCCATGAATGGGCTAAAATCTATGGCCCAATAATATCAGTATGGTTTGGGTCCAAGTTGTTTGTTGTGGTTTCAAGCTCAGGGTTGGCTAAGGAAGTTCTGAATGAGCATGATCAAGAGTTGGCTAATCGAATTAGGATTAAATCCCAAATAAACTTTACTAGAAATGGCCAAATGGAATGGATCTCACTTGGGCGGATTATGGCCCACATTATGTCAAGGTTAGAAAAATTTGTACACTTGAATTATTTACTAATAAGCAGATTGAGGCTTTTAAGCTCATCAGAGACGAGGAATTTACCGCCATGATCAAGTTTATTTATGAAAATGCCGCTAAGGCGCTAATCATTCAAGTACGTTATTTCTTCTTATATACTTTTTTCTGTTTACTTTTACTCAACCCATCTTTTTTACGGCAATATCAAATTACGTGCAACACTATTACTTTTGGCATTGCGTCCTTTCTATTTCTCTATTCATCACATGTGTTCCATTTTTATTTCTCTATCTCTCTCCTTTCCTTGGTTCTTGTGCGGTTGTGCCTCCCTTTATGTAATTGTGTCGCAAGTAAACGTGAACAAAGGAAGTATACCTTAAAAGAATTCTATTTGAAGCATATTGGCTTCATAACTTGAAAATCATTAGGGTGGTTTATAAAATGTTTGTTCGTTTTTCGGAAAACATAGAGAAACGCGTAATAACACTGAGGAAGTACTTGGGAGAAGCAGCATTAAACCATATAACTAGGATAATATTTGGGAAGAGAACAATGTCCTTAATTAACTATGCCATGTATATCAGTTTGGTTGAGCAAAGGTAAAAATAAATAGCTAAACCTATACACTTGTTGCATAGGTTAGAAAAACCCTTATCGTTTTAGTCGTATATCGTGTTTTCAAGACTATAAGGCATATATGGGAGTTTCCTTTTTTTAACTTTATCATGCTAAAATCATCTATTTTCTTTATCTTGTTGGCTTCTAGGACATGGTTATTGCAGGAAAAGAAACACTAGCCATAGTAGTAGAATGGGCCATGGCAGAGCTGATGAGGCACCCAAGGGTCTTGCAAAAGGCCCAAAAACGAAGTGAAAATTATAGTTGGACAAGAAAGAATTATGACCGAAGAAGATTTTGCAAGTCTACCTTATTTACAGGCCGTAGTCAGGGAGGCCTTAAGGTTGCACCCTCCAACCCCACTATTGTTGCCTCACCAGGCCCATGTCCATGTGAAAATTGGTGGCTATGACGTCCCTAAGGAAACAACTGTCCTAGTGAATGTTTGGGCATGGGGCTGTGATCCAGCTGTTTGGCCCAACCTACTTGAGTTTTGGCTAGAGCGGTTCCTAGAGGATGACATCGACATAAAGGGTCATGATTTCCGAATATTACCATTTGGGTCGGGTCGTCGGATTTGCCCCGGAGCACAACTAGGCTTAAATTTGGTTACATTGATGTTGGGTCATCTTTTGTACCACTTTGAATGGGTTTTACCGGATGGAGTTAAGTTTAAAAATATCAACATGTATGAGACATTAAGAGTTGTCACTTATATGGCATCTCCTCTACAACTTGTTTTACTTCCAAGGTTGCCTACACATTTGTGCAAACAAGCTCATACTAATGTGTTTTGTAAAACTAAAAAAACCCTATCTCTCTCTCTAAAACTTTTCTCTGCCATCAAACCCTAACCAACCCCGCCGCAATCTCTCACCCTAGAGGGCTCGACTACCGCGTGAGCCACCTCAGGCTCCTCACGCCGGCAGTCGAGCCCTCCCCTAGGCCCCGTTGTTGATTGTTGTTCTAGTTTAGGTGTTCTCTTTGTTCGCAGGTCCGGTGAGTCGCCGCGTGTAAAGCATCAAGTCGCCGCTAGTTCGGGTCTTCCACCTCCCACCTCCCCAGTCGCGTCAGTTAGGTATCCCATCCCCCTTCCCTGTTCCTTCGTCGGGCCTCCCTCCCCCTCCCCTGTTTTTATTCGTTGGGCTTCCCTCCCTTCCCCTTGTTTCGCTAGTTTGTTGGGCTCCACTTCCCCGTCCCCCTCCCATGTTCGAGTTGTTCGGTTGCACCCTATCCCCACTCCTCGTTCAAGTTATCGAATCCCCATCCCCCGTTGGTGGTTGGTTTTGTTTCTCGGGCCTCCCCTTCCCTTCCCCCCCAGGTCGTTGGCCTTCCCCTTTCCCTTCCCCCCTAGCTATGTTAGTTATAAGTTTGGTGGTTTTTTTCTCAGTAAGTGTGGTTAGTCATCCAATAATTGGTGTAAGTTGGTTCGTCCGAGTTGCTAAGGATATAGTTTGTTGTTGGTTCTGGCTTTTAAAAAATGTTTGCCAATTAGATGAGGGATGGTGGTGTAAGGTCGTAGTAGTAAAATTTGTAGTTTCTTTGAAATGTTTGTTGAAGGAACGGGTGCATCAAATGGATGAGAAGTGTGAGTATGGCCGAGGCGATGCTCGTTATTCATGGTTGGACTTTGTGTTTTCCGGTTTCATAAACCGGAGGTGTGTTCGAGAACTCACCATGTTTAGCTCTCTTTTTAGCTTGGCAATGATCTTAATGGTCGTTGCCTTGAAAAATTCAAATCTGTAGGCAACACCCCAGTTTCATCTGGTGGATTTCAGCACGCCCCGTTTCTCCTACTTTTTGGAGAAACATGAAATACTCTCAAGAGAGAGTCATGAGTCACCTAGGAACGTGACTCTTCCACATATCATGAGCCAAGAATCCCACACGTTAGAAGTTCGTTGGGATTGCTCATGAGGCGAGATGCGAATCTTGCCTTTGGTTGTTCGTTGTCCGGATCGTGATCAACATCTGCTTTGCCTACCACATCCATCAGTCATCAGAGTTTTGACTCCACCAGCACATTCATCGACCAGCGGCGTGCTTAATAGGCAACTCTTTATCGGTATTACTTATTTTTGTTTTTTAGGGCATGTAAGAGCTCATAAAGCTCCTTTAGGTTTTCCTTTGTTTTATGTGTTGTTGTATTAGTATTAGGTTGTACTTCGTTATTTAATCAATGCACGTTTTCTCGATGTAAAAAAAAAAGTGTTTTGTAGGAGCATTTCTATGTCTAATTTACACATATACTTCGACAGTTTCTTAATACTTGCATAATTTCCATTCTGTACGCTATCCAATGCACTACTTTGTTCCTTAATATCTTTAATTATGTACAAGTAAAAACTATAAAAAGTTGATATTATAAAAGTACACATTAAGATGAATCAAATAAGATCATACATGACTATATTTTTTCTTATATATTTGTGACTTGTGAGAAAATATGGAATAAGGTTGGTTGATGAACAGTGATTAATGTGCAAATTATGCAAGTATTAAGAAACGGGGGAAGTATGATATATCATGTACCAACTTAAACTCCGACTCTATTGACACAAATTAAGAACCTCATTTTCATCCTTCTTCTTAAACAAACAAGGAGACCAAAGTGCATACTAATTTTTCAACACTAATTGTAACAAAAAAGGTTTAATGTCAAGCCGCAATCTTCCTCTCTCTAAAGTTTTATCCCCAAACCCTAAAACATTAACTTCCCCAGGCTCGCCGGTGGCTGCTCCTTCAGCCTAGTCGCCGGCGAGCCTCCCCGTCGTCGTCACTTAGATTAGGTTTCCCCCTCCCCCTCCCCCTCCCCCGAGTTTTCCTCCACCCAGTTTTAGTCGCTCCCCTGCCCCATCCCCACCCCCGTCCCCTGTTCGGTTTGCTTCGCCTGAGACTGAAGCTTGGGTTGCCGCCGCCGACTTGTTGTTCCCCTGCCCACTCCTTTGCCCCATCTCCTGTTCGGTGGTGTTTGGCTCGCCTGAGCTGTGTTTCGGGTCGTCACCGCCGACGGATAGGTTTTCCCCTCCCCCTGTGTTTTTTTTTGGTTTCCATAGCGATTTACATCCCTTGTTCTAGTCTAGTTGGTTCGTAATTTAGGGTTGTTAGGTTAGTTGTTTGTGCGTTGGTCAGTCTTTTACCCTCCCCGTCGCTGTCTAGTTGTTTTGGCACCCATGGTTCCCGTCCCCGTCTCCGTCCTCGCGTCTGGTCGGCTTAGTTCCCTGTTTAGTGTTGTGGTTGTTTTGGGCTTCCCCTTCCCCTCCCCTGGTTTAGTTTCGGGCTCCCCTTTCCCCCTCCCCAAATTAGTGTCGGGCTTCCCCTTCCCCTTCCCCCTGTTTGTGTCGGACTTCCCTCCCCTTCCCCCGGTTGTTGGATTTTACAAACGGTTAAGTTAGGTTTTTTCTTAAAATATGTGTTAAATCTCCGAATAAAAGGAGTGCGTTGTTTTCGAGTTGTTAAAGAAATTGTCCGTGGTTGGTTGTGGCCATTGACAAGTGTTTGTCAGTTGGGTCAGGTTTGGTGGTTCAAGGTTGTAATAATAGAATTTGTCGGTTTTTGGGAATATGTGCTGAGGGACACGGTAAATCACGAAGTTCGTGAGCATGGACGAGGCGATGATAGTTTTTCATGGTTGGGACGTATGTTTTTCGTTTTTGCAAACAGGAGGTGTGTTCGAGAGCTCAACTTATTTGGCTCTCTTTTCAGCTTGGCATTGATCTTAATGGTCATTGCCTTGATAACTTCAAATCAAGGCGGCACCCCAGGTTTGCATCATGGGGGTTACTAACACGCCCACTCATCTGCGTTTCTCCTACCTCATGGAGAATCCTGAAATACTCTCGAGCGAGAGTAATGAGTCACAATGGAACGTGACTCTTCAAGAGATCATGAGCCCAGAATCCCAATCGATAGCAGATTGTTGGGATTGCTCATGCGGCGAGATGCGACGCTCGCCGGTGGTTGTTCGTTGTCCGGATCGTGAACGTCATCCGCTTCTTCTACCACTTCCATCAGCATTCCGAGGTTCGAATCCATCATCACAAGTACTGACCAGCGACGCCCCCCTTACTAAGCGTTTTTGTATCAATTTTATGTATTCTGGTTTTAGATGGTATGTACGAGCTCCTAAAGCTCATTTAGGTTCGTTTGTTTCGTTTAGCCTTGGTTGTATTACCATTAGGCTGTACTTCCACTTTTAAATTAATGTACGATTTCTCGTTGTAAAAAAAAAACTAATTGTAACAAAAGAAAGTGATGTAAGATTCAATCACAATGTTTTAAGTACACCCTTTATACTTTAAGAGCTAAATTTGTTGATATCCACATCTTTTAAAAGAATTGGAAAAAGTATTTACTTTGAATGTGGAAAGTGCCTAGTATTTTGTCACCATTCATAACAGAATCGTAATCTACATGTAAGAATGGATAAGAGTATTTATTATTCCATTTTAAGATTTATTTTATGGTATCAACAATTTTAACATTTTGACTCTGTAAATCCTAAAATATTCAGTATCAACAATTTTGGAAAATACTAATTAGCACGTCTTTTAACTTTTCCAGTGCTTTCTTTATTTTGTTTAATTTACAAAATAAATTTCACTCTTAGATTCTCGAAGATATATTAGATTTGTCATGTATAGTTGTATACGACTTATGATATCTGATCTTCTAGTAGTTGGCTACTAGAATTGGGTAGCTTGAACACAAAAAATATAAATATACAAAAAAATGAAGTAGCCAAACAACTGAATAACAAACACACCCAGCTACTTTAGTTTTTGTACTTTTTTTCCCCACTCTTCCTTAGTTCTAGGATTTGTTTTTTCCCTCATCTGTGGTTGGCTGTATGACAACTATGCATGAGTGTAGATTAATTGCTGAAAAAGGATTAGATTGTTATGCAATATTGTTCAACGAAGAAGAAATATATATAATCATAGTTAATATAATTATGTGCTAACTGCAGAATCGAAACCAAGATCTTATAAATCTAATATTTGTGATTCATAAATCTTGGGAGCAATTAATATAATCTCTAGAATCTGTTCCCTTAAAGTTTCCAATTTTATGGTCGATAATTGCCTTTGTTCTAAGCATTATATTAGTCCTATAGAGATTCCCTTAACGTGCCAATATGGTCTACTACATGTTAACTATAAAAATAATAACATACTCCTCTTTTTTTAAGGGATAATCCATTGGTTTGGACTTACTTATTGAATTATCTCAAATAACTTTCATTAAGTTGATGTATTCCTTGATTTATGTGAGGGCATGCATGTTAGGAAAGCCAATGCTAAACAATTACTCTTTAACAAAAAGTGACAAATTTTTTCTAGATATTCTAGATAATGTAAGTTAGTAAGTGAGTATTGAGATCTCTTGCGAAGTCGTTTTATATGAGACAATCTCGCAACAATTTATAATGAGTCTGTGTTAACTTTATCAAGTTTAGAAGTTATAACTTTCTACTTTCGGGAGCTGTCGAGCGGGTGTATATGATAGAATTGGAGGTTGGTAAATTATGCAATTGCTTAATATACTAATGAATAGATCAATCACATGTGGAAAATAACAAGAACAACGATAAATACAAGAAAATTGACTATAGAAACCCAAGAAACAAGAGGAAATTCCACCAAAATTGCACTAGGATTTTGAACGAAGTATGAGATATTATCAGGCTCTCCAGCTCTTTCACTCTAAGCCTTAACAAGGTTTAATCTTGTAAATTAAACACTCGAATTCTCTCTTTAAGAAGTCTAACAACCCTCTCTCAAAAGTATATATATATATATATATATATATATATATATATATATATATATATATATATATATATATATATATATATATATATATATATATATATATAGAATTGAGTTCATGTGAGAAGGGAGTTTTATATGAGAAGTGAGAAGTAACTCTAACCCTTGGATCATGTTTCATTTAATGGCCAAGATTAGATAAAAAAAATGTAAAACCTAAATTTAACATATACTAGGCACGTTATAACTCATAACATAATTTCTCTCTCCTCTCTCTACCCTCTCTCTTATTTCGTTCTCTGCTTCAATAGAGGCGTTAATTTTTTTTTTTTTCAATTTCAATTCAAGCGAGTGTAACATCTTTGGATCAGTGAAATTCTAAACTCAAGATTAGTTCAATGGACGCACACAATATGGGAGAAGAAGGTTAGTATTTTGTTTAATTTTTCTTTTTCGTTTTTTTTAGAATTCTGATATTGTTCTATATTCGAAATTGGTGCTATACTCAAGATTATATTCGAAATTGGTGCTATACCCACATGAATTGCTGTTGCATGTTATGATTCTTGGATAGTCATAGTCTCTTTATGCAGGTGTTGTCAAATTTATATGGGTTTTCTCATAATAGTTTAATGTTTGACATGGGTTGTGATTTGTGAGGCTGAACATTCTCTTGGGTTTTTGGATCCTAGGCTGAACATTCTCTTTATGCAGGTGTTGTCAAATTTATATATATTCAAAGGTCAAATTTTATGTCAAAGGTCATGTGTTTGAATCCTAGGCTGAACATTCTCTTTATGCAGGTGTTGTCAAATTTATATATATTCTCAAGGGGCTTAACAATGTGTTTGTACTAGGGAAAACTTAAGCATCGCTAAATAACATAGTCTATTTTCATGTAGTACTCGATCTCGGTAAATTGCCTAATCGAGTGATTCCACCTAATTAACTAACAACGAGAAGAAATTAAGAAAACATAAGCGGGTAATCAGTTTCAGTCTCGGGTTCGTACTCCCTCGCTCGTATTCTCAGGAACTTGATCTAGAGCGGATTCAAATTGATGTTTTGAATTTATAACCAAAATTACTAAATTTCGATTCAAGCCCTAGTTAACCATCTATACAAATATATTAAAAGGCGTTCATATCAAAGGAACGGTGCCACGTGACACTCTGCTCAAGCTTCTAATACACGTGTTTATATTCTCATTTTAAAATATTAAATGTATGTAGTTACTAGGATTCAAACACATGACCTTTGACATAAAATGTGAGTGTTTAACCACTAATCCACTATAATTTCAATGCTTAATGTTTCAAAGTAAAACATAATAAAGTCTTATAATTATATGTAATTCATAAAGACATAGACAAGCTTTTTGATCTCTAGCACTTTTATTAAGTAATAACCATTATCTTACCCTAATTCCATTGAAATCATTATTTTTATCCCCAATTCCTTAGATTTTTTTTAAAACAATTTATCATGCTATAATTAAAATCCATTTTTCAATTTTGCGCAAGACATAATATTAAGAAAAGTTAATAAATCAAGTACTAGATTCATGAATAATAATACATTTGATAATTGTAACTAACCCGCGGCATCGCCCGGGCCAAAATACTAGTTTATTACTAAAACCTGAGTAATTCATTGGCCATACTAGGTAACAAAATCCCCAAATTAAAGTCATGATATTAGTATAACCCAATATCTGTCGGCAAGAACACATATTATGAATTGACAAAATCTCATATAAGACTGTTCCTTCTACAAAAACTTATTGTAAAACGGGGATAACTTTATTTCTAAAAGGGATCACTTATAGTAGAAGTGATTTCCTTAAGGTAAAATGTAACTCCTTATCTAAGTAACCCCTTTAATTTAGAAAGTGGTCCCTTTAACTTAAATGTGAACCTTTTATATTAGAAAGTGAGGGAGTATTACAATAATTATACTGTAACTTATAAGGGGATCTTAAATCAGACTTATTATTATCTACGGTTATTTCACCAAATACCCCTGACAAATAAATTTATTCACCAAATACCCCCACTTTTTTTCGAATTCACCATATACCCCTGACCTTTTAAAAAATTCACCAGATGCCCTTATTGACTAACGGAGTTAACTCCGTTAGTCATTAACCCTAATTAATCCTAAAAAATCCTAATTAACCCTAAAAAAAACCTAATTACACCTAACTAAATCCTAAGTAAACCTAAAAACCCTAACTATCTCTCCCTAACCCAACCCCACCCCCCCCAACCCTAGAGCCACCACCCAACCCCGCCCCCACCAGCCCCCACCCCCTCCCCCTCCCCGCGGCCACGCGAGCCCCTCCCCCCTCCCCTCCCCCACCCGCGCCCCCCACGCGACCCCCCTCCCCTCGACCTCCCTCACGCCTCCCTCCCTCCCTCCCCTCGCTCCTCCCCCTCCCTCGATCTCGCGGCGCCTCCCCCTCCCCCACCCGGCGCCCCCCCGCGAACCCCCTCCCCAGGCGGTCCCCACGCAGGCCCCCTCCCCTCGACCTCCCTCACGCCTCCCCCTCCCCCTCGATGCGCTCAAGTTATACGGTGCTTATATGGTATTTTGGATGCACTTTGCTAAGGAGTTCGTTCATAATTGTTGACGTTTGCATACATATCAACCTTAGTCGAAGTTCGGGATTTTGTGAGGTAGTTAATGATAATGTTCTAAGTTTCGAGCTTTTAAGGTGAAATGATATGTTTTGGGAATGCTCGGGAAGTGTAGCATCGTAACGTAATGGCCAATTATCGCAAGGCCTAGCCAAGCACCATCGCGAGGCTTAGCACACTCCATTCTAGCATCATCGTCAATCTTGAGCCTCCATAAGCAAAGCAAGTCAGCATTGCAAGCACCTTGTCTGCCCAGCGCTCGCCCACGCCCAGCGCTCATCGCACAGCCCGCACACCCGCACGCTCAGCAAGCCAAAGCTGCCCAGCGCCCAGCGCTCATCGCCCATCGCCCAGCGCTCATCGCCCACGCCCAGCGCTCATCGTCCAACGCCCAGCGCTCGCCCACGCCCAGCGCTCGCACCTCGCGAGCATGGTCGCACCTCGCGACCTGCTTGCTCGCACCTCGCGAGATTTCTCGCACGGTGCGACCTGCTTGGCTTGGCCCAGTTCTTCAGCTCGTGTTGGAAGGCAGAACACTCTTCGCACGGTGCGACCAGACTCGCACCTCGCGACCCCTAGGTCGGTCTAAATGTCGGCTGACTTTTGAGCCTTAGTATAAATACTAAAGTTTGTTTTTGGACCTAGGGGGACACACACTTGAGGAGAGAGAATATCCAACACTCCATTCTTCTCTTCTTATCTTCTCTTTTTAGTTTTTATTTTCGAGTTTAGTTTTTAGGGATTTCAATTATGGAATTGGCTATGGCTATGCCGATTGTAGCTTGAACCGTTCTTGAACGAGATTAATATGAAGCTTCAAGCATTATTGTGAGATCTTTCCTCTCTATTTAGTTCCCTTGATTATGGTTTAATTTCTATGCTTGCTTTCTATGATTTTTGCATGATTATGCTAGGAACGTTACTAGTTTGATTGTGTAATTAATCTAATGCTAGATTTAAGAATAGAATCGGATTGTTTTATTCTTTTATCAATTGGTAGCAAACTAGGGAGTAACTTAGATGCAGATCGTCTTGGTTATTTCTTGGGGAAATTGAATTAACTGTTGAATGTTTATCGCTTGTATGACGTTAAGCGTGTCCGTTGGTTCTCTCGTGTTTTATTCTTTGCTATTGGATTGAACTTAGACGCTACCGGACTAGGTTATCCTTTGGTTAGGGTTTTATAGTCACGCTGATCGTGCTATTCAACTAAGAATAAGGAGAACGCGAGATTAATTCTCAACAATAGATAATTATGGAAATAATTAGAGTGGAGGTTCAAGGATCGATAATGAATTGAAGTGGATGTTAATCGGATTCAAGATCTTCCCATATTGATTTCTCATTTTATTTAGTTGCTAGTTAATTTTAGTTTGTTTAAAACTCCATTTGAAAACCCCCCTTGTTATTAGGTTACTCGACCTTTAGAGTCATCTAGGTATTGATTCACGCTAGATATTAAACTTGTCCCTGTTTCCCTGTGGATACGAACCTTACTTCCCTTCTACATTTAATTGTAAAAGAGAGTAGGAGAAATTTTATCTTTGGCCGGGTGCGGTGCACAACGACACATCCGCGCCCGCCCACCCTCCCTCCCTCCCTCGCGCCTCCCCCTCCCTCGATCTCCGGCGGCGCAAGATCTCCGACGGTGTAGGACTCGAGGTCTACGAGAAGTTTGCTTCTCCTGATGGGGGTGGGGGGGGCTCGGGATTCGAAGGGGTGGGGGAGGAGGGGGGATTCGGGCTAGGGGTGGTGGGGAGGGGAGGCGCGGCGCGGGGAGGGGGAGGGCCGGTGGGGTTGGAGTTGTGGGGGCCGGGGGTGGGGTGGGAGGGTGGTGGGCTTGGGGGTGGGTTTAGGGTTAGTTAGGGTTTTAGGGTTAGTTAGAGTTTTAGGATTTTTAGGTTTAATTAGGGTTTAATTAGGTTTTTTAGGTTAATTAGCTAATTAGTTAATTAGTTAACGGAGCACTAACGTCCGTTAGCCAAAAAGGGCATTTTGGGTAATTTTTAAAATGTCAGGGGTATCTGGTGAATTTTTTTAAAGGTCAGGGGTATTTGGTGTATTTTGAAAAAAGTGGGGGTATTTGGTGAATAAATTTATTTGTCAGGGGTATTTGGTGAAAAAACCGTATTATCTATTATGGGTTCCGTAGATATGATCCAAATCTAGCTATAGTATTGCATAGTCGTAGTAAAAATCACAGCTAAATGGATTCTTGGTCGCTTCCAGTTCAAAAAAGTTGTGCGCTAAAACAAAACTGTGCGCAATATTTTTTTTTCTTCCAAAATCAGTTATAAATAGAATTTAGCTATGAATTATGACCGTACTACTCCTAATAGATAACAAGATTTTAGTCCCAGGTAACAATCCGTCTTGCGTGGACCCGGTTCACATTAAAAATAGTGTGGATCAGGCCTAGAAACGTGCCCCACTACAAACTAGTCACTCCCGCTTTCCAAAATCCGCGCGATTTTCTCTCTCTTCAATAATATTCTCTCGCCCTAAAATTTTAACAAAAACAGTTGTTCTGAACAAACATACACTATATCATTTTAAAATACACTATATCATGTCAAAATACACTATCATGTCAAACACTATAACGATCGATTATGATAATTTTGTGTAATATACAAATAAACTACACTATAACATTTTAAAATACACTATATCATGTCAAAACACACTATATCATGCAATTCTATCATGTCAAAAAACACAGCAAAACACTATCATGTCAAAATACACTATATCATTTCAAAATACACTATATCATGTCAATATACACTATAACATGCAACACTATATATCATGCCAAAAAACTCAGCAAAACACTATCATTTTAAAATACACTATATCATTTTAAAGTACACTATATCATTTCAAAATAGACTATAACATGCAATACTATCATGCCAAAAAACTCAGCAAAACACTATCATTTTAAAATACACTATATCATTTCAAAATACACTATATCATGTCAATATACACTATAACATGCAACACTATCATGCCAAAAAACTCAGCAAAACACTATCATTTTAAAATACACTATATCATTTTAAAGTACACTATATCATTTTAAAATACACTATATTGTTTCAAAAATACACTATCAGGAGAGTGAAGCTACCAGAGGAGAGAGAAGTTATCAGGAGAGAGAAAATAGGGGAAGACTGAACGCGGCAAAAACGGAAAGTGGTAATCATTAAAACTCACGTGAGATAGATAAGGTGCACACTAAGTTAGTGTGCACCGGGTCCATATTAGTTTTTTTACCCAGGTAATGCCTCGGGTTATTAACATTTTATGTTAAAAATTATCATCTAATATTGCATAGCTTATTGGTTAGAACTTTAGTATATTAACTTGAGGTCACGTGGTCGAATCCTATTTGTTAAAGTTATTTCAAAGTGTATTTATAAAATGGGTTTTTCTAACCTATGCACCTAGTGCAAAGGTTAAGGCTTATCTATTAAACAAATTAATTAACAAAAATAGAATATCCTCCCTACCATTATGCTAAATAGTTAGAAAAACCGTTATAAAATTTCAAAATTTTAATTGTTTTACAAATACATAATTAGAGATAACATTGAATGGTTAGAATAGTAAATCAAATATTGTGAAAGTTAAAGTGCTATAAGTTATAACTAATATAAAACAAACAGACATTCTTGGGTGTGACTGTTACAGTGTTATACCACAGTGTTACACTATAACTTATGGCGTAACAACCCAGAAACCATCATTTCTTTTGTAAAAAAACTTAAATGACATGAAATAAATGACATCAGATTCATGTCATTATTTGTGTAGCCCATTTCATTTTTGTTAGAATCTACGTCATTATGTGTCATTACGTACGTGTGAGGTTTGCTTTACAAAGAACTATGGTATAATATGTTACACCCGACGCACTCTAAGACAAATGCTTAGAACAAAACATAATGTGAAATTGGGATAAAACATTCATTCTAGTGCCAAGATCTAATAACTAATAAGCCAGCAAATTAAATGAAAAAAGGAATGGAAGGATAAAAGGCAATACATTAGCAAGAGCAAGCGAGAGATTGAATGAAAAATGTGATGACTTGTTTCCCACCAAAGGTCAGGTTGTTCTCTTGTTTAGGTTGCACAAGTTGCTTAAACTTTCTAGCCTAATTAAGCCAGATTAGCCAGTAAGGCACGTGTACCACCAATTAACTCACCATTGCTGTGCTCTGTCACACTTGCTAGGCATAAACAATTATCGTCCCAAACTGTATTTCGATGGCTCCACAATTTTTCTTAATTTTCCTAGTTCCACTTGTGAGCATAAAACCAAGTGGAGCAATGTCTATCGTTGGAATATCTTTATTTTAATTTTAGATATTAAATTTAAAGAAATACTTAAGTAAGCACGTCAAATTTTAGGAAAGACAATCTAATTATCGAATCATCAATTAGTTAAATAAAAAGTAAAAGTTAAAGATAGGTAATAAGTTAATGTTAGTATCTATTGAACAATCTTTAAAAGGTAAATAGTTACAAAAAAAAGTTACTCAAAGTTTAAGAAAAAGGAATTACAAAAATAAGTGGTCTATTAATGCACTATTACAAAAACGCAATTTACGCAATACCCGATCTTAGCATACCGCTGCCGACTTTATGAATTAAAATTACAATAGCAAATTCAACCTGATCCAAATACTTACACAATCCAAACTTTTGACATTTTACTCATTATGAGTTCTGACCCAATGGAAAGTTGACTCAATGTGTCGGTTTAGTGAGAGTGTCCATTACTATATTCTTAACTCTACCAAGTAATATATGGGAAAGAAAATTGTCTCATTTCTTATACCATTATCTATGCACTAATTCATATTGGTTCATAATCATAATACGGCTCAATAGTATTGAGCGATACATAGATTAGTAGAAAATAGCGGGAGAAAACATTTGTCCAAGACTATTATCTAGTTATTTGCTCATTTTTTTTATATCATGAGCCAAAATAATTAGATTTGTTCATGCATGTATTATGGAATTGCATGGTTTATCACCCCAATTCTAAGCACGCGTTGGAAGATTCTATTTCACGAGAATTGGTACATACAATGTCAATAATAAATTCACTGGAATTAACATATATATGTATATATATACTCAAAAGTGTTTTTTTCCAAAAAGAAAACAACCGGTAGACAAATTTACTAGCTAACACTCGAGTAATGCTTCGTTTTATTTGTGCCTTAAATGCTACTAGAAATCAGTTTTAGGTGATGAAGACTTGTCTAGAAGAGCTATTTTAGTAGCCCACGCGGGCGACAAGTTTAGAAAGTTGTGATATTTAAGGTCTTTTAATTATATATTAAAATTTTGAAACCGTGATCTTTAAAAACTACACATTGAGGTGAATCTAACAAGATTGCACATGATTATTTTCCTATATAATGGTGAAAATTCGTTGTCAAAGTTGACAAAGTTTGACTCCGAAATAGTAAGTGTTTCATAAATTATGGAACGAAAAAATAAAGTATATAGTACACTTTCTATATACTTCCTTCGTTTCTTTTTGTTCTTCCTGTTTTGACTGTGCATGTTTACCGATGCACTTCTTTAACCTTAAATATCTTTTATTGCATATTTGTAGCTAGAAGTTATAACGAATTAATATTAAATAAAGTACTCATTGAAACGAATCAAACAGAACCCCACATGACTATATTTTTTCTTATATATTATTGAAAAGAATTCAGAAGATTACATCTAATTATGAATAGTGTCAAGATTCCAAATAGGAAGAATAAAAAGAAATGGATGGAGTATTTATTATATTCTCACAATTCCTTTAAGTTAGTTACAATCACTATTTGCATGCATATTATGACTAGAGGATTGAGACAGTGTTGCGTGGATAAAGTAAGGAAAAGTGAAAGATTATGGTCCTTGATTGATTCAATGAACAAAGGTCAAAGATATACAAGTTACAATGCTAGTAATTAGGCTAGAAATCAAGAAACTACCTAAAATGATTTACATCAGAATATATCCTAAAATAAATACAAGATTATGAATTTGCTTACATATATTCTATCACACCCCCGCAGTCAAAGCGGGAGGTTTGTGAACGCTTAGACTGTCCCGAAAATCTTCAAATAGAAGCAATGGAAGGCCTTTGGTGAAAATATCCGATATTTGATAGCGTGAAGCTAAGGGACATGTAAGACACGAACTTCGCCACGATCAACCTTTTCGCGAACGAAGTGAATGTCCTTTTCAATGTGCTTAGTGCGCTGATATTGAACTGGATTCCCAGAAAGATAGATAACACTAACATTGTCACAATAGAGAAGTGTATCCTTGCGCAAGGGATAATGAAGCTCTAGAACAAGGTTGCGAAGCCAACAAGATTCTGATACAACATTAGCCACGCCTCTTTATTTAGACTCGGCACTAGATCGGGACAAAGTAGCTTGCCTCTTCGAAGACCAAGACAAGAGATTATAAGAGATGGGCATGGACCCAGGACCCAACCTAGACTCGGGTGGACCCGACCCATTTTGAAGGGTTTGGGTCTAAAAATTGAGACCCATTGGAGTGCGGGTCGAATCCGGGTCTAGGTGGTAAAATTCGGAGTTTGGGTACGGGTCTCATGAATTCAGACCCGCCCTGTAGACCCATTTTCGTTTTTACATATTAAATATATGTATTATAATACAAAATATATAAAGTAGTAATAAAACATTTTACCAAGACTCAAGTTAACTTGTTGTGAATGTTTTAGTTTTAAATGTTTGTACAAGAATTAAACTATTATTTTGTTCTTTTATCATTTTAATAACTAAAAAAACGGATGTAAAAAATTCACAGGTTAAAAAAACAATCGAAACTCCTAATAAGCTTGAGAACCATTTTGGACCTAGGACCCCGTCCGGACCCACTGGATCTGGGTAAGGGTTCGGATTTTCTAGACCATGTGGGTCTGGTCTAAATCCAAATCTGCGGGTCTTGGTCTGGTCTAGTAGGACCCGCCCCATACCCGACCCATGCCCATCCCTAATTATCACCAAGAAAAACGTAATACCCAGAGGTGGAGCGTCGAGAGTTCGGACACCCCCCAATCAGCATCTGTATAAGAGAGGAGAGTAGATGAAGAGGACCGATAGGGATGCAAACCAAGTGCCAAAGTTCCCTTAACGTACCGTACAATACGTTTGAGAGCATTCATGTGTTCGACCATAAGATTGTGTATGAAAAGACAAACTTGTTGCATACCCCCAACCTCTCCTACTTGCAAAGGTTCAACAGGTATTCAGCTTGACTCACTCCAGTTGTGGAGGTTTACATCAACAAGAGGATAGTTGATCTTCCCCTCATGCATGTTGCCCCGCTGCTTCCGCGGCTTGAACCTTCTCGCCTCATCACAGATTTTTAGCACAAAAGCACAAGTTTCCTCTGGCGCTACTGCCTTCCCCTTCATCACCAATTTATTCATCACATATTCACATCCCATATAGCCCAATCATACAGGACAAGAAAAACCGATATAACAATAGTCAAATTATCCAAGTATTAGAAACAAAGATCATCTATGTATTGTGATAGTCACGGAAAACTCCCTTTTTTTTTACCACGGTAAGAAAAAGAACATTATATGAAGCCCCCCGTGCGAAGGGAACTCCTAATGCATCGTTTACAAGGATAGTAGAAAGAGTAGAATTATTACAACGATTGATAATGAAAGAATAATCAACTAGATGTCCCACATTAGCTATCCAATCCGCCGTTTGGTTTGCTTCAGGAAAAACATGCATGATCTACCAATTACCGAACGAGCTAAAGAGGAACCAGATGTCTTTGATGATGAGATAACTCCATTCGATATATCAATCAAATTATTCACCAATTCGTACTTGATGTAGTTGGCAGGGGTTTCACCTTATGATGATAAGGTCAGAAATTCAATCTTTTTTTTTATAATTAAGTTTGTGTTTCATTAAGAAAGCCATAGGCCCAAAATTACAATTACATCTCAATTCAAAACATGCTCACAAAGTAAAGGCAAGTACATCATGGAGGTTATAAGATTTCAAAGTGCAACATTTATGCCTTAGGGGAACAAGCATACAACAAGGGTCTTATAACCAGGCTAGAAATTCCGAATTCTCAGTGAGCCCTTGTTTGGCAAGCGAGTCATCGACGACATTGGAGCTTCTTCCCTTATGAGTAATGACAATGTGAAGAGAGGATTTTCGGCATGGCGGATAAAGCTGAAAGGAAAGCAAAGATTCAAGAGCCTCCACAATCATCATTGCACTATTTAACGTAATCAAACTCTATAATGATGGATTCACCTGCGGATTCGGTCACGTTGATTGAAAATTTTTATTGCTCTATGAATGGCCAAAATCTCAGTCGAGTTGATCTCAATGTGAGGAATAGGGTTTGAAAAAACACAAATGAACTTGGCATCTGAATCACGGAGGACGTCCAATTTTTATGATTGTGAGGTCACAAATTCGATCTTTACCAATTGTAGTTCTTAGGTTTAAATTTCTCTTATATTTTCCCCGGACTTTTAATGGTCTAACTAGCCAAACTAAACTCGATTTACCCACGAGAATTTACAGTCCAATAAGGTTCTTCTGTTAAATATATCTAGGAATGGCCCTATCTTCAAATGTCAAGTAAGAATATACCATTCAAGCCACAAGAGACGATAAATGATTCCATCCATAACAACATGATTTAGCAATTTTTAATAGTATTTCGGCTCAGTCAATATAGGACCCCAAAGGCCCAAATAATAAAGTTAAAATCAACATCATATTGTATAGTAAAACATTACTCCATCATAATAAGAAACCTAAAACCCCCATAACATTAGAGGTTAATAAATTTCTTATAATAAAAAAGAGAAGTCTAGTAGTATGATAGTAATATGGTGTATTATGTACATAAAAAAATGGTTACTTGGTAGAGGCGTTACCCAGATGGGCCGGTGGGTTTATATTTATAGGACATTGCATATGCAAACATATCCCCACTTTTGTTCTCATTCTCATTCCCCAATTCTTATTACTCTTTCCCACCTTTTTCTCCCAAACTCTCTGAATTTATACCTTTTCTTATTTAGGAGAGAGAAAATACAAACAACAATATACTAAAATTTTAGTAGTAATGGAAGAGACAAAGCCGTCAAAATTCAAGAGGGTTTGTGTGTTCTGTGGAAGTAGTTCTGGCAAGAAATTGAGCTACCAAGAATCTGCTGTTGAGTTAGGCAAAGAATTGGTAATTTTATTTCACCATTTTTTGTGGGTTAATTTAATTTCCTGCATTATTATTATTATTATTATGGAGTATTTATTCACAATTTCTAAATTACAGCATTAAGTACTACATATTACAAGGAATAGAAAATGCAGCTTTAATCCCATAATTTTGTCATTTTTCTGGGTTAAAATTTGTGGGTATAATCCCAATCTCAGAAACTTCGATTTGCAATGCATAACTTTTTATGGGTATATTCGTTTATGCTCTGTATATTACGACATTTGCACAAAAATTCGTAAAAAAGACAGTGATAAAGACACCTTTTTCTGGGTTTTTTTAGTTCTCCTCTGTTGTAGGACAATTGTTTGGGAAATTGTATGTCTGAAAAAATTCAATGGAGTTTATATGAGTTATTGATGATGAAAATGTGTGCAAAATTGTAACTTTTCTCTTACCCACCTCAAACCCTTTTTTTATATACCAAATTTGATTTTCCATTGTAGTTAAACAAGTAAGCATTTTTGTATACCCATAAAAAAAATTGAGTTTTTTAATTTTAAAATTTTCATGTGTTGTAGTAATTTGGTGAAATTAGAGAAAGATGAGAAGTTAATTTTGGCATGAGAGAGAAATTGCAAGCTGTAATCTGTCTGTCAGTGAAGCAGCCTTCTTGCATGATCCCTCTTTCCCCTTCATTTTTTGGAGTTTTGATTTTAAAATTTCTATTCATTAAAACAGAGTTAGGAGAGAGAAAAAAATGGAATTTTTTTATGAAAAATTAGCAAAAGATTTAATCTTTATTTATATTTATTTTTTCCCTTGGTGCTCTCAAGGGAAACAAACGTGCTTGTTGGATATCATGACCCATAAAAGCGTGGGGTGGTGACATATGGGGTTTCAATTACTTCCATTTCTATAAATTCCATATTTTTTTTGTTTATGGGAGTTTAATTAAATAAATAAATACCCATTATATCTATTTATGGGAGGTTTATTTAATAAAACTATATTGTATTTGTATACAATAGACTTGTTGATTAACTAAGAGTCTTAGACATATGGTTCACAATGATCATTATTTAAATTAATAAAATTTCTCTCAATTTTGTTTGGTTTATGTCTTTATGATGATGTGGGTTTTTGACACGTGTCCATGAATTTTCTGATTTGTTTGTGAATATTAATTAATTAATTAATTTCCTCTGGATGTGTGTTGAAGGTGGAGAGAAGGATTGATTTGGTGTATGGAGGTGGCAGCGTGGGTCTGATGGGTCTTGTTTCTCAGGCAGTTCATGATGGTGGGCGCCATGTTCTAGGGTATGTTCCCTTCTCTCTCTACTTTCTCTCTCTAAAATTAGTAATAGTGAGTACTCCTAGTAGTATAGCATAGTATAGGAGACTATGTGATAGTGAATATATATGTGATGAATATGTTATGTCAACCAATTGAAAGATATAATGCTACTCCTAAGTTTTTTAAATATAAGTCCAGCAACATCATTGCTTTGGCCTGCCCATCCATAATTATAACTTTTTTTGCTCCCTTTCTTTGCTTCTATGAATGGGTATGTCACTAAGTTTCTCTTCATCCTAGACCATGCATAAACATTTTTTATGGAGCTCCTAAGAAATGTTTCTCCCCTCTTCCAAGGCTTTGATTGTTATTGGTTATTTTCATGCTAATGTAGTAATGTGTTAGGTTTATCATTTTATCTTTAACGTATATTTCATTTAGCGAACTTAAACAGAATGACGACCCTTGAATTATTTGTCCGCTTAACTAACTTAGACAGAATGATGACCTGCGAATTATTCGTTCATACGACCCTTGAGTTATTTGTCCACTTCAAGGGGAGAGTTTAATTGGCCCTTCATGACTAAAGGAAAACTTTGTCTCACCACAAACCTAAAAGAAAAATGGAACTTCTTGAAATGTGTGAATTAAGAATGTTTACCTTAGCATGAAAAAGGAAGAGCTTAATTTATGTGTTAAGTATACAATATGACTACTTGTAAAAAAGTTCTAAATCTTTTCTACTACCATTCTTTTGGAGTTTTGTGTATTCCCCCAGCTTTTACTTTGATCAGATGGGAAAGCTAAATCTGTGTTGGTTTTTGCCCATGTCAGGCTATTTTACAGAAACTCCTTATTCCCATATTATATAGACATGACAAGATTTGGTAGAAGGATTAACTTTTTACTCTGCACAAACACATGTCATATTATCTTTATCCTCTTTTTGGCCTTCAATTTTATGACATCCCCACTTTTTTTCTGTAACTCAGAATAAGATCTTTGATTCTACAACTGTGTAAACTTCATTCTATCTTATAGTACTATTCTAGGAGTAGGTGAATGTAAGTACCAAACCTACATACTTCTTCACCAATCTTTCACCTATCCAATGAAGAGTGTACTTGAATTTTGATGACCTCAAGTAATATAATTAGTATGAAGATATCTAAATGCGTTAACATGTTAGCATCTAATACTTGCTCAATTGACAAAAATACCCTTAGAAGAAGCGAAGAAAAAGTTGAAATGGGATCATAAGAAAAGAGCAAATTACTAGATTAATTTATTGGATGTTAGGTATCTAACAGTTAGCCATTGAGCCTCATTGAATTTACATGCACTTAAATACGCTAGGGTATGTTGCCATGTTGAAACGCTTAAAGTTAAGACGGTTTGTCGAGAAATCTTCCTACTAGTCCAACCATTAGATATACTTTGCTAGATGAACGGTTGATCGAAAATAAAGAAGCTAAGTGACGAGCAAGATATAGAAGAATACTCCATCAAGACTTTGATTGATATTTACTTGAATGAAAAGTAGTTTGCTGTTTCTGCTCTTAACTTTGTGGTCTAAGCTGATGTACTATTCTGTTGAGGAGATCAATCAAACGCACTCGATTGCTTTGACGTATATGCTATTTGAATATAATGTTTGAACATCTTTGTTGAATTTCAATAAAAGCTATATTAGATGATAATGATTCTCTTTAGAAGTTTGACGTGCCACATTTCGGTTAACATGCTTTTTGCTTTTGGTGGTTGCTTTCACTTGCAGGGTCATTCCAAAGAGCCTTGTTTCCAAAGAGGTAAAAATCTGATTCTCATTTCAGGTTTGTTAGCTTAGTGTTTTTTAATGGGGGAAAAATCTCTTTTTAAGTTGTTGTGCTGACATAGCCTAGTCATCGTCTTCAGGAAAGATATAAAAGGGACATCTTTGGCTTTTTTTCATACAAGTGTTGCTTTCTTCATCTCTAGTTTGCTTTAAAGCAAAAGGCAGCTTGTTTTTTTTCTTCATGTCGTTAGTCAAAACATTCATACACTTGCATTTCTTTTTTTGGTATTTCCATCAACTTTTTGGTGTTAATTAATCATCTAATCTGGAGCATTAGTGGCCCACTTCTTGCTTGATCTTAATAAGCATTGTATTATTATTATTGGTCAGTAAACATGGGCCTGTAGCGTTACCTATCTCGGGTTGACCGGGCCTAGTATCAAGTCCAACACTCTCTCAATTCCTACGCCCCTACCGCTCTTGCTAGGTATCGAACCCATGACCTCCTTGTAGGAAGGGGAGAATAATACCAGCTGTCATAAGCTCTCTTAATCTTAGAAATCATTGTATATAACTTAGGTAATTTTTACAAATTTTATTACTCCATATGATCCTGTGAAGTTTTCTCAGAGTTACTAATTAAAGAAGAATACTTTTCTAACCTAAAATTATCACTGGGCAGATAACTGGTGAAACAGTAGGGGAAGTGAAAACTGTATCAAACATGCATCAGAGGAAGGCTGAGATGGCCAAACAAGCTGACGCGTTCATTGCATTACCTGGTATGGATTTCGAATAGGTCCAACATTGATTTGGAAGATCGTTCTTATATTTCTTTGGTTCGAATAATTATATATCATAAATGACATGTTCTTTCCATATGATCAGGTGGATATGGAACTCTTGAAGAACTTCTAGAAGTCATCACTTATGCTCAACTAGGAATACACCGAAAACCCGTATGAATCCTTTCATATATTTTCTTCTCAATCAAATGTTCTTTAATCCTAATAAAATACACTGTGTGTAAATAGTTTATCCAATCTTTTCTTCGCGAGCAAAACCAATTAGAAACACCAAAAGATGTAGACCAGATCCACGTAATAAAAGATGTAATAATCCATATGCATGGATTATGGAAAGACCAACTACCTAATAATACCAATCAAGCTTTTTTATGTGAATATGTCCTAAGAGTTTGAAACAACCAACAAGTGTGTAATGGATTATAAGACGGTTGGAGTGTTTGTTGGCTTTCCGTTAAAAGAATGATTCCTTTATCCTTTTTGACCAAGCTTTTTTCTCTGATTGTTTTTTTGAATGCTTCTTATAGACTGTCGTCAGTTTTTTTTGTTCTAGAGTATGCTAGTCAACATCTTCCTTCGCCGTGACATCTGCCGACTATTGACCCGTTTATAATATACGCTTTCAAATTTTAATAGAGAAGATTTGATAAATTATGAGATTTGATGAGGAAAGATGGCATGTGATTCTTTGGGTGAGTTCACATGGAAACATGTATGAAGATTTGATGCTGTTATTACATAGTCATGGTGCATCATAATAATTGAGAGGTTTCCATTTCCGTTTCCTGAGGGTAATAGGAATCAGAGTTTAATATTTTCGATTGCGTATTGTATAAGAACTTCGATTTTTTAACGACATATTAAAACATCGAAATTGATGTATGTCGTGACAACATCTTTCCTCAAACATTATTGATTGAAAAGCATGGTTTAGGATCTTTTCATTGAAGTTGTGGTGTGGTTTTTTCTTTTGAAAAATGCAGGTGGGGCTTTTGAATGTGGATGGGTACTACAATTGCTTATTGTCTTTTATCGATAAGGCCGTTGATGAAGGCTTTATCTCTCCAACTGCTCGTGGGATCATTGTGTCAGCTCCAACAGCTAAAGAATTGTTTATAAAGCTTGAGGTAAAAATAAATTTAATGAATCAATAAGTATCCAATAATGAACAAAATAGTAGTAACAATATTTTTATTAACTAATCAGACCTAAAACATAGGATTATTTAGAAACTGATATAAACTTGCAACTGTCTGGTAGTGGGGATGCAGGAAAGTATGCTACATATAATATGCATATAAAATATGAGGGAAGAATGTATCAAACATATAGTATTTTGGATTGTTTTTTTTACTTAGGCTATGATTAATTAATTAATTCGTCTGTCCGTAGAATTATCGAAGTTATCAATCTTGCTAATTACTTCAAATAATTCTGTAGGAATATGTCCCCGAGATCGATGAATTGTCGTCTAAGTTGATCTGGGAGGAAGTGGAGAGACCTAATTTTGTCTCGGAATCGGGCGTCACGACATAAACCGTGCTCATGTGTGCTGCTGGTGGTGGTGAAAAATGATATGCAGGTTTTTGGAATTTTAGGGGGGCTTTATTACATTTAGCAAATTAGCATGCACAAAAGTACAGTGATATGTGATGCTGATAATATGGGATAATGTTTAGTATAGGAAGGGAAGGGAAGGGAAAGGAAAGGAAAGGGGGACTTATGTTTTTTTGGGTACGTAGAACAAAAGAATTGACCACCCCATTTTGGTTTTGTATACATGAATTGACTGGAAAGTGAATGGTTTTAACAGAAGAAAATTTAGCCCAGCTCTTTGTTGTTAGTTGTTAGTTGTTATTCAGTAGATGGGTGATCTGATCTGGCTGTACAGATTTAAGTTTGTATTATCCAAACTTTTTGCCACTCTTTAATTCTATAAGTGATGTTGTAGATTGGTGAAAAATGTAAATTGAGCAGTCAATATGATTTTTAACTTTACCATTACTACTACTACTACTTTTCTGTTATTAAGATGCTATAGTTATATACTTGTATTTTTAATATTATTACATTTATTATATACACGTCCAAAAAAATAAGTTGAAGAGAGCATAGCCTAAGCTATACTTACTACCTCCCTTTCTAAATACATGCAACATTGGAAATTTTGCACCATTCAATTACTAACTTTAACTGCATTTCAGAGCTAATATATAAATATAAATATTATCATATATATATTGTTGGATCAGTCTCAAAATGTAATTTCAAATTATAAATTTGTTTTACTAATGGATAATTGAAGGTATTAACCGTCAAAGTAGTGCATTGGCGGATTGGCATGCGACAATCAACATGTTGCGTGTATTTAGAAACAAAGTATTTTATCTAGAATGTTTTTTTGAGGGGATGTTATCTAGAATGTGATTATTGTTAGGAGTAGTAGATAAAGTTCCCCTTTATTACCTTAAAGAAATAATAGATAGAGTGTTGATTTAGTTTAACGTGAAAAATAATATTTATGAATTTGTATATTCTATGTATTTTTTATTTCCTAGAAGTGGAATAAGTTGTTTGGTTTTTAAGGAAATTCCCATGAAAATATATATTTACCTAGGGGGCTAGGGAGGACGTAGTTGTTAATCAACTTTTTTTCATTAGGTGGGAAGTAACAGTTAACTTTCTATATATTTTTCAACCAAACTTCATATATTTTACTTCCAAAGAACTTATATTTCCCTTATATGTATTTTAATCAAACAAAGTATATTTTTATTTGTGTATCCAATGAGTTTGAATCACGAATCTAAAATTTCTTTCTCAAAATTCTTACGTCACTTCTTCTTATCTTATTGGATGGTTATTATGTGCTTTAAATTTTTAATTAATTATCTAGTGATGGAATCATAGTGATAATAACGTACAACCAATAAGAAGAAGTGACACACAAGTGGTAATTCATACGCATGAATCTTGTTTCATGCATGTGAAGACTGCAATTAAGCCATAGTTCAGTCATGATTTTCATATGTCTAAATCATGGTCCTAGGGTGATTTTATCGACATCGAGAAAATTTGCATTAATTAAAAACGGAAGTACAACCTAATGCTAATACAACCAAATATAAAACAAGGCAAATAGAAACTAAAGTCGGCTTCATTTGCTCTTACATATTCTATGAAACAAAAACAAACTATTACTTGTCTAGTCCAAATTAAACTTGTCTCGAACGATGGTGGGTGGGGTTGGGTGATATGTCTTGATGAAGAAGACCTGATATGAGAGGGAACCTATTAAGAGACGAAACCCAAACGATCTTCAGAGATAGATTGCCGCATCTCATCTAGTAGACCCCAATGTCCACTAGACGATAAATCCCAAGGTCCCTGTTATAAGGGGGTGATTTTATCATGACATGTATTTTGCAAAAAAAAAAATAGATTTCGATGCATCATCGGGCAGCTGCAGCGGCCATATCGGCCTTCCGTTTTCCTGTGAACAGTTTTTGACAAGCAAAAGGGAGAAAAGAGTGAGACTAAAGTGAGTGACAAAGGGAAATTTCATCCAAAGTACGGCGACGCCTTAATAAACCAGGACAACGTTTGGTCGCTAACAAGGGAAACAATGTTAACCAGCATAAGAGTAAAGCAAAATATGAAATAGTCAAACTCTATGAAATACTTCATCCCAAGGCTATTTTTTGCTTATTTTGAGCTCTGACTATGTTTATTTAGAGGTCCTAATGAGCAAAAAATAGTCTTGCATGATACATCCGGGTGTATGATGAATGCACTCCCCAACGTTATCCATTTAATTAAGTTTCCTATTACTTGCTAGTTGCAAAATGTTGGCATTTTTTGCAATATATACATTCTCTCTTTCTCTCTCCTAGCACATGTAGGTTCTTTTTTTTATCTCTCTCTATCATCTTCTTGGTCCTTGTGCATATATATTTCAACGTTGCAAGAATTAAAAAAGGAACAAGTAAGAATTGTGAGTCGTTATCAAGTTACACATAACTGCGTTACGAAATTGTATGTAGAAATGACTTGACTCTGGCAGTTTACAGAATGAATCCTTAACTCTCAAAATAAAACAAGGTTTTTATGAAAGATAATGAACGCTCACCCCTCTAGGGTGCCTGGGAATATATATATATATATATATATATATATATATATATATATATATATATATATATATATATATATATATATATATATATATGAGAATAATTAGGGTTTACACCTAATATTACATAAGTACCCTTAGTAATCTATTACACCCCCGCAATCTGAGCAGGGGAAACAACGTAGATTGGACAGAGTCGATAGTTGGGTGGAGGATGCAATGGAGATTACAGGGCTCGAGATAGGATGAGACATAATGACGAAGTGAAGTTCTCGAGAGAAAAGAGAAGAAACACCGCTGACTTTGAGAGATTGTACAGGAATATTTAATTTAGGGGTTTAATATATATATATATATATATATATATATATATATATATATATATATATATATATATGAGAATAATTAGGGTTTACACCTAATATTACATAAGTACCCTTAGACCTTAGTACTCTATTAGTTTTGTATATCTAGGACGTGAATTCTAAGTAACCAAAGCTGATTTACTAAAGTTGTGCCTATCCTATTCTATATGATTAGACTCTTAATGAATACTTATGCTATACTTAAGCAATCTTCGGCTAAAGTTAATGCAAATTGAAAAGAGATCATAGATGAAAAAAAGGCACGATACCATTTGTTGAGCCAATTCCAAATTGGTCACATAATCCATCTCTGACAATATTATTCTTAAATAACATCACAATCTACTTGATCTTCTTGATTTTCAAACAAATTGTTGACTTCATGTCTTTAAATATGATACTTCTTTTTTAACATCTCTGACAGTATACATCTTCGTTTTTTAACCTTTGCATACAATAAACTCAAGAAAAATAATGAAAATGTATGCCTTATCTTCATCAAAACCTAAATGTCAATAGTACGAGATACCAGTCAGACAGTCATCTAGAAAAGGTAGATTAGCAAGTATACTTAAGCACCCTACTCGAATCGATTATGCAATTCAATGCAAAATAGTAGTAAAACTAGTAAGATTGTAGCTTGTACGTACCCTTTTAACATGAAATGACGCATGAGACAATTTATAAAAAAATCACCTCTTGTGTCTTCCAAAGGCGGGACGATTAGGGAAGGGGGAAAGTGTCACTGACCACTTCCGAGAGATACTTGAAGTGAGCCCATCTTATCAAGCTAATCAACTTGTCTCTACTACTATTTTGTTCTTATCACATGACTAAATGGAACAGTGTTGCCTACTTTTAGCAAGACATTTGATGAATTGATAGGCGTTGAGTGTTGATGAATGATGATAAAGTTCTAAACTTTCCAAATGACAATGATTTCATCTCTTAGTGGAGTGTTTGGTTGATGGAATAATCAACTACGTGGAATTGGGAATAAATGAGCTTGATGATTGTTATATAATAGCATTGTTGATAATTAATTGTTGCCTTTGTCTCGATCTTCATGTTTAAAAAGAGGTTCACTATCTAAAAAGTATGCTGATAAACTTTAATTAATAATTAGTGTGTCATTATTCAAGAACGATCATTGTTATGAAGTTGTATATTTCATGTGGGTTATCAACACTGTAAATGTGGTTTTTTCCCACGCGTGGAAAAGAGGAGAGAGGAACACAACATACGCATGTATGTATGCATATAATTAAAGATGTTAATTTTCTATAATTAAGGATTCAACATATGCATCGTCAAGATAAATGTAAAAATTTGCATATAAGTAAGGATTCATCATAATTTCACTAAACATGTCTACTTTTCATTCTCATCCCATCAAAAGTAGAGATACTTTTAAAAGTATAAACTTTCTACTTTAAGACTTATGACAACTTCTTTTACAGGTTCAAAATTGTTGACTTATGGATTGTAATGATGGCAAAGCCAATGAAACTAACACATGTTTGGAGTTTTTGAGTTTCTGTGTATGCAAGAATAAAAAGTGAAGATGATGAAAAAAGAAGGCATGTTGTTCTTCAAGTTGGCACATTATTGGACGTTGGAAGCTCGCACATACGTAGTAACATTTGTGTATGATGTAAAAAAGATGTTAAGTAGTAATAGTCCCACTAGTGTGCTAGGAGTTGATGCAGAAGGAACCAGGGGGGATTGGCTGTTTTTTGTTGGGCCCCCTTTTCAGTAACGGCTGTTAGTTCCAGCCCTCATTTTGTACTTTGTAAGATAATGCCAAATAATGGAAATCACTACCACGTGCTGTTTTTGTACGGGGATCCATGTCATAATTTCCGCCCACAACTCTGGGCAGAATTATCTACTCTCCTATCGCACATTACCGAATATCTAATCATTGGCGACATCAATCAAGTGGACCAATATGAGTACAAACTAGGTGGGTCGGACTTAATAAAGGGATGGGAAGAATTCACCCATTGAAAAATTCACCTCGAACTACAAGCAGTTCCATTTTCCGGGCCTCGCTTCACATGGACAAATGGACGGGACGGGACAGATCTAATCATGGAAAGATTGGATAGAGCATATACCACCTCTGAATGAAATGACCGCTTTCCCCATACTCGTCTATGAAACTTTCCCCTCCTAGTGTCAGATCATGCACCCATTTTCCTCCAAACTGACCCCCCTCCAAAGGGACATCGTTAACCCTACCAAGTAGAAAACTGGTGTCTCCATTTCCCGAAAGTGGCCTCGATTATCGCCCAGAAGCTCCACCTCAGCATCTTGGGCTCCCCAATGTACCAGTTATCCAGAAAATTGGACGCCATACGCACTAGTTTGAAGACTTGGTGCCTGAACCACAAACAAATATGGGGCATTAATTGGGAGGCCATTTCAGCTCAACTTCACCAGGCCAGCGAAAACGTCGCCACCATGGATGACGCCCAAGCAGTAATGGATCAACGACACCAGCACAATCAAGAAATCGAACTTGGCTTGGCATACTGGAGTCAAAGGTTTAAAAATCTCCACATCCAAAAGGCTGACCTTCCCATTAAGTATTTTTTCAACAGATTGAAACAACGGAGGAAACATCAGCGTATCTATATGTTTCGGAATAAGTATGGGGACTGGCAGGACTCTCCTACCCAGATCCCAAAAACAATTCAGGATCATTTCAAAGATCTATACCAGGCTAATAGCTCCCAGTTACCTTATGACTCCCCGACAGAGGAGCAGATTGATTTAGTGCTTAGGGAAATGCATCTCCCCCATCTCTCCCCTCTGCAAGTCTCAGTGCTCCTCACACCTTTCTCCTTTGAGGAAGTAAAGCAAGCCATGTTTGATATAAATGATCAGAAATCCCCTGGCCTGGATGGATTCCCGGCCATCTAAGTTTTTCAAAACCCATTGGCATCTCCTGGGGCATGAGGTTTTTAAGGCAATAACCCACTTCTTTGAATTAGGATATTTACTGAAAGAATGGAATTGAACTCTGCTGATACTAATTCCTAAAATAGCAGCCCCTGAGGAAGCAAACCACCTCCGACCCATCAGTTTGTGCAATATAAATGTGCTTCTAAGTGCCTCGTCAACCGCATGAAGCCCCTGCTAGCATCGACAATCAATGACTATCAAAATGCCTTTATCCCGGGCCGTCACATGGATGACAACATCCTGATTAGTCATGAGCTTTCTAATCTGGTCAACAGACAGAAATCAAGAGGCCGTCATATGGGCATCCTAAAGCTAGATATGAACAAAGCCTATGACAGGGTGAATTGGCTCTTTCTGACCAAAGTATTGCGTGCTTATGGCTTTCCTGAGCACTGGGTGTCCTTAATTTACCAATGCATTTCTACGGTGTCCTTCAAGGTCCTGATTAATGGTCAAATGTCGGGGGAGATTAAGCCACAATGTGGCTTACGTCAAGGGGACCCCTTCTCTCCTTACCTTTTCCTTTATTGTATGGATATCCTTTTCAGAATGACTACCCTTGCTACAGATATTAAGCTTTTTGAGGGGATCTCTAGTCGTCGGGGAGGCCCGGTCATTTCCCATCTCTTCTTTGCCGATGATGTCTTATTCTTTTTCAAAGCTACATCTACAGCATGCAAACAGATCTCCGAGCTACTCTCCCGTTTCTGTACCATTTCAGGGCAGGTTGTCAGTCTCCAAAAATCCTACATCAAGTTCAGCCCCAACAACCCCACAGATTCACGAGCTAGTTATCAAACGCTCCTTGGGATAGGTAGCCGGGACTCTTTAGGTCAATATCTCGATAACCCAGTGGATATTCAGGGCTCCACAGTGCAACATTTCACTTTCCTACTAGATCAAGTTTCTGAACAAATAGGCCACTGGAACCTTAAGACCCTTTCCCAACCAGGGAAACTTATCCTCATCAATGCAGTCCTTGTAGCCAGCCTTGCCCCTATTTTAGGGAATTTTCATATCCCCACAACCATCACCAACAAAATTGATGCGATGATAGCTCAGTTTTTTTGGTCAAATAATTAAGGCAAAGGTATGGCTTGGCGTAGGAAGGGTGTAACAACCCTAAATATCCAATACTTCTAAAAACAACTTAATATAAATAAACTCGGAAATCCAGAGGTGCTACGCCGCGGTAATTAGTAATAATAACCGTAAGGCTAATGGTTCTAATTAAAATAATAAACTATAAGTTTTAAATAATTATTACAGACCAACTAAATAAAAATGTAAATTAATTATTACAAACCAGAATATAAATCTTATAGTCAAACAAATAACAGCGGAAGTCTTTTTAAAGTCTTATTAAATCGAAAGAGATCCAACGCACTCTTTAACCCAATCGGAGCTAACTATCTTCAAGTCCCTGCACATTAAACACTGTAATATCAGCCAAAGGCTGAGCAAGATTTAATACTGTAATAAAACAAAACTATTCAATGTGCAGGTAAGATATATAGGAATATCTTACAAATTCATTTAAAAGTTGTACTGATTATATATATAATATATTAACTTTCTAATAACCTCAAATACAATCTTTCTTTCTTTCTGAACTATTCTGTAAAACTTGCAAATATAATCTTTCGTAACCTGTGAGTAGGAAGTAATAAAAATCCAATGAGCTAGCTAGGCTCACTAGATAAGGTAAACACCAAAGTCCCTAGTATGCATACCCCTAACTTGATAACGTACCAAGAAGGAAGACAAATGGCAAGAGTATTGATCAATATACTCCCAACTACTAAAATATATTGTTGAGACACTGTTAACTCAACATACTCCCATACTCGAGGAATACCGCTTAACGGCAACCCCACAATTTAGTTAAACTTGGTAACCATGAGGAACTTCCTCCTTTTAATATAAATCTCATAAACTCTTTCAATATAAATATCGAGAACCATTTAAATCTCAACGTATAAACTTCATAAAACAATCTCATTATAAAAATAAATTTCCAAACCGTGTAAAACAATTTCTGAACTTATCTGTACAAGCACAGTAAGAAATCTTACCTTATCAGCAACCACAATCAATGAATGTCAATCTCAAGTCAAAAAGGTTCCTCTATGAACCCGCAATCTACAATATAATAATATAGTATAATAAGTAACCTGACTATACTTCACATAATCCACCTATAATTGGCATTACCTAGCTAAAGAGCTTTAACCATTCCCAAAAACAATAACGTTACTAATAGCACGGTAAACTTGCATAACTAATCTACAAATGAAGACTCGACACTTATTTATTTTGAGAATTGAAATGAATGATCCTAAAACCATAACTAAAACCATAAAACTCATGGCATTTCATACCCAACTTTTGTTGGTTCAACTATAGACAACATATATTGACAACCTTATCTATGGAAATAATAAAACTATATCCATACTTGAATGTAACTAAAACATTCGTTTACTAGCTACCTACACCAAATCAACTTAGCTAATACCACTTCTCATATTGCATTACAGCACGATCACATTCCATAGTTGAAATAATTGCATATCCTCCATAAGGTAAAGCTGCCACTAGATCACAATTATCCACCATACTACTAATAAGGTGAGTAAGATATATTGTTCTTAAACTTGCAGGCTATATAAAATACTACAACATTTTTCCTCTAAAGCCTCGTATCATTAATCACTTTAACAATTCAATGATGACACTTGAATAATCAAGGACGAGAAAGCATACTCCAACTCAAAAAAAAATATGACATCTAAATAAATCTGAACATCAACAACAATAAACAACAACACCAATTAACCTGATTACACCAATAACCTTCACTTACAACTACAATACCAACAAACGACAACTCCCAACACAAACTAGAAATAGGAATTCGTTATAATCACAATAATCTGACTAATAGTTTGAACCAAGAAATTAACCATTGATCCAATATGACAAGAATTCAACATAAGTTTTGAAAGTAATAAACATTGAAATCTAAACTCGAAACATGTAAATCAACTCGAATAAAACATCAGAAATGAATCAGTTTACCCAATGACTAACACTAAAATTTCCCCCAAATCAATTTCTCAAGAACCCTAATTTTATCAAACCCCAATTTGAAAATTAACCCATACTGAAATTAAAACATGGGAAAGAACCTTACTTGATTAATAAAGTAATTGGAATGTAGAAGAGTGTAAAAAGACCCAAAATTTCGTCTCCTTGACCAGATTTTCGACCCGAAAACCGCACCCCAAAAACCCTATTTCTCCTCTTCGAAATTGTCCACAAAAACGAGTGAAGATGGATGATGGACGGTTGATATGCAATAGCTTAGCAAGTATATGCTTTAGGTATAACCTTGAATCATAGAAAGGAAAAGAAAAGGATGGAGATGGAGGTTGGAGATTAGAAAAAGAAAGGAAGATGGATGATGGAGTACAAAGGGAAAAGAAGAAATTCGTGGGTTCTGCTCCAAGTTCTAATTTTTTCCTTTTTTTTTTTTCTTTTGCTTACTTTCTTTTCTATTTCTAATAGGTTTTGGGTTCTAACTTAACCTAAAGTCAAATCTAATAAAAAAAGTATTTTAAATAAAAGAAATCTGAAATTATTTTCATTAAATAATTTAATACAAATAGTTACTAATTGGGTATAAAAATTACGGGGTGTTACAAAGGGCATTCTCCAACAGCCGCGTGGAGCAGGGGGGCTTGGAATCCGTAATGTAGGAGTTTTCAACCAGGTTCTTCTGATGAAAAAAGTGTATAGGATCTACTCCAACCCACGCTTACTACTAGCAAGAGTATTCGGCTCCCCCTCGCAACCATTTACTCTACACCGCCGCAGGAGCCACAATTCATGGGGCACCCGGGGTCTTTTACAAGCTGAACAACTCCTACATACTCACAGTGCCTGGAAATTGGGTTCAGGGCAAAGCATCCTAGCAACCAGGGACAAGTGGGTTCAAGGTACTACTCCCCTCCTCAGAGATAACATAACCCTGGCTCAAGCTGCCACCCCTCCGCCCCCATCATCTCGATCAACCCCTCACCAACCATAGGAACCCCTCGGTCGACACTACCTTGTTCACCCCAGAGAGTGCACGTTACATTTTGGGTATGGAACTCCTAACGCTAGGAACGCAACCAGACACTCTGTACTGGCCCCACACCCGTTATGGGGCTTTTTCCACTAAATCATCATATTACATCTTACTTCAGCAACAACAAATCAACAACATGAACACTCCACAGGAAGTCCTTTTCTTTCGATACCTGTGGAGTTCGCGCATCATGTCAAAATGGAAGCTATTTATCTGGAAAATCTGGCATGATAGCTTAGCAGTGAAGGCCAACCTACTGTTCCTACGAGGAATGGGACAGGATGACCTATGCCCGCTCTGCCACCAGGGACCTGAAGACCTCAACCACTGCCTCCGGGCATGCCCCAATACCCTACAATGTTGGTCAACCAGCTCGTTGGCACCTGCAATCATCTCCCACCAAGCAGATCCGATACACCAATGGCTTATAGCTTGGACCCTGAAATTCCGTAAGGAAGATGGTCCTGCGGGATCAAGATTCCCGATCTTCTGTGCCACTCTGTGGGGTGTGTGGTGTGCTCGAAACAATGTTGTGTTCCGCAACAAACCTGCCACCCCCGGGGCTATCTCTACTCTAGTTCAGGAGGGACTCAGCCAGCACCAAATTTTTGAAGCTCATCCTTCCCGAGATCACAACTCCCTAACAGACCCTAACACCCCCCGGATTCCTGCTCGCCACCTTTGGATGCCAAACGCCGGAGCACCCTCATGTAACCATTATAACAGATGGCTCATGGGACAAAGTCACCCAACAAGGGGGTTATGCTTGGGTTTTGCAAAATGATACGACAACTAGTCTGACTGGTGAAGGCATTCGGGAAACAACCAATTCAGCCCTCCAAGCAGAGGCCAAAGCAGTGCATCGAACCGTTACATGGGCCAGTTCGAGAGGATACCACCGCCTACAGATTCAGACGGACTCGGCTCAGCTGGTTCAAGCCTTGCGCTCCAGGGAAACATGGGATATCTCCACCCAATGGACGGTAAGCAAAATCAAACAGAAGGCCACTACCTTTGACTGGTGCCAGATCTTAAAAGTCTCTCGTCATCAGGTTGCCAAGGCTCATGATATGGCTAAGTGGATTCGTCTTAATAGTAGCATAGCTTTTAATTTCTAATTATGTACGCTTAGTCGATGTCAAAAAAAACATTTGTGTATGTGTTAACGAACACTACTACATAATCCACTTAAATTAACACCCAAAAAGTGTTACTTATAGTGCTTAAAGTGTTACATTAGATAATAGGTAACACTTTTTGGGTGTTACATCTGCCCCTGTTACCTATGCTATTAGGTAACACTTGTGATTGCATATAGTAACACTTAAACAAATGTTACTTTAGATTCGCTTATGTAACACTTTTAATTCCTATTGTTACACATTCAAAGTGTTACCCGAAATTTCTTATGCAACACTTTTTGTATGATTAGTAAAATATTGTAGTGTTACCATAAGCTATAGTAACACTTTATTAGACATTACGTATCACTTTTTGCCATTTTAAGTAGCATCTCATGGTTTATTAGGTAACACTTTTTGTCATATCACCTTATGGGTGTTTAAGTAACACTATTCTTCATTAGGCATATGTGTATAAATATTAATTAGACTATATAAAATTAATATATGAATTGACAATTATATTATAATAATTATAGAATTTTGTACACTTATTAGTGCTACTTCTATGGATAATAAACTAATGTAAAACAATATATGTTTAATATAAAATCAAAATCATCCAACAAGATAAGGAATATATTCATATGATAATCTAAAACTAGATCTTATAGTCATACATCTCTTCTCCATCATTTGTCATCTCGCCATATGCATCCATTTTCCTAGCGGCCTCGATATCATGAGTCGCTACTCCGATTCGTCATTTTGATTCTCTTGATCCTGTAATAAAAAGAAGATTAAAGATGAAATCTTAAACAAAAATAAATATTATCTTATTCATAACCCAGGAAAGTAAACATATTAGGAATTCAAAATAATATCATGAGATAGCTAATTTTGAATAATATTATGCTCCTTGGACTTCTTCTAAGTGCCGCATAAAAGCCAACAAAAGAGAACTAGAGAGGGATGGGAAAAGAAATATATAAAAAATATATAGATGCTTGTTAACTATGTTTAAGAAGTAGATAGGCCTATAAGAATTATTACCTAATACTTCTCTTGATCACTAGTGTCTTCATAAAGATGCTCTGAAATATTATAAATAGTTGACACATTTCCAAGTGAACGAGTCAAATCAGCAAACATCCCTGGTTCAAGTTGTTACTCGAACATCTTCATTACTTCTCTAACTGTGTCCTTCACAATTTGGTCTTTATATGATTGCAAAAACTCATTGGGATTGAGTACACCACCCACATAAGCCCCCTTACACTTTCCTTTGATTGAACATTTCTTCAACTTTTATGACGCGTATTGTAGCACTCCTGTTGTTGTTACTTGAAACAGAAACCAATAATAGATGACAATAGTGCTTGTGAGTTGTGACGGTGGCTTTTTCTAAGCATCTTGATATTGCTAGCACGGAAACACATTATAAAGAATAAGTAATACTCCCTCCGTCCCATAATATAGTGCTTGCATTCTATTTTGGGTGTCCCAAAATGTTGTTCTTGTTTCTATTTTTTAATTCCACAATTCCCCTTGATTTGCCTAAAAAACCATGCAACCATCATTTATTTGCTCATTGGAAATAGTTTTTTTCTTTGTTTATTGAACCTAAGGGTTGAATTAGTCATATATTTAATGCTCTTTCACCCATTATACACCATTCTCTCTCCTAAAATCAGCTTTTTTCCCACAACATTAATTGTTTATCATTCATGTTCCACTTTCCTTAATTCTCGTAAAAAATGAAAAATAAGCACTATATTATGGGACGGAGGGAGTACTTGGCAATAGCAGAGAAAAATAAGAAATATTATTGGACCCATAGTGTGCCTATCAGTTTGAATTAACCTGCTTTCTCCTTTCTCTTCACTTCGTTCCTGCATTATCATTACCAAAGATAATCATAACAATATAAGATTAACCCTATATATGTTGTACAACAGAGGAAATAATTCCATTTAAAAATAGACCTACTTACACTCAATAGAACTGTGCTGGAAAGGAAAATGCATAAAAATTTATATGTGTCTCAACTCTTCAATAATAGTGCTCCTTTTTCCCTTATTGTGTCACTCTTGGCATTATGTCATCTATTATTGGTTCGAAGTTCTGTAAGAAGTATAACTTGTGAGTCTGTGACTATACATGGTAGTATGGAGCTAAGATTGCAGATGATTTTGCCGAGACTATGAGCCTAACTGCACAAGTGTATAGTGTTAATCCATACTTCTCCATTACAACTCTTTGACAAGTTACAGATTCCGTATGACCGTATGATCCAAAATAAATACAACAGTTTGACATGTGTATTATTCATCATTTTACCTATATTTTTCTACTAAAACAGAAAAACATATCTCTATATATAACATGTTTGTATATTGTATACCAAATTACCAATGTATCTTTACAACAAATACAACTTTTTATAATTATTGCTAATAGATAATTAAAATAATTAATGGTGAAGGTTATACAATGACAGATGTGAGAAACACTAATTGATTCTCTATTAATATAGAAATGTTATATTCAGGGAATAGATATGAAGAAAGAGAACAAATAATTTCAGAAAATAGGCTTGGGAGTCTAGCATTGTGATTGGATAAAAATGTTTAAGGGGACGATTTAGTCCTTGGCACATGTTGATATATCTATGCCATGTTTTATTTCCATAAAATCTATCTTCATGAGCTTTAGGAATGATCGATGTGAGATAAGTTCTATTAAGATCAATATAAATACAAATCTAAGGGTCGTATCTTAGGTACAAGAATTAGCTCCATTTGAGATGTATTCATTCTTTAGCTATTTGAGTCAAATCATATTGATTTTGTGTTCCTCAGAGCAATTACATAGTTCCTTGTTTACCATTCATAAAGTTCTTATTTATTACCATTCATAAAGTTCCTATTTATGAAGTTGACTATGTTGTGGTGTTTCAGTGAGCTTATGGTTGTGCGAGAGCTTTACATTAGAAATTGTGAAAAAACTACAACAGCGAAGAACAAATAAAGAGTAGAGTGGAAGAGAGAAGATGGGTAAGATTGGATACCAGCCCACTTTGCCACCAATAAAAAACAAATTTCCCCAAAACCCTAACCGCCAATACACCAGTCCACGAACCCAATTCTCAACTACTAGCCATCGATTCGTCAACCATAAAGACCACCTGGCACAATCTCACACCGTCGAGCCTCACTGCACAAAAGCACCACCGAGGGAGGAAGTAGAGAGAAGATGGGTAAAGATTGGCTATGGCCTGGAAGTTGGCAATATCGATGAAAACATGAAAATGCAACTTAATACTAGTTCTTTTGAGGAAGTTGTTCCCTTATCCTCTTAAAGTAAAAGGAATGCCCAAGTGAGAAATCTAACTGCCGGTGTCAACCATACAACTTCCTTTATTTCCTAGGAGCAAAAACATCCAAGATAGTATTACTTCATTCAATCAAAGAACCTCTTACTTTTTTAGCTGATACCAGTATAGAAAACAATCCCAATAACTCAATCACAAAAGTTTTCATCATTAAAATCGAATCCGCCAATAGCAATATGTAGATAATAAGCTGTTGACACTTATTCCCTAGAATCAGCTCAAAATTCGCAAAAGATTACAAATCATGATACAGAAAACAAAAATGCAGGATTCCTATGTGATACAACCTCATTTCTGTCATCTTTATATAGCAGCAAAGTACTCCTTGCTGAGCTTGGGGTCTGGCTTCATAGATTTCTCCCCTGGCTTCCACCCAGCAGGGCAGACCTCATCAGGGTTCTCTTGCACATACTGTAATGCCTACAAAACCAGATTGAGAGAATCATCACGGCACTGCTTCACATATCTCCACTTAGTGGAAGGACAAATATGGGAAGGCAATCAAAGCATTTATGTACCTGAAGTGTTCTCAAAGTCTCATCAACACTACGGCCAATAGCAAGGTTGTTAATGGTTGAATGTTGAATAACTCCTTCCTTGTCGATGATGAACAATCCTCTCAATGCAATCCCCTGGTAAAATAAACGATTATTGAAATACTACCAGACCACAACTTTTTATAATTGGAGTCCTGTGCTTAGAATATTAGTTCAGAGTCACCAATGATCAAGAGCGGACAAAAGCATAATATTACATGCACTTCTCACATTTTGAGAAATATTGGTTGTACCAAAAGGAAGACCGAAAAAGAGTCGATGATGCTGCTTATACTAGTTTAAATGGTATGCAGACGAATGCTACCAAATGTAGTCTCTTGATAATAGTCCACATAAAAAATGCACCCAGGAAACTAGTGATTGTGAAGATGAGTGATACCATTTCAGAAGAAGAAAAGGCAAAACATGCATACCTGGTCCGGGATCAGAACATTGTAAGCCTTTGAGATAGACTTGGTGACATCGGAAACCAAGGGATACTTAAGATCACCCAGACCACCAGACTTCCTATCAGTTTGGACCCATGCGAGATGTGAGAACTGCACAATGAACAATACTGTCAGCATTACATGAAAACATGCCATACTTGGCCTCAAAAAAAAAAAAAGATACACTCTTGTTTGTCAGAAAGAGATACTGAAAAAGTAATGTGTTTACACAGCTTGAGAATATATATTGATGAGGACTTCTGAAGATCTCTTTTTATCAGCATTCTTGGTGTAAGTGTGTAGAATGATTCTAGGTACTGTGGTTTGATGCATCTGACATAAAACAAGGCGTTCTTCCACAACAGTAGAGTTTACCAGAGAATAGCATGAAAACCTAAAAAGGAATGTCCTTAGGTAGGTAAACTACCGTCTACCCTATATAAACATGTATCCAGCAAAAACAACACATATTATGAACTTAGGGCAATATTTCAAAATAACTTGAAATGAATTTTCAAACCTTGGAATGACTATAAATCTACAATATTGTTGCTATCCGGAAGAACCAAAGGACATCATCAACCTCATTCAAAGAGAATCTTGAGAAAAACTTGAAACAAAAGCCCTAACATTCAACTCCCTACCTCCCGTTGACAATGACCCCACGGGAAGGAGGAAATATATAATTGTTCAGGTTGACATATGCTATACTAAGATATCGACTATAGTGCATTATTTTCATGGTATCTTCCACAGCTGCACTCCACACAAAGAGACCATGATAAGTTCTACTCAGTAGCATATTAGCTAGCACACGAGCTATTAAGGAGGAAAATCTGAAGGACATCATATCCTAGATAGTGATGCAATTGGTGATTTTACTTATCATTTTCAGCTGGATTTCCTTGCTTTTTGGATGCTCATGCTCCTTGACAGCACCTGGCCCACATCTTTTTTCCACGTGCATGCAGACACTGAAGCACATACTTAGATAAAAAGACGCAATGCCTTATCTCATGAATTCCTCAAGGGTATCCAATAGACTTCATATATATCAAAGGTCGGTAGGACTCCAAATTGTCTTTGTACGCCTACTTCACACAGATGCAAAGAGACAATTGCAGAGTGCTAATACACATTCCTTCCACCGTTAAATATGCATTTATGCATCTAATATCGCTGTCAGCCTTTAGCTGAGTAAAAGAAGAATGTAAAGGTCAAAGGCAATTGCTCAAACAAACCCCCACCCTCACCCAGATTAAGGATGATACCTCCCCTAACCAATAACCACGAGATTTTAAAATTAATTTGGACCCCAAATCTTCTACAAATTTTGCATATTTTATGTGCAACAGGAACACAGAAGAGGATGCATTGATAAAACCTCAAGTACAAGTACAACTTGCTTATATTGTCCACATGCTCTTCCGCCGTAGTAGGTATTATGAAGTACATAATGAGAGGATGAAAATTGATTTATCTTCTCCACTTCTCTCGTTTCAGTAGGTTTGTTTCCCTATTGCTATCTTGTGTAACTGTAACAAAAGACTTAATAGTTCCCAATATGGCACAAACCCTGCAATGTGATTTTAATTGTTCTATTTTTTGTATCATTATTAGCCATCATGTTTTAGTAAAAATAAACTAATTGTCTAACTCTAACAATATAACCCTCACTGTCCGTATTCAGAATTTTAGTTTCTATAAAGAATCAAGAATGTATGTGATCCCCGTCCCCCCAGGCCACCTTTCCATCCATTTTTTACATCACACATCAACCAAATATACATTGTCAACTGAAATCATGAACTGCACGTAACAATCAATATGTTGAAGTGGCGACAAAAAAAGAGAGAAGAATCAACCTAGCTGAACACAGAATACGTCACAAACGAGAGCAATTTTACAATGCAACAAGCCATAGACAATGCCATTAATAATACTCAACAAACAGTAAACAGGTAACAGCACAAACTGCCGAAAGATAAGAGAATACTTACAACACTGTCAACGGAAACACCTAGTACTTCGGTGTTCAACTTCTCAAACTCCCCATGACGGTCACTGAAAGCAGTGATCTCTACAAGAAGAGAAGTAGTGAAAGTAAAAATCCAATTTGACAATTATGAACCTCAATTTAGCACTTAATATTTAGCATACTAACCAGTAGGGCAAACAAATGTGAAGTCCAAAGGATAGAAAAACAGAATCACATATTTCTTTCCCTTGTAATCAGAAAGTTTAACCTGCAAGAAAGTAAAAAGTAATTAATTCAAACTTAATAATAAAAAGAGGCTACATGATTTAAACAAGAGTAGGTTGTTAACGAATTGTGATTGGACCCAGTATGTCTAATAAGAAGTAATCCAGTTTCATATGGGTAATGCATAGTCATACTTGATATACTTTTAATTTTCTATATACGGAGAGAATTTGGAATAAGGCAAAATTATAATCTAAGCTAAAAGATTATGGAAGAGAAAAGCAAAATTACTAAAAAATTACATTAATAAACTCTTGGTCAAAAACAGCCTCTGCCTCGAAATCCGGTGCAGTGTTTCCAACTAGGGGAAGCTCACTCTGGAAAAAAAGAACACCGATACCAGATATTAGTCACACACACAAATGCGCAATTTCTCAATAAGTATAATCAAATTACGCCGAAATTGAGAGTTTAACCATAAACAAATAAACATGACGAGAAAGAAAACAATCTATAATTACTACTTCCATATTCAATCCCAACATTATAGTTCAAATCGGACTCTAGTCATTAAAATCCACCAACTTCAACCATATAATTCGTCCAAATGTATAAGAAATTAACAAGATTCTACCACAAAAATCAAATATTGAATACAATGTGAATAGAAAAGTTAAAAGCTTCAAAATGCAAGTCAATTCAATTCACTTTCACAATCAAATCTTCAATTTCCCCTACTAAACCAACACAAATACAGTCAATTGAAGTTCAAAATCTGAAATAATACCGTAAACTCAAGAATTTTCGAGAAACTACAAACAACAATCAAATTCAACAGCAAATCAAATTAAAACACAAAACAAATTACGAATTGAAACGAGAAGACATACAGAAGCGCGAACAACGAAGCTGCGTTTGGAGGATTGAGCGCGACGAGAGGAGAGAGAAAGAGGAGATTGGAAGGATTTGCGGAGGCCATTGAAATTGGAAGAAAGAGTTAGGGTTTGAGAAAATGGTTTAACGGCGACCGCCATTGGAGCATGAGATTTAGCGGCGAAAGCTCTGGTAGGATTAGGAGAGAGAATAGCAGAGGATGATGCTGCGGAAGCCATTGTTGGTTTCTTCTCTCTCTCTCCTCGCTATCGATTTGGGGAAGATTGGGAACGAATATGGTGAGTGACCAGTGACGAGTGGATAAGTAGACTCTGCTAGTAGTCACTAGTGTGTGTGTGTGGATGAATAAAAGTTATTTTTGTTTTTGTTTTTTTTGAGGAAATGGGAGTGTGATGATGTGTCTGCCTAGTAATTATTCATAGACTTAATGTTACTGTCTTCATAAACATCATTATACACCATTCTCTCTCCAAAATCAGTTTTTTCCCACAACATTAATTGTTTATCATTCATGCTTTCATTTTCCTTAATTTAATAAAAAGGTAATTAGTGGTGAACTGGTTTAGACTTTGTTATTGTCTAGAAAATCTAAAAGGGTTAGTGGTGAACTGGTGAACTGGTGATTGTTGAGTGTGCTCCTATCCTTTTCCCTCCACAAAATTGATAGGAAATATTTTTTTCAAGGATTATATAGATATATATTTTTGTAAAATATAGCATTTATTTGTTTCTTTTATGGAAAAATACTTTATATGAAAAAGAGAAATGTGTGATAGCATCTTTATGGTATTTTGAAGTATTATTCTAACTTGTTATTTCTTTATAGAATTTGTTATGTTCAACTTATTCAGGAATTTGGAGGATTGAGAGCGTTTTGTTGCATTATTTTAGGCAGTTTGGGGTGCGAGAAATATGTGGTGTCTTCAAAGGAAAGGGTTGAGTTGGCTTTTTAACCCAGGCCTATGCGTCGAAGGTATACGAGAAGGTGAGAAATGTGGGCTGGAAAAGCAATGAAGCAAGGATGATAATGGTAGTCTCTTTCTCCTTCTACGTGAAATCCTTTCATGGGGGGAACGTTGTTTGGTTAAGCTTAATGTTGATGTAAGGGAGCTTGTCGAGATGGGTTGAGGTTTTTAAGTTAGAGAGCGGGGAGCAGCGGCCTGAAGTATGACGCAAGACAACGGGCATTGGCAGGTGCCCATTATTCAAGCTTAGGTGGTGCCTTGGGGATTGAAGATGGCGAAGGGGTTTGAAAGTAAATACATCTTATTGAACTGAAACAAGTTGTTATTAAATAAAAACAATGTATCAATGTAAGTCAATAAGTTTGTTTGAGATAAGAAATACTCTGTTTAAGTTAATCGTCATTAAGCTATATTCATTTTGAAAGTTAAACATGTACTTGAATTGAAACACGTTATTATTGGACTGAATGAATGTATGAATATAACTCGATAGACTAGTTGGAGATAACTAACAATACTCCATTTAAGTTAAATCATCTCTAAGTTAAATTCATTTTAAAACTCAAAATATCTAATTGAATTGAAACAAGTTCTTCTTTGATTATATCAATGTATAAATGTAAGTCGATAAGCTAATTGATGACGATAAAAGTTCATTTAAGTTAATCATGTTAGTTATATTATTCATTTCGAAACTCAAAATAGCAACTTTAATTGAAACAAGTTATTATTAGACTAGACCAACGCATCAAATGTAAGTTCATGGTACACCCAGGTGCATGATAATTTATTTGCACAACTAACAACAAAAATCTATCTGTTTGATAGTTGGTTAATAATGGTGGTAATGAGAATGAATTTGTATGTAAATTTGCCAAGAAAATCATTAATCATCCCCATGGTGATGCTAATTTATCCTTAAGTGTAATCTTCTTCTTAAATTTTCATTCTCATCCAATACCACCTTGTATGTGGTAATGAAAATTGCTTTCCTATGAGAAAAAAAACACAAGGTTATGCTTCCCCATGGAGAAAAAAACACAATTTTGGGGTTGAAATTGTGTCCCCATAGAGATTTAAAGGGTCATTTCTTTACAATATTACACTTAAAATTCATTCACATTACCCTCATTTATTAGAGAAAGTGTTGGCGTTTCATTGTGAGAGGCCAAAATGACCTCTCGCATGAGCATTTTTGACATTTCGTGCAAAAAGACAAAAAATTGACCCGAACTTTGGTACCAACTTATACCAAAGCTCAGTAAAATTGGTACCAATACCAATATAACTTTTATTACCCAAGTGTAAGTGAACTTTGGTAAACTTTGAGTTTTGGTACCGGTTATACTTACTTTGGTATCAACTTTAAGCTTTGGTACTTACTTTGGTACCTCCAAATACCAAAATTTTGACCTATCGAGTTTTGGTACAAGGAGGTACCAAAGTAACTCTTACTTTGGTACCTCCACTGCATATATCAAAATGAGAGGCTAAAATGGTCTCTCACGATGACAGTATGAGACAGCTTATACAAGCTCCATTTATTAACGACTACCAAACGGACCGTCACCACCATTAGATCATCTCTCTCTCCTCCACGGATCATAAATATTAACGGTTGATACAAAGCCATAAAACAATATGAACCATAAGATCATCTTCTAAACTCTCATCAGGATCATTCTCCTCTCTCTTCTCCATCGTTTCTCTCCTCTTCTCCGCCCTCCCCACCACCACCACACGAGTCACCTCTCTCTCTCTCCTCCACGCTTTCCCCTGTCAGTTTTCTCACTCAGTCGAAAAACGAGTTGAAAATTCAGGTATTTTTTTTGCTTTATCTTTGTTCAATTTCATACCATTTTCTTCGAAGATTTCCATGTTCATGGCGAATTTTTTATATCTACTTGTTGATGCTATTTTCCCTGCAATTTATGAGTATTCTCATGTTAAATTTCATGTTTTTTCATATATTTCATGATAACTTACTCCGTGTGCCAATGTGGGTAGTCATAAACTTATCTTCGATTGCTGGTAATTTCTTTTTGTTTGTGTCAGAATTTTAAAATAGATATGTTTTTGCTGGTAAATGTTGGTGTCAGTACAATATAAAGTGTTTCATTCTGTGCTGTGTTAAGAAAAAAATACGCCTTTGAGAGATTACTTCATTCGTTTGATGTCTAAATTATTTTTTTTTCTCTGTGTATTTTGGTTATATTGACTTAGAATGATTAAATTTCGGGTTTGATGAGGCTACTGGCCGAATATTATGTTGAGGGTAGTTCTACAATCTTGTGTTGTGAGGGTTCTATGGCCAATTATGCTTGTAATCCACTGCAGTTTGTGTTGGAGTTCTATTGATATTTATCATATGCTCCAATATTGTTGGAAGTCTTTTATGTTATTACTACAAAGTTAATTATTTATAGCTCGAACGTTTGCAACGTATGTTCATTTACAAGCTCTCTAGATATTAGATAATCATCTTATGCTTTGGTGTCTCAGCTGTATTTGCTGTCTAAGCTGATTTAGAAGCTGCAACGTGCATACTTAGGGGCAAGTCATACAGATTATAGTGTAATCTGTATAAGTTTGGGAACGCTTTAGTTAAATTGGATAGTAAGAGCTTGCTAGAAGAATAACAAGTTGAACTATTGTGTAAGTTTTCCTTTTTATTGTTCTGTTCTTCTCCATGATGTCACGGAACTAACAGGGTAAAACATGTATGCTTCACCTATAAATGATCTTTTACAGAATGTCAAGTGCTTCTTTATTTGATTTTGTAGCTGCCGTCCTTTTTGGGCACACTTTTAGTTCAGTAGAAGTATCGTTGAAGACTATAATTTCCTCAAAATATCCGTGTAATTGTTACTAGAAACCTCTTACTCCACTATGCTTTTCCAGTTAATTGGACCTGCTATAATTAGGCCTTTAACTTTGCAATTGCATTTGCTTCTATTCGGGAACACAAAGAATGAAAACTAACTATACCTAGTTGCAGCATAATTGGCATAATACTAATTTTCTTTTACTTCGTTCTTTACATGAATTCTGCTAGATGTCAATTGGCTCTTGGGTTTGCACTTGTAGTACCACTCAACGCCTCCACCACCCACATCAGATTTGTAAGTATCCTCTTATCTATTTTCTCCCAAAAATCCTTGTGAATAATTTATTAAATTGACGTATTTGAGAAATTGGTGACCTTAATTTACTAAGGAACTCTTAAAAAAACATTGAGAAGTTTAAATTTGTTTACTAGCTCTAATTGATACACCCTCTCAACAATGCAAGATACCCTCAATTTCCGCACCACCACCGGAAAACCACTCACTCCTCCCTCTAACCCCACTTTCCCTCCAAAAACCCCCAACTTCCCCTCCTTCTCCCACCGCAAAACCACCACCAAATTCACCACCCTCTCCTCCAAAACCACCACCATTCCCCCACTCAAACCCTCCCAAACCCCCCCTAAAAACAACCTAATCCCCACTTCCCCCGACGCAGAATTCCAAGCAAAAACCCTCTTCCTAGACTCAATTGGCTTAGACTCTCTCTCTCTCCTCCCTCCTTCTGCCATTGCTGCCGCCCCATCTCTGTCCGACCTCAAATCCTCGTTTGATTACCTCACCTCCCTCGGCTTCTCCCCTCCCCAGCTCCGGCGTATCTTCACAATGTGCCCTGAAATCCTCTCCCTCCGCTTCCACGACATGGCCCCGGTATTCGCTTTCCTCCTCCGGGAAGTTAAAGTCCCAGCCTCCGACCTCCCCCGTGTGATCTGCAGCCGGCCCCGTCTCCTCGTATCGGATGTCGAAACCCGACTTCGACCCACATTGTATTTTCTTCAGAGCATTGGGATTCATGAGGTAAACAGGCATACCAACTTGCTTTCAGCTTCTGTTGAGGATAAATACATGCCCAAAATTCACTACTTTGAGAAACTGGGTTTTGCATACCATGATTGTATTTCTATGTTTAGGAGGTTTCCTCCATTGTTTTGTTATAGTATTAAGGAGAATTTCGAGCCGAAATTTAATTACTTTGTGGTGGAAATGGGGAGGGATTTGAAGGAACTGAAGGCCTTTCCTCAGTATTTTTCTTTTAGTTTAGAGAAGAGGATTAAACCTAGGCATCAAACTTGTGTAGATACTGGGGTTTGTTTCCCTCTTCCTCTTATGTTGAAGATGAAGGAGAATGAATTTAGAAAGAGATTGGATGTTTGTTGTAATTCTTCTATGCCTAAGAGCAATTCCCCTTTGTGGGTCTATTAATGATTTCTCAATTGTATTTGTTAATACAATGTAGACCTCTCAAATCTCAATTGCTTTTACTAATATAACAGGTATCATTGTGTGAATATATGAAAATCTGTAGATTATGTACAGATATTTTTGTGGTTAATTTGCTGAATTGAAAGTGTATGATTCTGTATGTAAATAAGCTTGGATTGCCTCTTTTACCACTTAAATTCTTCGACTTAAGTCACCTTTGGAAGACACAATGTTGATTTATCAAAGGTTGATGGATTTAATGGTTAAACATTGTGTACTTAATTGTTTTGTGCTGGCTCTGCCTTTGGTAAATGTCTGTTTATGTGTGTTTGGGAACTAAATTGTTTGTTTGGGTTACTAATTAAGATGTGTGTTTTTGTATCTGCATTAGTCAAATGTCATCTTTTGATACTTTTGAGGTATAAAATGATTCGGGCGGGTCAAATACGAAGGCATTTAGGGGGATATGGAGTTGTGACATAATTGTGATTACCCTTATCACAAAAGTTAGAATTTTTAGCTCTTGTGGAGGTAAGGCTTTCTTTTTCCAGTCTCATGAGAATGTGACGGACAGTGAGTTAGTTTAGCTATAGAATAAAGTCATACCAGAAGTATCATGATGCATAAGGAGTATAGTAACAAGCAAGAGGGCTTCCTTTGCAATGAACAAAATGGAGGGGGGGACTCTTACCAGTTGTAACTGTAGAATGAAGTTGTAACATGTAGTATGCAGCTTCGTCATTTCTGTAGCACATATCTTTGAGGGTCGCTGGAGTTTTTGAAAATATTATGTATACCTGTATAAGCTTTGTCAAAATACTGGAATGAAAGCCATGCATGTGATTTAAAGAGCTGACTGTGCTCCTTCCAGACTGAGATTGTCTCATTAACCACTTCACTTAGCATTGCATTTGTAGTCTATAGGGTACTTATTCACAATTCATCCCGTTCAATCATAGTAACCAACATAATTGAACAATCCTCAGGCTCTTTATGTTCTTCCTTTCGTCCTTATTCTGTGTTTCTAAAGAAGGCTGTCAAAAATTTTGTATTCCATGAAATTTGAGATGTAGTGCCCGGGAATGCTCCATTTGACAATGCTTTTAACCGTTTCCAGTTAGTCCATAGTAAGGTGCTACCTCTTCAAAGAGTTACCATATATTTCGAGAGGAGCCAAGTTATAGTTTCCTGTCAGTCCATAGTAAGGTGCTACCTCTTCAAAGAGTTACCATATATTTTGAGAGGAGCCAAGTTATTCTAAACGTGCTGTAATTCTGAGTAGATCTATCTAGGTGAACATGTAATGTTTATAATGAGGCAGATTAATACTATTTGGATCATATGGTGTTCTCAGATTGTGATGCTTCGCTTCATCCCTAATTTACTGCCTAGTAGAGTTCTGCTACATACTGCCTGTGTAGACTGTGTATAAAGAAATTTTTTTTTTTTTTTTTTTTCTAAAAATTTTTTTTTTTTTTTTTTGGGGGCCTTTTTGTTTTTTTTTTTTTTTTTTTTTTATTTTTTTATTAAAAAAAAATTTAATAAATTAAAAAATGGTGGGGGTTGAATTTTTTGCACGAAACGGCTGGGGGGGGGGGGGGGGGAAACCCAACCTTGGGCCCCCCGGGGCCCCTCGTGTATAAGAAAATTGATACTGGGAGAATGAGTTATGAAATATAATCCGGACCATGTTGCTGACCCTAGAAGTGAAATACAGGAAGTTTAGTACTTATGTTATAGAGAAGTGTTCCTTTGTATTGGTTATCAATTCTTATCTTATTGAAAAGATAAATGCAACTGGAGGGAATTTATTTGATAGAGCATAGTGGTGTAATCTTTTATTTGAAAGAGTGTGTTATACCGTAACCTTTTAGCAGTGGCTAAAAGATGTGCTCAAATATCATCGAGTCATTTCCAAAAAATATTTTGGAACGGAAAAAATGGAGAAACTAACAAATAGATATTTTGGAACGGAAATTATGGAGGAACTAACAAATTATCAAGGAAAATTGGATTCTAATAATCCAACCTTTAAGCGGTCTTCTTAAAACAATCCCACTTATAAGATATTTTTGAACAATCCAACCTTTTGATGTTATCTTTTCATAATGGTCCTTAACCTGTTGTGACCGGTATAACAGGTCAAATATGACACGTGTCACACTATAATTGGTCAGCCCATTTTTCTCCCTCTTCTACCTCTTTTCCTCCACAACCACCACCACCCGGCCACCACCCGACCACCCCAGCCCTGCAGCCCCCCACCCCAACCCCACCCAAGCCCCTGCGGCCCCCACCCCACCCCCACCCTAAGCCCCTGACCAACCCCACCCCCCACCCGACGCCACCCTTACCGCAAAGAACCCACCCCACCCCACCCGCTCCATCCCCACTCCACCCCCACCCCCACCCCACCCGTTGCATCCCCACTCCACCCCCACCCCCCACCCCACTTCGCTGCATCCCTACCCCACCCCCGCCCCCCACCCCACTTGGCTTGCATCCCCACCCCGACCCCACCCCCACCCCCACTCCACCGCGGCAACCCACCCCCACCCCCAATTCGTTGCAGCCGGACCCTACCCTGCCCCCTAGAGCCCCACCCCAACCCAATTTATTTGCGGCCTCTACCCTACCATGCCGCCCCTAGAGTCCCACCCCACCCCCATAGCAAACCCCCAACGAATCCCCCCCTCCCCTCCCCCTTCGCCTCATACCCCGTCGCGCCTCCCCCTCTCGTATCCCTTCGTCTCTTTCCACCCCGTCACCCTCCTCCCCTCCTTCGCCCCTCGTATTTTAAATACGACCACCGCCACCACTATTAATGACGAACGCGATTCGAGGAGAGTGAGAGAAAGAGGAGAGACGGGGAGGAGCGGCGACAAAGAGAGAGAGGGGGGTGGGGGCTGGTAGGGCGAGGGGCTGGTGGCTGCGGCGTGGGCCGGGTGACTGTGGCGGGGCCAGTGGAAGGGAAGGGGGTGGATCAAACTAGATAGGGAGGTGAAGGGGAGGAGAGAGAGAAATGAGTAGGAGGAGGGAAAAAATTACCTCAAGTTCGAGTCACAAGTCACTGAGACCGTTATAAGAAGATATCGAGAAAAGTTGGATTGTTCAAAAATATCTTATAAGTGAGACTGTTTTAAGAAGACTGCCTAAAGGTTGGATTATTAAAATCCAATTTTCCAATTATCAATGAGATGTGAATAGTGCATATCTTAATGGCGATTTCGTGCTAGTGTGGTCGACAGGCAGGGGTTGGATATCTATAAAAATCCTTGAGGGTTTTCATTCCCTTATTTCCTAAAAAGATATTATCATCCTACTCAACTAGTAAAGCATAAATAATTGTTTTCTATATAACCAGATAACATCGATTGTGATTTGTGATACATTCAATCAAATTAAATTTCCACGTAATTCCTTGCCTCAAAGATAGTCTTCGACGGGTTTCATTATCCTCTTCGAAGTCCACTTCTTCAATCCCAAAATCTTCTATACTAGTAAGCATGTTGCCACTTTCTTCCAAGGTAACCTTAGAGAACGTCAACTTTCTTTTAAGTTTCCTCCTCAATCGTGGCCACTTTCTTTTAAAGAACAAAAAATCATCCCATCTCCTTTTCATCATTGTCTTTCACCCAACTACTTTTATCCATACCCAACCACCATTATACAATATTTTTATTATTTAATTTTTAATGACATGAAATATTCATTATTAATTGCTATTATATTATTAATTAATTAAATTAATAATTTTAATATAATATAATATATTTTAATAATTAAGTTATCTACATAATTTTAGCAAATTATTAATACGTAGCATACGCAATTAGCGTTTTTAATATATGCTCATTAATTAGTGATCTAATAATTAACATTATGAGACACAATTAAGCATTTTTAATAATTATGGACCAAATTAAGTGTGTCCAAAATATAGCTAAACCTTATTTCATCCCTATTTCACTCATTTACCCTAACAAATTTTTTGATTTGTATTTTATTAAACAACACCGTTAAAACTACAAAGAATTTTTAAGGCCAAGAGAGTTATGGAGGAAAAGGCGACTAAAAGGGGCCATTTGTGGTGCTTTAATTGTGTTACAATTATAGCTTTTGGCGACGACTCAAATAGGGGTTAATTAGGATTTGGTAACGGAATTAGGGGTTAATGATCAAAAAGTTGATAATCGTCTATAATCATTTTCCAATCAACCCACAATCTTTATTTCATTCATCTAAGAAATATGTAATCTTTTTTTTCAATCACGGTGAATTTTGAACGCCAACTTATTTAGTTCCCCTCAATCGTGGCTTTCTAAAACTCTATGTCCTTTTCATCATTGTCTTTCCACTTTAAAAAGGACAAGAATCGATCCTATATTTTTTTAATGTACACACTTTGTTGTTAATACCTATAAACATATTCCTTTTTGGTTATTTCATAATACTTGTAATATTTTTTTTGGTTACTTTTTGACAAAGAAAACCTTATTTTATTATTTAAGTACATGAGTGTTTCACTCTCTCTCCTCTGCCTTATTGCCATTTACAAATATTGCAAGTATTAAGAAACGGAGGAATTATAATTTTTATGAAAAGGATCAAGTGTTAAAACTTAAACTATAGTACTATAGGTATTATATAAATTTGTGAATTTAAATATAATTCCATCTTCTAATAGAACTTCTATATCACACTAATCTGAAATAATTTCCATCAATAATCACTTCAACAATAAACAATCACGATAATTGAATGAGTATCAATCATGAACGCATTGTACCAAAATAAATCATGGACTCGATTGTAGTTGTTAGACATATCATCATTCTAATTTCTGACTAATCCATGAATACTCCCCTCATTATAAAATATTCCATTAAGTGTACTCCCAATATAGCACTGATTAAGGGACTTAATATTTTATTAGATTTCTTTTATAGAAAATCACCTTTAGTCAAACCACCTTATATTCAAATATTCAATTGTTTTTCCACCTCTTAATACCTTTTATCCAAGATTGTTAGTGATATATAAAAGCTTTAGCAAAAAGAACCTTGGAATTGGGGGGTTGATCTCGGTTTTTTTTTTTTTTTTTGACAAAAACGTACATTAATAAGAAAATAAACAAATAAAAAAAAAATAATTCAATTCAAAAAACCAAAATAATAAAACGATATAAAATTAGGGGTCTGAGGTTGTTATTGATCTCGGTTAATCACTAAAACTATCCAAAAATAATCCCTTAAAACTTTGGGAGTAAGAAATTGACTTTACTTAACCAACCAAACTAACAACATTTAGAACAAAATCCCTTCTAGTAAAACAATTGATATGACCAACACTCCAACAGTTTACTTTAAAGTTCCAAATTTAGGTGATTTTAGAGAACATACACCCCAGCTTAAGATGTTTTCCAATAAAAAAATCCTTAAAATTAAAATAATATTATTAGAACTTTTCCCAATGAGTCAAATTCTTTTTAATCCCCACTGAGCAAAGTGAGGAGTAAACACGGAAACAACCCCGTGGCACACCAACCCTACCCAAATAAAAAAAAAACCATAAAAGTACTACTCCCTCCCACCTAAGTATTATTTCCGTTTTACTTTTTATGGTCAAACTGTTAAATCTTCGATTAAATATTCTCATTGATATACACAAAAAAACATATTTACGTGAGATTTTGTTAGATTCGTTCAATGTCTAGTTTATAATATCAACTTTTTAATACGTAAGTAAAGATATTGATATTCAAAGATACGTGTTGGAGACCCTACAAAAAGAAACACGAACTATACATTGAAACGGAAGGAGTATTCTTTTAACAGGACATTGCTACATCTACCCACCGGGTTGACAACCCACTACTAATAGAGTATTAAAAAATAATAATTATGTTGAGTTGGATTCCATTACCACAACCCTCAATAAGTCTTTATTAATTGTGGGTAGTGTACCCGATGGGTAGACAAAATTTTAACATAAGTTAAAGTCCCTGATCCCAAGACCTCGAAATTAAAAGTGGTGCCAAACTGCCAACTGTCAATACTACTAGCCTATCTCATACTCTTACATAAAAAAAAAAAAAACATGAAAAACCATAGAAATGAACAAACGATGGTGACAAATTACGTCAATTATTGAACTCCCCTCTCCACAGAATTTTCTCATTAAGTAGCCTAATATGACCAGTACCTCTACCCTTCTCTCTTTCCTAACCCCCATTCCAGATTTCCATCCCAAACAAAACTCAACTCCCCATTTTTCCACTTCACCCCAACATCATTAACTTAAACAACCATAACCATAACCATAACCATAACCATAACCATAACCAAAGCCATGGTAGTAGTAGCAAACCACGACGACACTACTACTCCTCTAAAACGCCGTAACAGCTTACCAACAACCATAAACGTTCCTCATCGGAAACACACCAACGGCAACCACCACAACCACCACCACCGACGATCTCCGCCACCGTCTACGCCGTCGTTTCCTTCCGCCGATTTCGAGCTTAAATCTCAAGCGTCAGATATATACACATCTCTCAAAGATATCCTCCCATGGAGTCCTTCCTCGATTCTCTCTCCTACTCCCGCCGTCGCAATCGCCGGAATTTCCGCTTCTTCTGCTGGTTCAGGCTACGAAATTTCCATCCGAAATCGTTTAGTTAAACAAGCTGCTTGGGCTTACCTTCAGCCTACTCTTTCTTCTTCTCCTTCTTCCTCTTCTCGTGGTTTTTGCTTTTCCGGCGATTTTTTCCGGCCGATTATCGCTAATTTCCGGCGAGTTTTATCGGAAACTGCTGCACGTGTCTATGATTGGTTGGTCGACGCTTTGTGGCTCATCCTCTGCAGATAACGATGGTTTCTATTCTATTTTTTTTTTCCTTCTCCTTATTTTTCCCAAACATTAAAAAAAAATAATTTGATTTTTTTTTTTGAGGGGAGAAATTTTGCTATTTTGTGTGGTGGGCGCTTAAGGGAGGTCCATATGCAGAAACTCTTGTTGGGTGACTTACAATACGCAGTAAGTGTACGACATGGGTCGATCCGGATGTAGACGAAACTAAAGGGTGAACTGGGTGTACTATGCGTGTGGTGGTAATTTGTAATTACACAAAACATGAGGCAAGAAATAAAAGTAAAAATTGTGTACTTATTTTTCTTTTTTTCTTTTTGGGTGGGCAATATCATACACTGGGGTTTGACTTTTTGTACAGTGGATTTTGAGTAAAAAATGGTGTTAGGTACTCATTGAATGGGTTTGGATCGCCTAAACTTTAAACGGGCTGGGCTCAACTTGTTCTTTTCTTTTGTTGGGCTTTTGCCGTGGGCTTCTTCGGAGATTTCTTCAACGTGGACATATCCAGTTTGGGCTTCATCGAGCTCCATTTGGACCACTTTTGGCTTGGACTTTTGAGCCTCTGATTTGAACAATGAGGGAAATGTGGCTGGAAGTGGAGGTGCAGATGGAGCTGGCTGATTATTCGGGTGCCGTGGCGAGGCGGCTGGTGATTCTGGTTTCGGCTTCCGTTGTCGGAGGGGCCATAGGCTGGACCCGTTTGAAGGCGGAGGTGGACTGCCTCTACGTCGTTGATTCTGGTCATTTTTCTGCAATGTACATTATATATAATGCAATTAAGTTAGTAAATATAAGAACTTGTGTTGTTTGCAAGTTTTGTTAGTGTTGTAGATAAAGGTGTATTCATAATTGGAGTTTGAATACATCAAAGGTGTCTTCCTTTTGGCACAACATAAGTGCTTCTATTTAAGTTGGTCATGTTTTCTTGGATCATGTGGGATCCAGAGTGTGCACAGAAAAGAAAAAACATGTTGATTGTCATATGTGAATCTGTCCCATCTTATACTTGCATACACTTAAGCATTGGTGCTCCCAGAATGAGTAAACACTATTTGATTAAATTTTGGGTAGCTAAATTATTATCTCACAAGTTTGATGGGGATATTTAAAAAATACTCTATGTAGAAATTAGAATCCAAAAATTTTCTATCTCGAGTTTATTCAGCTAAAATTTAGCCAAATAGAGTTTTTTATCTAGTATGTTACTCGGACTCTGATACTCATGTCGGACGAGTACATGTTCAAGTGTCTCATTTTGACAATCTTATAAGAAGTTCCAAAATGAAGTGAATAGCTGATACAAGTACGACTGTACGAGTCTAAGTAACATAGCTTGAGCCTTCAGGGGCATTGGAAGAAGGTTAATGTATGGCTAACATATGTATGCCAGTTGAATTGAGAAATGTGAGTAAAATACAAACCTCAGTGCTGGCTCCCTTAAACTTGGAGGACTGGTTGGCTACGTATTCAACCACATTGAAGAATGCTGATGAACCCAAGTCAGTGCAGTTTTGCCAGTAGTAAAGAGCTAAATCCCAAGCTCTGTATCTTATCTCCTGCAAATTCTTGTCGATGTCCGTCTCATGTTTCGACACAAATGGCCTCAACAAGCTCTCGTACACATAGGAAGTTCCCTGCATCATACCAATTTTTCATTAGTTTCAACCTTAAAAGAGAAATCACAACAATACATTGAAAGTTATGCAACATACACGGTAGATTTTAGAAACTAACAAGTAACAAATACATAAGAAATCAAATTACACAAACTCCAGAAAAACTGCAATAATTGTATACGAGATATTCATATAACTCAAACTGAAAAAAATAGTAACATATTACCCAAAAACGTTACTTGTGGAGTAAATGTTACCTTTGTTTGTGGATACCAAAGGTAGATGATAAATGCCAACTTCAACTCTCCGTAAAGTGGAACCCTTTTGCAAAAGAAATACCCAACAATTATGTTTTTTGTTAGTTATTGAGAGAAACATGTGAATTAGATGATAAAAGTTGTGATAAGAGACCTATACTTACCAAGAAATGAATATATCCCCAAACCTCTCACATACTGAAAGTACAGCAATAATGATCCTACACAAAGACAAAGAAACAAGGCCTCAATGTTTAGTTGTGAACAAAAGCATGACTCTAGATTAAAAGAAAGATAAGGGTGGAAATTACGATTATAAGGTAAACCAGATCAGAGTTAACATTAAAACTTAAAAGCACAAATTCTAATGTAAACCAGATCAGAGTTAACATTAAAAGCACAAATTACTAGGAAATCAGTAACACTCTAGACTAATGTTAATTATTAGAAAGAACAATGAATGACACTTCAGGTTTATGATCCCAAGTTCTCAACTTACTAAATTAAATCAATACGAGTATACAACCCGTTTACCTATTTTACATTAATTGATTACTAAACACCACACGTCCTCCGTATTTCTTACTATTTTTATATTCTCCCTTTCATATTCGTTATATTTTTTTCCTCTATAACTTCATCTTTTAAGAAACCAAACAAATGGAAAAATAACTTAATTGTGTTTTATATTAAAAAAGTCATTTTCAATTGAAAATGTTTTACATTAAGCCAAACAAAGCCTAAAATACTAAACAAAACTTCATTAGTTACATACTTCATGCAAGTAATACCATTGTATCACGTAATCCCAACTATCATTATTTGAGCTGCTTTCACTTTTTTAGCATTAAGATTAGCGTGGTTCTCAATTCTTATCCATGGAGTACAAAAGTACCTTACTACTACTATTTCAAGGCAAGCAAAACAAAGTGCCCATTCTAAAAAAAATCCCCACATATCCTAATTCAGCCAATTTCAATTCTCACTAACTTATAGAAGCTAAAACTTCACATACAAGACAATGTTGGTAATGATCCATAATCCATTCTTTTCCTTAAACTCCCTTATTTATATTTACGAGTCTTTTAAAATGACCTTTACAAACCTTATCTAAACTTATTTTCGCTCAATCTCACTTTCTTCAGATGAAATCAACTTAACCTTAAATTAATTTTGCAAATCACGCGGCTGCCTACATAAAGTCATCTATTAATAAGAACTATTGGAAAATAAAAGAGCAAGCCTTTTTTTCTATAAAAGGAAATGATTTGGACATTCCTCTACCTCAAATATGGCCAAAAATAAGTTGATACTGATATTTTACTTCAAAACTTTTCATACATAATGCCTTGATATTCATAACTTACTGGACATAAAAATCAGGGAAGTTAGCGTGAGTTGTGATAGAGCAGTTGACCACCTCACCTACCTACATTCTAGGCCAGCCAACTAAAACACCCAAATTCTCATCACATGATGAGCAAATTATAATCCCACGTTCTCCCTTAATTAAACCTTCCTGTCATCTATTTTATCCTTAACCTCCCACTTCCCCTACTTTTAAACCTTCAACATAACATATTAAAGCTTATGATAAAATAATAGAAGTGGTGAATTATTTAACATTATTATAATTCCGTGGGGATTACTCTAAGTTTAGGTGTGTAATCTAATATAACTAATTTCCAAATCACTAAGGGAAAAAAATTCATAATAATTAAAATTAAATTGAGAAGTAAAATTTTGTCAATTGAAATGTAAAAGCTAGTATACTCTAGAACTTTATGGTAGCAGAAGTTAATAGAAATTTCCTTTTCTTTGATCATTCTAAGAAAACAACAAAACGTAACAACTCCCTCCATTGAGATGTTTACAACAATTTGTCAAATCCCTTTAGAAAAGTAAAAATTAAAGATCTTGCATATATAATTTTGAAAAAAAGAAATGATGGTAGATAGTACTTGATTTTAAGTCGATACAACAACGTGACAATTAATTCAAATCAGAAGGAATATTCATAAAGTAAAAATAATGGTATTATCCAAGTGAAACCATAAGTACCTAAAGTAAAATTGTACACCCCAAATTCATAATATTGCATATTCCTATTTAAGAAACCAACAAAAACAGAGAATCTCATAATAATCATTAAAATGAAACAAATACTATTGTGAAAGTACAAAGTAGAATTGTATGTACAAATTTCACATCATTGATTATCAATCAAATAAAAAGTAGTAACCAATTATCGACACAAAATAACAAGTCAAAACATAATTAGCATGAAAATACTAAACCGTACCAATATTGACACCAAAATCGAAGTTCATCAATGTTAACCTTGTTCCTCTCTACCGTCTTGAAGCACTCAAATGCTGGGTAAGCATACCCCAATATCATACTGCATCATAAAAAAAAACCCAAAACTTTATAATCTTAAAACCAAACTTTAATTATGTGATTATTAACCAATACCCACAATTTTTCATACTCATAAAAAACAAAATCCCAATTATTAATTGAGATTAGTATTAATGATCACAATGATACACTCGTACGCTAGTACTCCCTTCGTTCCCATTTATTCTTATAGGAAGAACAAAAAGAAACAGCGCGAAGTAGTTCACACCCACAATCCAAGTTTTCAAATGAATCAAGATTCGAATTAATTGAGTTTAGAATCAATGATCACTTCAAAAATGTGCTAAATTACTTACAAAAGTCCCCGACCGATGAATTCTCCCAACATTTTCTTCTATCGATGATCAAATTCGTAAAGTTTGTAATCGTTGCGTTACAAAATCATATACTTCATGTATATCTGCAAATTAGAAATTACACAAACATTAAAAAAGTAATCCATTTTTATAATGCGCCGGAATTATTACTTAAAAAAACAGAGGAAAAGAGGTAGAAATTAGAAACAAACCTTCAAAAATTATAAAAATAAATGAAGATTAGAGAGAACAAAAATGAATTTAAGGGGAAATGATCAAAGGCTCTGAGAAATTAAACAACCAAGATTAGAAAAAGTCAGAACCTGCAAAATAATTACCCAACAAAAAAAAAGCAGAGTCAATCATTTTGTAAAAAAGAAAGATGAATAATTTGAATTGATTACAAACCCTTTTTCGCCGAAAATTCAAGGAGAAATAAATAAGAAGAGATTGAAGAAAAATGTACTAACCTTTGATTAATTATTTATTTGAGGAGAGAGAAAGTTGGGTGAAAAATGATAAAAACACGAAAACTTGAAAAGGGAGGAAACTGAAGTTTGCAAGCCAAGAGATATTATATAGGAGAAATAAAATGAGGAGGGAAAAAAAAGGAAAAGAAAAAGGAGATGGTTAAAGAAAATGGAGGATGATGATTGGGTGAAACATAAAAGTAATAAACCCGGGAAATGGAAGGAAAAAAAAAGGGGATATTACTTGCCGGGGACGCCTGCGAAAAAAGAAATAAGTAAGAAGGGAGGATGATGATGATATTGATGATGGTGGAGTTTTTTTGAGATTCCTGAAACGGGGTGAAGATTCAGTCCACTGTTTGGCAGTTATTCGTTTGCTTTAGTGTTAATTCATTTCCCCCACATTCTCCTTTGAATTTTTATACTTTCTCTTGCTTATCCTCCACGCTATTTGCCGCTCGTATTAAGCGTCCATATTTATATGTTTTTTTTTCTTCTTCTTTACCCTCCTCTACTTCTTCTTCCTTCATAACCACCAACACCAAACCACCACTACCGCCACCACCACCATACAACCTTTTTCCCCTCTGCCACCACGCCCAACCCCACCCTCTAGGCCCAACCCCAACATGCCTAGCCCCACCTTCTCGGCCCCACCCCACGTGCAAACCCGACCTCCCCCTCCACGACCAACCCAACCCTCCTAGCCCCAAGCCCCCCCTCCACACGCAGTCCCATCCCCTCGCAATCACCCACCCCTTCTTCTTCTTCTTCCTCTTTCTCCCTTCCTCCTCTCATGCTCCGAAATTTCAAAAAAAAAAAAATTGTTCATCATGGAACCGAAATTTTATTTTGTTTTCACCATGGTGGAAACGGAAAAAATGGTCGGTATTACCATGGTGGAAACAAAAAATTTGTTCGGTGATCATGCTAAAAAAATTCTTAAATTTTTATATTTTTGAGGTAAAAAAAAATACAAAATACGTATAAAAATACGGGAGGCGTTTATTAAATACGGACACTAAATAGCAAGACCCCCTTATTGATGTTCGTATTTAAAACCATGTCATTATTTAGAATTATACTCTCTTCGTTCCAAAATAGTCTAAACACTTTTTTTTTATGTTTGTCCCAAATTTAGTTTGAACACTTCCATTTTGGCATGGTCCACTATTTTTACACTCCTTTAGCCCACACTCTACCTTTATCAATAAAAAGTTACCTAATTTTCTCTTTCCTCCAATAAAAAATAACCCACCAATTTTTATCACATCTACTTTTTTTTTTAAAAAAATAAAATAACATTTGATAACCACTATAATTTATCACCTTAAAGTACGTATCCCAACAAGTGTTCAAATCATTCTGGGACGATGAGAGTATGTTAATGGTGGGTCTAAGTGGGGAAGAAAAAATTAAACCAAAGAAAGTTTGGTTTTCTTTTTAGTGGCAAAAGTTTATATCTCATAGCTTGTGGGATCGAATTTCGCTAGAGGCACTTTAGGGGGATGGTTGAAGTTTCCTCTTTACATGTTCCTCCCACTCCCTAGGGGACTAATCTAATAAGTTAGACTACATTGACCAGTGTAAGGTTTTGATCTTGTAGTTCACTGCTTCCTACTAACAAAATAATAATTAAGGAAGAGCGGAAAAAAAATACAAGATAATAGTAGTATTAATTAGTGAGACTTTTTTCAATATAAAAGTGTGAAGGTTAAGTTCGTGAGGATAAAGAATAGCCGCCCCCTATCTCTCAAACCATAGCCTCCCATACCCCTTCTTCATCAGTTAGGGGCTGCCGTGGATGATTTCATCCATGGTAAGCCCCTTTTCCCTTTTTATTTTCAGTTTTTAGTCCATTTTCTTGTTTTGTTGAATAAATTAGTCTCTCTATATGAGATTTTTTCAAACCCTGTTATTGGGATTTTAGTCTCTGTTGTGGAGATCTCCTTCTCCCCTATGGGAGTTGTGAGTATGATTTTTTTGTCTTTAGGTATGAGAAATTGCTCTCATTGGTTGAAGTTCGAGACTCAACATGAAGGTATTGGAATCTCGGATGCGGTCAACATGGCTCGATCAAAAATGCTCTTCCCAAACTATGTCAGAATGATAGACTTCCTCATCAATAGCTGCTTGATTCAACAAATACAAGGGGGTTGCGCTGTATTGCTCGATCTGGTTCATTGTAGTTTCTTCGAAGACGAATTTGATTTAACCTTATTTGATTGTATCTTGTTTTTCCTTAATACCTATTGTAGATGCCTTTTGGCTTTCAATTAATGAAATTTCTCTTTAAAAAAAACAGGAAAATCCTCGTTGGTAGCCCTCTACTTTTTTCAATTCTCAATGGTAGCCTTCTACTTCTCAGATTATATAAAATAGCCATCAATTACTTGACTATACATCTACCAGATGTAACCTTATAAGACAATTTGGGGTCAATTCTTCACATTTGTCGTTAGATCAACGAAACTGCCCTAACCATAGTTAACCTTTCCACCACTCCTTCTCTCTCCTCCAAATAGCCTCCACCATAGCTTTATCTCTCCTCTACCTCCACCATAGCTTTCTCTCTCCTCCTATCTCCACCATGACCAAAATTGCCACCATCTCTTCCACAACAATCCACAAACTCCATTCGAACCACAATTGAACCACCATTGGACCACCATCTCCACCATTCGAAACAAACATCAATCGAACCACCATCTCCACCATTCGAAACAACCACCAATCGAACCACCACCTCCACAATCGAACCACCATCTCCACAATCGAACACCATTTGAAACACCATTTGCTGAAATCGAGCCAACCAAGCCCAAAATCGAGCCACCCAAGCCCCGACATCGACCCAACCCAGCCCAGAAATTGCCCAAATAGATGGTGATTTTCAAAGGAGATGGTGATTTTCGAAGGAGATGGTGGTTTTCGAAGTGGTTGGCGATTTTTGAAGGTGACTGGGTTTGTGGAGGTGGATTCGAAGGTGCCTAGGTTTGTGGATTCGAAGGTGGTTGGGTTTGGGAGGTGGATTCGAAGGTGGCTGGGATTGGGGATTCATAGGTGGTTGGGTTTGTGGAGGTGGATTCGAAGGTGGCTGGGTTAAGGTGGTCATGGGTTTAGCGGATTCGTGGCTGGGTTTTTTGGTTTCAGGTGGGTTTAAGGTTTCATGGGTTTAGGGGTTTCCTGGTTGGGGTGGTGGTTTAGTGGGAGGTGGTTGGGGTGGTGGTTTGGTGGGAGGTGGTGATGGTGGTGGTTGAATGATGGAGGTTGTTTGGATGAGAGAAAAAAGTGTGGTGGAGATAGTAGAAGAAAGGTTAACTATAGTTAGGGTAGTTAGGCTGATTTAACTACAGGTTAACAGATTTAACATGAAGTTAACACCTAAATTTGCTTTTTGGTTATGTTTGATGACTAATCTAAAATTGAAGGCTATTTTGTATAATCTGAATAACAGAAGGCTACCATTGAGAATTTGCAAAAGTATGTGGCTACCATTGAGAATTTCCCAAAAAAAAAAGTTCGAGAGGATTGAAAAAACATAGTATAAAACTATTATGGGAAAGAAATATTATAATTATATTTTGATTTCCAAAAAAAATATTTATGGTCTCATTATAACGAAATCTATATAAACAAAAGGAAAATTGAATTTTAATAATCCAGCATTTAAGCAGTCTTCTTAAAACAGTTTCACTTATGACTTATTTTTGAATAATCCAACCTTTTGGTGGTGTCTTCTCATAATGGTCCTTAACCTGTTTGTGACCTGAATAACAGGTCAAGTGTGACACATGTTACACTATCATTGGTCTGACCATTTTTTTTTATTTTTTCTTTTAATTAGGCAAACCCCCCTCTCTCTCTCCTACCCTACCTGCCACCACGACCCACCTTCTCCCTCCCGTTCCGTCGACCACCGCCACCTTCATCTCTCCTCCCCCTCCACCACCCATTTTCTCTCTCCTCACACACCGGCCACCAGTTAGGAGACTTGATGGCGTCAATTTATGTAGATGAACGGTCGAAACATGTGTTCTTCATAAGAAAAAAAACAACGCGATGCATGATTCGATGGGTAAGTACTTTTAACAACTATATTGATAGTTATAACTATATTTTTTTTGTTTTCTTACTCTGTGTTTGATGATACATGATAGAAACTAAATTGGGTATCCGAAAAGACTTGTTAAATTTGAAGAACTTCGTTGACTGGGTTCAAAATGCAAAGCCAGTTCACAAAACTACTGTGAAAAGTCAGATGATTGACATAATAATGTTTGAAGAACTACATAAGAAAATTATTAACAATATTCCTAGTGACTTAAACCGATTACAGTAAGTTAGTAAGTTCTGAATTTAATTATTCATGTTTCAAATTGTAGTTGTGTGTCATACTTACAATTTTTTTTTGTGGTACATGTGATTAGGTCTGTTTCATACTTTTTGTGCCACTCTTCCTTATATTGGGCCGGGACTGGCAACAACGTCGATTTTTTTTTTTACGTATGATAGTTTGCGGCAACATGATCGGATAAAATTTGATCAAATCATAAAATTTGATCTTCCTTCTAATACCTTTATTGATAATAAGTGGCCTAATCGCGTATCATCAATGCCTGTACAATATTTAGTTGTTCGTAACTATCTTTTGCCATCTTCTGGAGCCATTCCTTCTAGAATGAGATATCGGCGCATTACATTTCATAGGAACTCTTTTGATCACTTTAATGAGGTATTATCTTTGTTGGATTGTTATATATTAAGGTGCATGCATGATTGACAATATATATTCTTATCTTTTTTTTGTGCAAATGATAGAGGCTCCCGATTGAAGTAAAACCTGATGAAGAAATCGATGCGAATATTTTTGACGCGTTTCCCGATGACATTCCTAAGACATACTTGGAATTTTCCGTGGCCCTCCCAGGGTACTCATACGTTTACGTTTATTTTTTAATTTTTTCACTTTAAAAAATTATCGTATGTTTAGGTTTATAATCATATTTTCAATTATATTTGAAAAAAATATAAATATTAAAAATGTAATAATAAGTTTTTAAAAAAATAGATAAAATATTGTGGAATAAAGTTTTATATAAAAAGCAAAAAGAAAATATGTTCAACCGATCTGGACCGAAAAATAATAACTTTAAAAAACTTGGACCAAAGGCCGGTCTTTTTTCATTTCGGATTCGAAGATTAACACTCTAATTAAGGCCACAATTTGCAGATTCGCTCTTAAGCCTCTAAAATCTCATAAACGGAGTTAAATGTGATTTGAAAAGATTGGAGAATGTTAGGTCGTTGGCTTGGAAATGCAGTGTATAGTGCTCATAGAGCTAGTCAGTTCATAGGAGATTTAATGGCGTCAACTTATGTAGATGAACAGTCGAAACATGTGTTATTCATAAGAAAAAACAACGCGATGCATGATTCGATGGGTAAGTACTTTTAAGAATTATATAGATAGTTATAACTTTGTTTTTTTGTTTTCTTACTCCGTGTTTGATGATACGTGAAAGGAAATGAATTGGGTATTCGAAAAGACTTGGTGTGTTAGTAAAATTGATGGAAAAAGCTTGGATCAAGCTACTACCATAGTCTTCAACCTCTCCAGCCGAAAATTTGTTCTCACGAACAACTACAATATTTCCTATATAGAAGCCATGTGACTCAGATGTAAGGCCTAAAGATTTTCTGCTGCACTGATAATAACAACATATATCATCAATCATTAGCCTAATCATATCAGTGTTATCATTTTTCAAGTGATAGTAAAGTTCTCGCATCGGCACCGGCAAGAAACATATTTGATTCTTGAAAGTCTCCAAGTTATAACTATAATTTTTTTTTTTGTCTTACTCTGTGTTTGATGATACATGATAGGAATTGAATTAGGTATCCGAAAAGACTTGGTAGATTTGAATAACTTCGTTGAATGGGTTCAAAATGCAAAGCCGGTTCACAAAACTACTGTGAAAAGTCAGATGATTGACATAGTAATGTTTGAAGAACTACATAAGAAAATTATCAACAATATTCCTAGTGACTTAAATGGATTACCATAAGTTAGTAAGTTCTGAATTTAATTATTCCTGTTTATAGTTGTGTGTCATACTTACAATTTTTTTGTTATACATGTGATTATGTCTGTTTCATACTTCTTGTGCCAGTCTCCCTTATATTGGGACTGACAACAACGTCGATCTTTTTGTTTTACGTATGATAATTTGCGCCAACATGATCGGATAAAATTTGATCAAATCATGAAATTTGATCTTCCTTCTAATACCTTTATTGATGATAAGTGGCCTAATCGTGTATCATCAATGCCTGCACAATATTTCGCTGTTCGTAACTATCTTTTGCCATCTTCTGGAGCCATTCCTCCTGGAATGAGATATCGATGCATTACATTTCATAGGAACTCTTTTGAGCACCTTAATGACGAGGTATTATCTTTGTTGGATTTCTATTTATTAAGGTGCAATACATGATTGACAATATATATTCTTACCCTTTTTTGTGTAAATGATAGAGGCTCCCGATTGAAGTAAAACCCGATGAAGAAATTGACGCGAATATTTTCGACGCGTTTCCCGATGATATTCCTAAGGCATACTTGGAATTTTTCAACTCTGGTGCTCATAACTTGAATGATAAGATTCATCTACTTAGTGGTGGCCCTCCCAGGTACTCATACGTTTACGTTAATTTTTTTATTTTTTTTCACTTTAAAAAATTATCGTATGTTTAGGTTTATAATCATATTTTCATTTATATTTGAAAAAAATATAAATATTAATAATGTAATAATAATTTTTTGATATATTATCTATAAAAAAAATCGATAAAATATTGTGAAATAAAGTTTTATATAAAAAGCAAAAAGAAAATACGTCCAACCGATCTGGACCGAAAAATAATAACTTTAAAAAACTTGGACCAAAGACCGGTCTTTTTTCATTTCAGATTCGAAGATTAACACTTATATTGGGACTGGCAACAACGTCGATCTTTTTGTTTTACGTATGATAATTTACGGCAACATGATCGGATAAATTTGATCTTCCTTCTAATACCTTTATTGATGATAAGTGGCCTAATCGTGTATCATCAATGCCTGCACAATATTTCGCTGTTCGTAACTATCTTTTGCCATCTTCTGGAGCCATTCCTCCTGGAATGAGATATCGATGCATTACATTTCATAGGAACTCTTTTGAGCACCTTAATGACGAGGTATTATCTTTGTTGGATTTCTATTTATTAAGGTGCAATACATGATTGACAATATATATTCTTACCCTTTTTTGTGTAAATGATAGAGGCTCCCGATTGAAGTAAAACCCGATGAAGAAATTGACGCGAATATTTTCGACGCGTTTCCCGATGATATTCCTAAGGCATACTTGGAATTTTTCAACTCTGGTGCTCATAACTTGAATGATAAGATTCATCTACTTAGTGGTGGCCCTCCCAGGTACTCATACGTTTACGTTAATTTTTTTATTTTTTTTCACTTTAAAAAATTATCGTATGTTTAGGTTTATAATCATATTTTCATTTATATTTGAAAAAAATATAAATATTAATAATGTAATAATAATTTTTTGATATATTATCTATGAAAAAAATCGATAAAATATTGTTAAATTAAGTTTTATATAAAAAGCAAAAAGAAAATACGTCCAACCGATCTGGACCGAAAAATAATAACTTTAAAAAACTTGGACCAAAGACCGGTCTTTTTTCATTTCAGATTCGAAGAGTAACACTTATATTGGGACTGACAACAACGTCGATCTTTTTGTTTTACGTATGATAGTTTACGGCAACATGATCGGATAAATTTGATCTTCCTTCTAATACCTTTATTGATGATAAGTGGCCTAATCGCGTATCATCAATGTCTGCACAATAGTTAGCTGTTCGTAACTATATTTTGCCATCTTCTGGAGCCATTCCTCCTGTAATGAGATATCGACGCATTACATTTCATAGGAACTCTTTTGAGCACCTTAATGACGAGATATTATCTTTGTTGGATTGTTATTTATTAAGGCGCAATGCATGATTGACAATATATATTCTTACCTTTTTGTGTGTGAATGATAGAGGCTCCCGATTGAAGTAAAACCTGATGAAGAAATCGACGCGAATATTTTTGACGCGTTTCCCGATGATATTCCTAAGGCATACTTGGAAATTTTCAACTCTGGTGCTCATAACTTGAATGATAAGATTCATCTACTTAGTGGTGGCCCTCCAAGGGTAATCATACGTTTACGTTTATATTTTATTTTTTTTCACTTTAAAAAATTATCGTATGTTTAGGTTTATAATCATATTTTCAATTATATTTGAAAAAAATATAAATATTAATAATGTAATAATAATTTTTTGATATATTATCTATGAAAAAAATCGATAAAATATTGTGAAATAAAGTTTTATATAAAAAGCAAAAAGAAAATACGTCCAACCGATCTGGACCGAAAAATAATAACTTTAAAAAACTTGGACCAAAGACCGGTCTTTTTTCATTTCAGATTCGAAGAGTAACACTTATATTGGGACTGGCAACAACGTCGATCTTTTTGTTTTACGTATGATAGTTTACGGCAACATGATCGGATAAATTTGATCTTTCTTCTAATACCTTTATTGATGATAAGTGGCATAATCGCGTATCATCAATGTCTGCACAATAGTTAGCTGTTCGTAACTATCTTTTGCCATCTTCTGGAGCCATTCCTCCTGGAATGAGATATCGACGCATTACATTTCATAGGAACTCTTTTGAAAACCTTAATGACGAGGTATTATCTTTGTTGGATTGTTATTTATTAAGGTGCAATGCATGATTGACAATATATATTCTTACCCTTTTTTTGTGTAAATGATAGAGGCTCCCGATTGAAGTGAAACCTGATGAATAAATCGACACGAATATTTTTGACGCGTTTCCCGATGATATTCCTAAGGCATACTTGGAAATTTTCAACTCTGGTGCTCATAACTTGAATGATAAGATTCATCTACTTAGTGGTGGCCCTCCCAGGGTAATCATACGTTTACGTTTATTTTTTATTTTTTTCACTTTAAAAAATTATCGTATGTTTAGGTTTATAATCATATTTTCAATTATATTTGAAAAAAATATAAATATTAATAATGTAATAATAATTTTGTGATATATTATCTATAAAAAAAATCGATAAAATATTGTGAAATAAAGTTTTATATAAAAAGCAAAAAGAAAATACGTCCAACCGATCTGGACCGAAAAATAATAAGTTTAAGAAACTTGGACCAAAGACCGGTCTTTTTTCTTTTCAGATTCGAAGATTAACACTTATATTGGGACTGGCAACAACGTCGATCTTTTTGTTTTACGTATGATAGTTTATGGCAACATGATCGGATAAATTTGATCTTCTTTCTAATACCTTTATTGATGATAAGTGGCCTAATCGCGTATCATCAATGTCTGCACAATATTTATTAGCTGTTCGTAACTATCTTTTGCCATCTTTTGAAGCCATTCCTCCTGTAATGAGATATCGACGCATTACATTTCATTGGAACTCTTTTGAGCACCTTAATGACGAGGTATTATCTTTGTTGGATTGTTATTTATTAAGGTGCAATGCATGATTGACAATATATATTCTTACCCTTTTTTTGTGTAAATGATAGAGGCTCCCGATTGAAGTGAAACCTGATGAAGAAATCGACGCGAATATTTTTGACGCGTTTCCCGATGATATTCCTAAGGCATACTTGAAAATTTTCAACTCTAATGCTCATAACTTGAATGATAAGATTCATCTACTTAGTGGTGGCCCTCCCAGGGTACTCATACGTTTACGTTTATTTTTTATTTTTTTCACTTTAAAAAATTATCGTATGTTTAGGTTTATAATCATATTTTCAATTATATTTGAAAAAAATATAAATATTAATAATGTAATAATAATTTTTTGATATATTATCTATAAAAAAAATCGATAAAATATTGTGAAATAAAGTTTTATATAAAAAGCAAAAAGAAAATACGTCCAACCGATCTGGACCGAAAAATAATAACTTTAAAAAACTTGGACCAAAGACCGGTCTTTTTTCATTTCAGATTCGAAGATTAACACTTATATTGGGACTGACAACAACGTCGATCTTTTTGTTTTACGTATGATAGTTTACGGCAACATGATCGGATAAATTTGATCTTCCTTCTAATACCTTTATTGATGATAAGTGGCCTAATCGCGTATCATCAATGTCTGCACAATAGTTAGCTGTTCGTAACTATCTTTTGCCATCTTCTGGAGCCATTCCTCCTGGAATGAGATATCGACGCATTACATTTCATAGTAACTCTTTTGAGCACCTTAATGAAGAGGTATTATCTTTGTTGGATTGTTATTTATTAAGGTGCAATGCATGATTGACAATATATATTCTTACCCTTTTTTTGTGTAAATGATAGAGACTCCCGATTGAAGTGAAATCTGATGAAGAAATCGACGCGAATATTTTTGACGCGTTTCCCGATGATATTCCTAAGGCATACTTGGAATTTTTCAACTCTGGTGCTCATAACTTGAATGATAAGATTCATCTACTTAGTGCTGGCCCTCCCAGGGTACTCATACGTTTACGTTTATTTTTTATTTTTTTCACTTTTAAAAATTATCGTATGTTTAGGTTTATAATCATATTTTCAATTATATTTGAAAAAAATATAAATATTAATAATGTAATAATAATTTTTTGATATATTATCTATAAAAAAAATCGATAAAATATTGTGAAATAAAGTTTTATATAAAAAGCAAAAAGAAAATACGTCCAACCGATCTGGACCGAAAAATAATAACTTTAAAAAACTTGGACCAAAGACCGGTCTTTTTTCATTTCAGATTCGAAGATTAACACTTATATTGGGACTGGCAACAACGTCGATCTTTTAGTTTTACGTATGATAGTTTGCGGCAACATGATCGGATAAAATTTGATCAAAGCATGAAATTTGATCTTCCTTCTAATACCTTTATTGATGATAAGTGGCCTAATCACGTATCATCAATGCCTGCACAATATTTAGTTGTTCATAACTATCTTTTGCCATCTTCTGGAGCCATTCCTCCTTGAATGAGATATCGGCGTATTACATTTCATAGGAACTTTTTTTAGCACCTTAATGAGGTATTATCTTTGTTGAATTGCTATTTATTAAGGTGCATGCATGATTGACAATATATATTCTTACCTTTTTTTGTGTAAATGATAGAGGTTCCCGATTGAAGTAAAACCTGATGAAGAAATCGATGCGAATATTTTTGACGCGTTTCCCGATGATATTCCTAAGGCATACTTGGAATTTTTCAACTCTGGTGCTCATAACTTGAATGATAATATTAATCTACTTAGTGGTGGCCTTCCCAGGGTACTCATACGTTTACGTTTACTTTTTATTTTTTTCACTTTAAAAAATTATCGTATGTTTATGTTTATAATCATATTTTCAATTATATTTGAAAAAATATAAATATTAATAATGTGATAATAATTTTTTGATATATTATCTATAAAAAAATAGATAAAGTATTGTGAAATATAGTTTTATATAAAAAACAAAATGAAAATACGTCCAACTGATCTGGACCGAAAAATAATAACTTTAAAAAACTTGGACCAACCGTTTTTTTTTCATTTCAGATTCAAAAATTAATACCCTAATTAGGGCCACAATTTGCAGATTCGTTCTTAAGCCTCTAAAATCTCATAAACGGGGTTAAATGGGATTGGAAAATATTGGAGAATGGTAGGTTATTGGCTTGAAAATGCAGTATATAATGCTCATAGAGTTGGTCAATTTATAGGACTCACCACTACCCACTTTTTCTTCCTCCTATTCCACTATCTCCTTCTTTACCTACCCCTTCCACAACCCCCTTTTTCTCCCTCCTCCCATTTCACTACTGCCTCCTCCTCCCCCCATTTTACCACCATACGTAATCAGTACCCACTGCTGCCTCCTCCATTCACCACAACGCCGACCTCTGTTGTTCATTACCATCGCATCACACTGCATCCCCAACACCGACTACCACGTCTTCGCCTCCCTCTTCTTCTTACTTTTCTTATTTCTTATTTACCCCCATCTTCTCTCTTATCCCCACCACCACCAACATGTGACGATGAGGGCGTGGTGTAGGTAGGACCCAGGGGGTCGGAGAGGAAGGAGGCGAGGCTCGAGACCGGTTTGGGGGGGTTGGGATGGGGGCCGATTTCGAGGGGTGGGGGATGATTTCGAGGGGTGGGGAGGCTCTAGTTGCTGGTGGCTGGGGTGGTGGAGCCTGTTTCGAAGGAGGGGGTGGCTTTTGAGGGTGGAGGGGCCGGTGGTCAGGGGGGGGGCCGGTTGAAGGGAAGGGGGTCAAACTAGATATGGAGGTGAAGGAGGAGGAGAGAGAAACAAGTAGGAGGAGGGAAAAAAATTACTTGAAGTTCAGATCAAAGTCACTTGGGACCATTATGAGAAGACACCCTCAAAAGATTGGATTATTCAAAAATAACTCATAGGCAGTGGCGGATCCAGGAATTGACCCACGTGGGTTCGAAATAGTTTGAAAAAAAATCAAGATAGATTAGTTAAAAATTTCAATACACTAGTCCAAAATTAAAATTACAACCAAAAATTACATTTAAAAAGTAAGAAAATCAATTATGATTTATATAATTTATTTATCCATTCGTTAAGTGTTAAAATTATTCCATGCAATATTTAGTAATTAGCACTGACCCAACTTCTCAACTTTCAACCATTTTTTGAAAATAATCTTAACTTTGTATTATTCAGGGGTCTTCTCAAGTTTAGGAAGACTTTCTCAAAATAATTCAAAACCTTACTTTTCTTGCATTCTTTAACCATTTTGGGTATGTTCTATATAGAAAAATAAAGGAGGAGTAACGCATTCCTTACTGTTATAACTTATAAAAAGAGCGTAAGAAATATAGACGTTACTTATAGCAGTTAGAAATATGAAGTTTCAAAAAATAAAGAGTCCAAATTATTTGATAAGATAATACCCAAACTTTTGGATTTTCTCATAACAATTCAAAGTTGAAATTATTTTCAAATGATCGGTAAAAGTTGAGATTGTTTAGATAGATTCTTACAAAAATAAAATGAACTAAATGAGAAAGAAATATTCCATAAGACTCAAAAGTGAAAAAACAAAAAAAAACAAAAAAAAATTAAAGTCGCATAAAAAGAAACAAAACCCACAAAATGGAAAGCAATAGGATTAAGGAGGCACGAGCCTGCCAAATAAAATAAGAAACAAAAATAAGAAAAAAAGGAAAGAAAGCAAAATGCACTTTGTAGGAGTTGATCCCGCGTCCAACAATTGTAGAGGGAAATCTTGAGTTCTTGACAGACTGAACCAAATGTTTCCAACTTAACTATTAGCACGCGGAATACTGATATACTGTTTTGTTTTCCAATTTTTCGCCAGTTTTTTTTTCCGGATTTTCGTGGGTTCAGTTGAACCCACTGAACCCACACTAAATCCGCCCCTGCTCATAGGTGAGACTGTTTTAAGAAGACCGTACCGCTTAAAAGGTTGGATAATTAAAATCCAATTTTCCTAAATAAAAAGAATATACTTCTATATGAACTTAACCTCCTTTGGATGTAAGTAAAGAGAAGATCTCAATGTAGGAATATATAGATGCATATAGCGGAATTTCAGGAAACAATTTCCTAACATCTATCATAGGATCGCAGACATAATCAAACATATGAATCATTCAATAGGGATTAAATATCAAACCTTTGTAGCGTGATTTCCCTGTTGTATGCAAGCTTTGAAGATCCGAGAGCCCCAAGTGTTGCTCCTCTAATCAGTCCACGAGCACCAGTTGAACACCAACGTCTGCTAGAACGGAAGAGAAAAGATCCCTTGCTTTTTGGTGGTATAGGCGCCGGTTAGAGGGAATAGATTTTGGGTTTCAATTATCTCTCTCTTGTGAAAAGAAACTGATTAATGAATTGATCACCTAAACTCTAATATTATATCCTATATATAATAGAAGAGTCATAGGTTAGTTAGGAGAACTAATTCTCCTCCTATTCCCCTTTAGACCGGCCCAACCCTAATCCTAAATGGATTCGGATTGCTTTGTCCAACTTGTGCTACAATGTGTGACCTCATAGGATTAATATATTTTAGTTATAGGCCCAATCATTATTGTCCTATTAATCATATTTATTCTCTAGCAAGAAAATAAGATTACTAAAATAATTAACTTTATTATCTTCATAATATAAATCCTATTTATATTTAGTAATTGCCGGGATGTCTAAGGACATATTCCTTCAATCTCCCACTTGTCCGAAGACAAGAGCGCAATGTTAAATTCCTTAAGTCACTTAATGTCAAATTTGATAACACAATGTTATTCTCAAATTTATGTTCCTTGATCGCAGAGTTCGAACTGCTCAAATAAGGATTAACTCTTTAATCCTATTCCGCATGGCCATGCAATTTTCCAGTTCTCGCTCATCAAGAGGCCCAGACACCATTCCTATTTAATAGGAGGACTTATCCACTCTTGTATGACCATAACTCCCACTCAATTCTTAGCCCACCCGATCACCGCCTTTATAACCTCCTTTTACGGCGCGGCGTTTAACAAATGTCAAAGTTAAACTAATTATGTTGTGGTTATTAAGACATACTCATGTCTAAGGAATCCACTAAATATAGTAGTTCGATTCTACTTTTAGAATCTAATTAGGTCAAGTCTCAATGTATCAACTATACATCCATATAATCAATTAGACATCTCTATGTCTCCATAGCCCATGGAACTGCGCTATCAATTAATTATATACTAGTCTTTTAAATAAATCACTTATGTCCAATTTAGTAATTTAGACTAGGGACTTTAAATAAATTGTGATTTCAGTTCACTTTATAGGGTTCCATTATCAAAACGTTTCCGATAATCCTATTTGAAAACACAAATTATTTGGACATTTTATTTAATACTAAACCAAACAATTAAATAAGAACGAAATTTTTATTGATAAACATTCCAAGCATAATAAATGTCTTTACAATTGTAAACATGAAGTAAACAACCTAAAGCCATTCTCCCATATGCTTAAGCCCCATAGACCTAGTATGACACTCATGCTTAGGTTGAGCAAGCGGTTTAGTCAGAGGATCTGCTACGTGATCCTCATTATGAACCTTGCTTACTATCATATCCTCTCTTGTAGTTTTCCAGCTTGAACCTTGCAAGAACCTTATCAATATAAGTCTCTTGACTAAGTCCAATCGACCTTTTCGACCTATCTCTATAGATCTTAATTCCCAATATGTAATCTACCTCTCCTTGGTCTTTCATAGAGAAACGATTTTTAAGCCATTCTTTGACTAACTCAAGCATGGTCTTATCATTTCCTATGAGAAGTATGTCATCCACATACAAGACCAGAAAAGTAATACTACTCCCACTTAACTTCTTGTATACACAAGATTCCTCTTCATTTATGAGAAAGCCAAATTTGGAATCCATTTCAAATTTCATGGCCTCAAGCCATCTTTCGGAGTCTTGACTATCCAACGCATCTTTGTAGCTAGTAGGTTCTTCGATTCTAAAATCGTTATTTCGTAACTTTCGGTCAAAAAGGAAATCAATATATCTCTTTGACGGAATGATGGTCCTACTAGTTCTACGTTGGGGAACAACAGAAGAAGTTTCTACCTCACTAGGTTGAGTGACTTCGCATGGAGTATCTCCAAGTGGGACGGTAGGAGGTACGTGAATTGAATGCACCACCTCCTGAGCATTTTCATGCCGGGCCGCCTCTGATGAGGTGTTAACCTCATCCATTTGTTGCTCATCTCGAACTTCTTCGAGATATACATTTCTCCCACTTGTTTTTCTGGAAATAAACTCCTTTTCCAGAAAGACACCATTACGAGCAACAAACACTTTGTTTTCACTTTGGTTGTAGAAGTAGTATCCCTTAGTCTCTTTTGGGTAACCCACAAAAGACATTTATCGGATTTGGGTGAAAGCTTATCGGAAAGTAAACGTTTTACATAAGCTTCACAACCCCATATCCTTAGAAAAGACAATTTTGGAACGTTTCCCGTCCACATTTCATATGGTGTCTTTTCCACTACTTTGGATGGTGCTCTGTTAAGTGTGAATGCCGCTTTGTTTTAAGCGCAAATCCCCAGAATGAAATAAGAAGATCAGCAAGACTCATCATGGATCGAACCATATCAAGTAGAGTTCGATTCCTTCTTTCAGAAACGCCATTTAACTGTGGTGTTCCTGGCGGAGTCCATTGTGAAAGTATTCCACAATCCTTCAAATGATCACCAAATTCTTGAGATAAATATTCACCACCACGATCGGATCGTAATGCCTTAATTTTCTTCCCAAGTTGGTTTTGTACTTCATTCTGGAATTCCTGAAATTTTTCAAAGGATTCCGACTTATGCCGCATGAGGTAAACATATCCAAATATGCTCACATCATCGGTAAAAGTAATGAAGTAACTGTACCCTCCCCTAGCCAACGTACTCATAGGTCCACAAACATCCGTATGTATGAGGGCAGGTCATTGGCCCTTTCACTTGAACTCCGTGAAAGGAGACTTTGTCATTTTCCCCCATCAAGCAAAACTCACAAGTATCAAATGATTCAAAATCAAATGATTTGAGAATTTCATCTTTATGAAGTTTCTCAATGCGCTTTGAGCTTATGTGGCCTAATCGACAATGCCATAGGTATGTAGGGTTTGAATCATTTGCTTTATGTTTCTTCTTTGTCTATGTTATAGATGTGGGTTTCTAAGTCTAGCACATATAAACCATTTGATAACTTGGTTGAGACATATAATAAATCATTCAAATAAGCAGAACAACAATTATTCTTTATTTGAAATGAAAAACTTTCCGAATCCAAAACTGGAATCGAAACAATATTCTTAGTAATAGTTGGAACATAATAACAATTATGGAGTTCTAAACTAAACAAGAAGGCAAAAGTAGACTACAATCCCCACAACCAAATCAAGAACTCGTGCTTAAATGCCCACGTGGAGGTCCACTTTTCCTTTGCTCAACATTCTACTTCTTTTTAGTGCCTCGCACATTACAAATAATGTGAGTTCCACATGCAAGTATCAAATACCCATGATGTAGAAGTAGATAAGTTAATCTCTATAACATAAATACCGAAGTCGAAGCGCCGCTCTTCTTATCTTCCGGATACTTGGGGCGCTTCCTTTTCCAGGGACCAATCTTGTGGCGGTGGTAGCACTCATGTAGTGCTTGCTACTTTTGCCTTAGGAGTGGTTTGTGGCTTAGAAGTATCATCGGTGGCAACTACCTTGCCCTTGTTCTTCTTATTAGGAGCCCCTTTCTTCTTGAATTGCTTGCCCTTCCTAACCATAAGAACATCCTTATGTTCGGGTTCGGACAGTAAGCTCCTTTCACTTGAGTTAGCATACCATGCGGCTCTTGCAAGGTAGCCTCCCCTCCTTGCATGTAAAAATTCAACCGAAAGTTTTGAAAATTTTCGGCAAGGATTTGATCACAATATCGGTTGCCGGTCGGAGGGTAAGGGAAGCCCAATTTTTCCATGATCTCGAAAATGTCCAATCATATTGAACACATGCGGACCAACAGGTTTTCCTTTTCCCAACTTGCACTCCAACAACTTACAGTGAGCTTCAAACCTCTCCAATCTAGCATTCTTCTGAAACATAGTTTTCAGCTGCTGGAGGATGGAGTAGGCATCCAGACCATTAAAACGCTTTTGAAAGTCTGGCTCCATGCAAGCAAGCATCAGACATGTTACTTGCACAGAATCAGCCTCTAGGGTTTGCCTTGTTCTCTGTTCAGCTATAGTAGCACTTTCTGGCAAGGGTTCAGGGAGAGGATTGTCAAGAACTTTTTCCCTTCCTTCGGCTCTGAGAACGATTCTCACAGCCATTTCCCATTCTAGGAAGTTATGTGCATTCAGTTTGTCCTTTTCGAGTAAATAGCGCAAATTAAATACGGGAGTGTTGTTGTTGTTTGAACGAGACATGATAACTACAATAAAAGAATAATAAAGCAAGATTCAATCAATATTTATCAAAAGCATCAATTAAACAAATTTTAATTAACTACTACCCTTTATTCAAAATGAAAGTCCCCCTATTGAATAAAGAAATAACCAAGATCCCCTCCCACTACAATCAAACGGACTTTGGCCCTGCCTTCAATTTATAGTAGTTGAGGTAAGTAAACACTTTACTAATTATAACAAATTATAATTCTTGGTAGACAGGTTAACAACTCCTTGTTTACTCCTATCTCTTAGCTTCAAAACCCAAAACTTTGTCTTTTGATGATTTTGTTGAGTTAAACCAAACATTAACATGTAAGTTTCAAAAACCTACCCTACTATCCCGGAACTATGAGCAACACCTGCTTTGGCGTAACCTATTACTCATGATCTAAGGCTTTATAGGTGTTATTTGGAAAAGGAATTGAACTCAATATTACTTTAGAGGACCTAAGTTTACTAATATGGTCAATCAATAGTGAACACATGAATCAATTAACCACAAACAAACTTAGAAGCAAACATTTAAACAAAATAAATGCAAGAACATTATAAAAGCAATAATTAAATGATCTAGTATGGCCCCTATACTTAGGAAAATAACTAATCTTCATGAATCCTCCCTTGAATCTCCATGGATCACCATCCTTGAAACTCCTTGGATCCTCATGCTCGATTACATAATTTGAATTAAATAAATAACGAAAATTTAAAGTTACAAAAATACAAACGATTCGCAGATCGTATTTAAATTACATTCAAATATAACGATTCGCGATCGTATTTACTATCCTAATTTGGGCCATACTAGTCATAACATGCAAAATATAATATCATACATATTACATTAACCATTCACACATTTATAATATCAAAATAAAAATAAACACAAACTATTTACTTATTAACAATTAATAAGCAAATAAAAAACTTTCCATAATAATCATAAAACTTAACAAATTTAAGCTAGAAATCATTTAGGAAACTTTATTATTTTCATTCAATTACTTATTTAAATATGACAATAATCATTATTATTCACACATTTGCAAACTAGGAAACTTTTTGATTTATGCTCAAGATTGGAAAATCGATTTTCCTAAAAAAACAAATTTTTTTTTTTTTTTTTTTATGTTGACTTCTTGACCGTTGACCGCAAAGACAAGGCCGCAACAACAAACCCAAGACACAAAGAACCCACGAAACACGCTCGGGGTTCAACCACCACCAATTAACACCATCACCACACCAAGCCGGAAGACGCCAGCCAGACGCCAGCCGCGCCGCCGTGCAGCCGCAAACCGCACCCTTCCGCCGGCCTCGTCGGACAACCCGGCCCAGAAGTGCGCAGCAGAGCGCCCGGCAAACGTAGCAAAAAACGTGGTCAATGCGCGAATTCACACCCCCGCGCCGCCGCGAGCGCCACCCATGCCCTCCTTTTCGGTTCCTCCCCTTCACCACCGTGACTCCACCTCTTCTTGGTGGTGCAACCCAGCCATGGTAGGGTTCCCTTTTAATTTATGTAACAATTTACATCAAAATTAAACTAATCCTTATCCAACAATTGTTTAAAGATTAAGGATTTAATTAGGTTTTAATAATCCGAAAATTAGTGGGAAAAATAATCAAATTATTTTCAGCCATCATATTATTCAAGATCTATGTTGGTGATGAATGTTAGATTTATTTAACAAGTAAAAAATCAAATCTTTTAATTGTTAACAAATTATTTCAAAGATTAATCAAATTAAACATTAAACAATTTTAAATCTAACAAATATATTTATAAAATTCCGAAAATTTTGGAGTGAATTAAACAATGTATTTCGTCCATAATATAAAAAATTCGGACCTTTATAAAATTATTTGAGCATAAATCACAAATAAATCAAAAAATTTACAATTTCCAATCAATTAATATCAAATATCAATAATGCAAATTCAAGCCATAAATAAATCCTCCCTTAATTGAATAAAAATAATAACTTTGCATACAATTACACGATCATATGAATATTATGAATTAGGCAAAACTGATACCACTGTAGGAATATATAGATGCATATAGCGGAATTTCGGAAACAATTTCCTAACATCTATCATAGGATCGCGGACATAATCAAACATATGAATCATTCAATAGGGATTAAATATCAAACCTTTGTAGTGTGATTTCCCTGTTGTATGCAAGCTTTGAAGATCCGAGAGCCCAAGTGTTGCTCCTCTAATCGCCCACGAGCACCCGCTGAACACCAACGTCTGCTAGAACGGAAGAGAAAAGATCCCTTGCTTTTTGGTGGTATAGGCGCCGGTTAGAGGGAATAGATTTTGGGTTTCAATTATCTCTCTCTTGTGAAAAGAAACTGATTAATGAATTGATCACCTAAACTCTAATATTATATCCTATATATAATAGAAGAGTCATAGGTTAGTTAGGAGAACTAATTCTCCTCCTATTCCCCTTTAGACCGGCCAACCCCTAATCCTAAATGGATTCGGATTGCTTTGTCAACTTGTCTTCTGATGTGTGACCTCATAGGATTAATATATTTTAGTTATAGGCCCAATCATTATTGTCCTATTAATCATATTTATTCTCTAGCAAGAAAATAAGATTACTAAAATAATTAACTTTATTATCTTCATAATATAAATCCTATTTATATTTAGTAATTGCCGGGATGTCTAAGGACATATTCCTTCACTCAAACTAGTAGTGTGAACACAAACAAATCCCAAAAAATATTCGTATGTTTTTATATCAAACTTATCTTAATTTTGACCGGTACAATAATTAAAATGGAAGTTTTCGGTCAGCTTCTCTATAAGATTGTGCACGTCTTATGGATTTCATGTCTCCATCAAGTTATTAGCTAAGTTGCATGGTCAATAGACTCAACATATACAATATATTGAAATCATCAACATTATATTGCGAGACATAAAGACCAGGACTTGTTAATGACGCGACGACTTCTTAAGAAAAGACTTGGTTCTGTTAATTACTCGACGTTTATGGAATCTAGAATCCAGATAAATGAGACTTCTTCGCAATAAAACCCCTAATCTCATATCCTTAATTCCTTATTCCTTAAGAATTAAGATGATTAGGAGCATGAAGTAATTGTATTTTTTAATGCCTTTAGCTTGTTTAGATAACTAAATAAAAAAATATGGTAGCTTGAATTGTCATTGCATAATTATTATTTTCGGGATGAAATTCGAAGAAATTCATGTTGTCTTATTATATATGAATTCTCTTATATCCTCCACTCATTTGATGATATTATTGTCCACTGTTACCTTTTAGTGGACATAAATGTCTCCTCCAAATAATGAAAATCTTTTATGAATTATGTTATATTAAACCTATAAGATATTAACTTGTACTATGATAGGGGGTAACATGCAGAATTCTATAGGAAGAATGGTACAACAAATAAATTTAAAAAAACACCTCCCCTGCTCCCTGCATGGATACATAAAATTTATAGTGGGTGTAAACCCTTATAGTGGGTAGTTTATGTTGGTACATAGGGCATGTTTTGCAATTGATTTAGGTTTTATTCAGTTTATAGGGTATGTTTTGCAATTGATTTAGGTTTTATACGGGTTAGGTTTATTTTAGATCCATGGTTTTCATCTCAAGTTTGTTCAACTTTGAATCGTCCTAATGAAGTCGGGTTAATATTGAGTTCAACTAACACTTGGATCTTCCCGTTTTCGAGTTTGTAATGAATTATTTCAGGTTGAGTTGGGTAAAAAGTTTACATACAATGTTTGTTGCAAGGATATCAATATCTATTTCTTTTGGCAGTAGTTAGTTGTGTTTTATCTAAAAACATGTTTGCCATGATTCATTAGTTAACATATCCATAATGATGTATACTTAAACATACCATGTTTTTGAGAAATTGAAATATGTTGTTTTAACTTTTTTGGAGCCTTGAATTTGACTTAATTTCTTATGCTAAAAATGAATGTTAATTAGATTGATAAATAATATTTTAGAGTTTTGATTAGTTTATGTATATATATGAGTCAATTTCGAGTAAGGTTATAATTAACATGGCCTAATGATTTCGACCGAGTTTGGGTTGAACGGTTTATTTAGGGTTTAATAATTTTGGATCTTTTTGGTCAAAATTAGATACAGATTTTATTTATTTATTTTGGAGTAAAATAATTAGATACTAAATATATTTGTGAAGTTATCAATCAAAGGATATAATACTTCCTATTCTTTTACATGGTAGGAATATAGAACACTTGGATATACAATATGTCGGAGTTTCATCCTAAGTCTAAATCTAAAAGTACCTTCCCCTACAACAGAGTGCTGCCACTAGGATTTGATGCATGGCCTCTTCTAAAGGTGATCCATTAGGACTAAGGGTCTTTGGTACAATAATTCCAATTCAATTGCAAATAGAGCATTTTTTATAGGGGAATTGCAAATAGAGCATGGAATAAAACAAAAACATTAGTTATGTATTTGGTAAAACCTCAAAGTCTTAAGCTTGTGCCTGTAACTAACCCCTTGATCTCTATGCAGTACAAAGTTTTATTTGATGAAGTTTAGTCTTGGGTCAACCTTTGAAAAAGCTATCCTAATTTTTTATGCCTCAAGAATATAGTTAAAAACTTGAAGTTTGATACCTAATATTGGCGATTTAGTCAAATGCCAAAGAGATATGCTCAAACATTAGTTTAATATTAACCTACTACTATACTACTAATTAGTTAATGTTAGTTGCTTTTTGTTACCTAATAGTAGTGTACTGGTTTTTAAAGTTCATCCAACTTTGTCTGAGATAATGTCATTCATAACTCAAATTAAGTGATGTTAACATATATGATGTTGGAAATCCACTATACATTATCCTAGAGGTGGTCCTATTCACAATTAGTTGTTACACTATTTTGTAAAGATTATCAACCATAAAGTTGAAGATAATGACATCTCTTTGATGGATTAGTGAGATTAATTCATCACATTAAATAGGGTTAATGATATAAAGCAAATGAGGAAAAAGCACTTGATTACAATTGTACAGGTTGCAAACTTGCAATAGCATACCTTAGACGTTTCTTCAAAGCTAATCTAATCCCCGTCAAAAAAAGAAAAAAAAGAAGAAGATGCTAATCTATCAGCATGTTATAGAAAAGGGTTTTCTATGACATGATTGAATTTTAAAAGGGATGGGAAGTGTTGGTTATGTGTATGATTCAGTGATTCACTAAAACTCTAGTCTCGCTTTGCATCAATATTGAATGTTTGAAGGAGTATATTATTTGTAGTAGAAAATTAAGTATGTCAAAACCCTAGCCGCAAAAACCAAAAACTCTCTCTCCTCCCCAAACCAACCCAGCGAAAACCAGAAGTTTTAGGGGCTCGACGACCGCCTAGGCACGGTGGCCGTCGAGCCCCTCCCCCTCCCCCTTACCCTTTCCCTTTTCGTTTTCGTCGTCTTCTTTTCGGTCGAGTGTATGTTGTCGTTTAGTTAAGGGTTCGCTGGTTGTTACTCGCCCTAGTAGTCGTTGGTTTTCCCCACCCTCTTCCTTGGTGTTAGTCGTCAGTTGCGCGCCGCCCCACCGGTCGAGTCTTGGGCTTCCCCGTCCATTCTTCCCCCTGTTGTTAGTCGGGCCTCCCTATTCTCTTTCCCCCAGATCGCGTCGGGCCACCTGCCCCTTCTCCCCCTGTTTTAGTTTGGGCCTCCCTATCCCCTTTCCCCATGTTTTTCCGTCTGGCCTCCCTACCCCCTTCCCCCTGTTTTGGTCGGGCTCCCCCCTTTCCCCTTCCCCCCTAGTCTTTGGGCCTCCCTCCCCCTCCCCCGGTGGTTAAGTTTCCCTAAGTGGGTTAAGTTGTCCCTAAGTGGGTTAAGTTTTAAGTATGTTTATCTGTTTTTTCAGTATGTTTTTCTGTTTCTTATTATATGTGGTGTTTTTTCCAAGTTTAGGAGTCACTTGGTTGGATATGGCATGGGGATTCATAACAGTAGAATTAGTGGTTTTTTTGAAATCTGTGATATGGGTACCGGTGAATCAAGCGGATTATGCGCGTGGTCGATCGAGGCGATGCACGTTTTTCATGGTTAGGTTTTCTGTTTTCCGGTTTCACAAACTGCGAAGTGTTCGAGAGCTCACTTTATTTAGCTCTCTCTCTAGCTTGACATTGATCTTTATGATCCTTGCCTTGACAAAATCAAATCTGAAGGCGGCACACCAGTTACATCTGGTGGTTTTCAACACGCCCACTCAAAAGAGTTTCTCCTTTTCCATGGAGAAACCTGAAATACTCTCGACCGAGAGTATTGAGTCACAAAGGAACGTGACTCTTCACAAGATCATGAGACCAGAATCCCATGCAATAGCGGTTTGTTGGGATTGCTCATGCAGCGAGATGCACTGCTCGTCGTTGGTTCGTTGTCCGAATCGTGAACGACACTCGCTTTTCTTACCACTGCAATCAGTCACCAAAGTTTTGGCTCCATCATCACCAGCATTGACCAGCGATGCCCTCCGTCTCATGCGACTCTTTATCGTTTTTGGTTGTTTTTGTTTTCAATGGTTTGTAAGGGCTCCTAAAGCTCATTTAGGTTTGTTTTGTTTTAGATTTGGTTGTATTAGCATTAGGTTGTACTTCCTCTTTTAATTAATGTACGATTTCTCGTTGTCAAAAAAAAAAAAAGAAAAAAAGAAAAAAGAAAAGTAAGTATGATGATACGAAATCTCTCAATTTCTAAATAATAATTTCACACTATATGTTTTAAATTAGTAAACATGGTTTTAAACTTTAATCATGGAGATGATACTTCATGATATCGAAGATTAGCATTGGTGCACAAGTGAAATCCACTATATATACAAATTCTTTTTATTTTAAAGGGTTTGGATATACTAATCAAAATGACAAGGTGCCTCATTAGAATGAAAGCGCCAGAAGACTTAATTATCCAAATATGTCATATTTAACGTTTTAAATTGGTAACACGCACATGGCTTTAAGGATGATTGTATCAAAACGACTTACAATATGCCTCATCAATACGAAGGCGTAGGAAGCCCCAACAACAACAATATGTCTTTTGACCATGCTTGCAGTTGCATAGCGCAACTGTGGAAGAGTTTATCATAAATTACGATCCATAAGAAGACTCGAACTTGTTGGTGAATACAAACATGCCAAATAACTTCCTAGCCATTATTGTTAGCTTCCATATCATTGCTTCACATGAATTTAAGGGATGCCTTAGGGTAAAATCTCCTTTTGGAGTCCCCTGCTTGGATTATCAAATCTTTCATAAAAATTAAAAATATTAGGAGCTACTAGCTCCCTTTATTTTTTGCCTCCTAAAAGAAGTGGTCAAAAAACACTCTGCTGGACTACCCTCTTGCCAAGTTCTTTGAAATAAAATATGATGGTTCCAAGCTTTCTAATGACCAAACTTTTTTATCTTTACAATCATTTTGGCTGTTCTAAACACGCGGGAGCTCAATTATATAGCCCTACTTGTAGCATTACTCAAGCGAAAGCCAAGGGTCTTTGCGAAGGAATTAAAGGGGAAATCCTCCTTGAAATCCCTAATGTCATTATTGAGAGGGTCAATTCATCAATGCCCTTAAGAAATGATGGCCTTATTATTTATGATGCACGTCCAAATTTATGTGGGTTTTAGGAAGTTCGTTTTTCGGCCTTGCTTATATGAGACAAACTAAGTGGCAAATTACATGGTGAGCAAGGATCACGTTTCCCCCCACCCTCCTCCAATCCTTTATTTTCCTCCCTATGATATTAATCCTTCGCTCCTCATCCACAATGAAGTTCTACGTTAGCTGATTGAGGGTCCATCCTAATTTTCCTCTAATATAAATTATCTCATTAACTTATTAGGATAGTTATACTCATATTAAGATTACAACCGATCATGGCTAGCTAATGTCAATTTCTTGTCACTTATATTATGTAATCAAGACAAAGCTAGATCATATAATTAGCAAAAAGATCTTGTACTCAAAACATAAATTGTGCACTTGTTTGAGCTTAATGTATTAGACATGTTCGACAACAACTTTTTAAGTATCATTCAAAAGTTTAACCAAATTAAAATTCAACTAAAAGTAAAAAGTGATGTTTGGTGAAGTAACTAATTTTAAGTTACTAGTGTGCAATATAAGTATACTAAAAGCATTAAAACTGTGGCAATGAAACACCAACATCAAAATACATAGGAGAGAATCAAGTGAAAGCTCAATGGTAAAGCTCATATGTCCCGACTATGTGGTTAGAAGTACGAATTACATCACCCTCAAATTTGAGGTATTGTAGTTTCCTCACGAATATAAATTCCCTATCATCTATATTTTTGATTTTTTTCACTAGCCAGTTAATTTCCCGATAAAAAGAAAGTGTATAGGAATAATGCACCACCCATCTCTAGTCTCTACACACTTGCGATGTAATGGACTTGCATGTACAACGAAATCGAAATTATAGTGTCAAAATCAAATACCACGTCCACAACCCATCGAAAAATTATGGGTTTTGACCCAACAATTTTTTTGAGGCAACAAATGGAGTTTCATGACCACATCTATGACGACCATGTTTCGGTTATTACTATCTTCTCCTATTGCACGACCCTTCTTTTCCACCCCACTCTCACTCTGCTTCTCCAGGTAACTCTCAAATCTTAATTTCACTTTTCTCTGTTAATCTTTCAGTCTAATCTTAATTATTTTTGGCAAGAACAAACAAATATGTTGTGAAAATTAAATTTTGTGCAAATGGGGGTAAAACTCATTTCTTTGATCTTCTCTTATTAGCTAGCTACTTCATAGTGATTTCCAATTTTGTTTCAGATTGAAGACCAACTTACATTGCAAGTGTGTAGAGATGGGTGTTGGCAGTGTTTACTCCGAGTACTTTAGACCAGCAAAGTTTCGTTTGTTTTATGTAGTGTGATGATGAATTGATTGTAGTGAATTTCTGGGTTTTAATTGGTCAGTAATAAAAATCAGAACTTTTAGTATTTTTTTTGCGTATGTGTTCATGTAAATTTACATTTTTATAATCATATATGTTGGGTTAGTTTTATGACAGAACTGCTGGAAATTGAGGCTCTAAGTCCCACAATGCATATATTGTTCATCCCTGGAAATCCAGGTTTTCTTGTTTCCCTTTGAGATTTTTTTCTCTAATTTTTGGTGGGTAGGAATGACTTTAGATGGTAGTATTGCAGGTGTTATTACATTTTACAAGGATTTTCTTGAATCGTTGTATGAACGACTTGATGGGAAAGCATCAATTACAGGTATGCTATGGCTTCCCCTCTCCATCAATACTTTGTTTTTTATTATATGAAGTTTCTCATAGGACTTGTTTCTTTTGTGTTAATTCTCAGCTATTGGGCACATATCCCATTCAAGCAAGGTATGTTGTGAGTAGTAATCGGCTTTCCGTGAAACGGAGATGATCATTTTATGAGATTTTGTATTATTATTGCTCAAGTAAAAGCTTTGAACATCATAAGTTATGATAATTATTGCACGAATATATGACCATGAATAAGTGCATAACATCATATGGCATAAGCTATCAATTGAAACACTGCACCATGTTATTTGAAATGAGATCTTCTCTAAACGATGTAAAAGTTTGAGTGAAGTGGCTTGCAGCTTGATGTTTGGGCTAATAATGCTTGAGGTAGCTTATTTTTGAAACTTCACTCAGGAATTGATTTTTCATGAACTATCTGGTGTCAAACATCTGATGTCTCCTTTGTTTTGGATGGTTCAACTCACGCCCATATTCTATGTACTGGAAGTAGTTGGTAGACGAAGGAGAGGAAAATGGTGGTGCTTATTGGGGTGGGGAGTGAGAGATAGAGGAAGAGGAAGGTGAAAAGGAGCTATGTTATTACTTGTGCTCGTAATTGTGAGCCAGAGGATGGAGAGGGAGTTGATAAGATCGTTGGGACAGTGGTGGTGGTGGGTCTTCAAATATGGGTAATTTAGAAAGAGATTCATGAGAAAGAGGAACAGCAAGAAGGGAGGCAAAAGAAAAAGACAGGAATAGGTAGCCCCCTTGTAAACCCTTCCCCTAGTGGGACTCGATCTTGAGTCGATCCTCTGAAATGCTGGGTAGCCACTAGCCACCAGTTAATTACCGCCGCATCTCAAAAGGTTATCTTTATGTAAATATGTAATTACCGAAATATGGGGTTATCTCATTTAGTCACCCCAAACCTCAGGCTACCTCAATGAAAAAATTTCCTTATACGATAGTAAGACAAAAAATGGTTAATTTTATTTTTGAGATGGTGTGAGGGTTCTCCTTGGCTTGTTATCATAATATCTGTATTCTGTATTAATTGTTTCTCCTAATGAAATATGGTGTGGCATCTCTCTTTTGGATAACAAATGTGTAAGACAACCCCTCTTATAGCATTTAATTGTTTGCTAGGATTGGGAGCATGGGCGCTTATTCTCATTGGAAGATCAAATTAACCACAAGGTAAGCTTTATTTTGGCTAGGCAGATACCACTGAATTTTCTGTCATACTTAAGGTGAGATATCAAAGCATTGGCCATTGTGGCCATTAAACATATCATATTTTGGATTTCAACTTTCCTAGTTGAGTTCAGTGTGCCAAAATTCTCAAGTATAAAGGATGATTTGATGGAATATAATGAATCGCATTGTCCACACTGTTTTTTTTTTCAAATGTATTTTTAGTTTATAATGTATCTATGATTGTGTTTATTGTTCATCTATTATAGCTCTTCTATTTGTATTGCTTCCTAAACTCACTATCAACACCAGTAAATCCTATGAAAAAAAAGATCAATAAGAGGGAGTGGAAAGAACCGAATTCTGATACGTTTTTCCCCAAAAACATTTAACTTTTCCTATGAGCTAGGTCTGATGCGTGAAAACTCTCTTCTTTTTCGTGCTTGATTACATCGTCATAACTCTTATGGCCTGTTTGGTAATTAATAATAGATGATGGTAATGGATTTGTGTGTAATTTTGTAAAGAAAGTCTCAGGTGAATGTTTATGGTAATAGAACATCATCCTTGAACATGTGTTTTTCTTTATAAATTACCAATACCAATTACCACCTCTAAAATGGTAGTAGATGATAATGAAAATTTGTGAAGAAAAAGAAGGTATTCTAGGACGGACAAACTTTGCCATGTACATAAGCATGAGATTTTTTCTTCACAAAATTACGTATAAATTTATTACCGTTACCATTACTACTATTTATTTGCACCTATTAAGACCCAAGTAGGTCAGTTAAGATATGAGATTGAGCATTGATGATTGACTCCCAAGTCCCAAGTAATCGTTATTGTTAAATCTTGTATTTGGTTTGGGTGTCAGATAGTGAAGCTCATGTGTCGAGTTGAGGAGTTATTGAACTTTAAGAAGTTGTTTTGCATATGGTTTCAGTATGTGAGGTGGACTAATGATTTGTAGTCTTTATGTTGCTGCAGATGGATTTTATTGCCCACGAGCTCCAAAACAATAGCACTCCATTAGTGCTGGTAGGTGAACTGTTATTAAGAGCTGATTTTGTGAATATCTATTTGTAGGCTTCTTTCAGTGCTTCAATTTCTTGTAGCTTGGAAGAACTTGTTTGCTATTTGCCTATTTGCATCATTCCCTTGCTTGCATAACCAAAATACCCACAAGCACCCAGTGAGCCCAAGTTAGATTTCTAACCGTTTTAATTACTTTCAAAAGCAAATAGAATTCTGTTTGGCCCATGTAGTTGAATGATTATGACAGTAAGAGTAATAGGACATTGCTTCTAATTTTTTTTTTCTCTTTAAAGTATGCCTCAGGCTCATCATAGCTTTAGATAAGTTATTGTTCTAGCTTTGAAAATTGAGATTATGAGCACTTGTGAGTAAGAATTCAGAGTATTCCTTGTATCATGACATTGTATTTATTATTATGTGTTCTTTTCACTGTATCCTATAGTTTATAACTTGATTACCCTGTTATTTGTAGGCTTCTTTTAATCTTGTACGCAGTTTAACTATGCTTCTTGGCATCTGGTCCAAATATTCATTCCTTTTTGAGGTTTTGAACGACACTTATTGCCTTTCCTGAAGTATGACTCGTATGCATATATGACAGGTTGCGCATTCCATTGGATCTCACATATCAATGGAAATGTTCAAGAGAGTATCAGATAAGGTACTCGGTTCTCTAGCTTGGAGTAAGCTTCATTTACTTCACTGTTGCCCCTTTCAACTCACTCAAACACAATAAATTTATTAATCTTGATGCTATCGCTATGTTGGCAGATTATCTATTTCATCGGGCTATATCCATTTCTGGCTCTAAATATCAAATCATCGAAGCAAACGACAATCAGGAAGCTAGCAGAGTATACCTCTATCTTTATACTCAGTTCAGGATTAGAGTAAATTAGGTTTTCCAATTTAGATGACACACATTGTTCTTCTCAATAAGTAAGTTTTTTGGTATACTTTCTTGTGATTTATGTCTAGGCTATTTCTTGGAAGTGACCCTATTTAGAAGGCGGTAGTTAATCTTATACGTAAGGCGTGTTTGGCAATAGCTTTTGAGGTAGCTTTTAGTGTTTGGACTAAGTCAAAACTCTAATCATGGTGAAAAATTGTGTTTATTGAAGTAGTGTCTGAAGTAGCTGTTGGTGTTTGAACTAGTGTCTCGGAAAAGCGATAGATATTAGCTTTTGGGGTACAAGTAGCTTTTGAAGATTGAATATAGTTTATTTTTGTTATTTTTTTAAACTAACAACTAGTTTTACCAAATACTAATTATCATAAAAGCTATTCCACAGTCAAACTCTAACAACTAATATTTGACAGCTGACAGCTAGTACAACAAATGACAACTACTTCTATAGCTAACAGCTACCACTACAACTATTTTTGCCGAACAGAATTGTAGATTGTCTGTCATAGACTCAATTATCTTATTTCCTTTTAGTCTTGTGCTTTCCTTCGTTTTTCATATGTTTTAATTAACTATATCAAATGTATTACGAAATTTCCAGTCACTTCCTATTTGTTATGAAGCGTGTAGCAGTAGCAGTTTATGTCTTTTCAATGTAAACTGTACCTTGAATGGCTTCTATAGAATAGTTGAATACATGACAATTGACACCTCCTTATCCTGCCTTGGTGGGATCCCCTGAGAGACATTGGGCTTTGAATGGCGTGGTATCATTATTCATTTTGTAAATTGCAACTAAATGGATAAATGTTTATTTTATATTTTCACCTAATGAATCAACTTTTCTGGCGCACTTTTATGTGTTTTACTGTACTAAGCTTAAAGATGTGTGCTGTTCTAGGCTTTGCTTGCAATTCTACTCATTGGTTTTACATTGGGTGCCACTAATGGTTCATTAGGTCTTTATTGAGCTTTTAGTGGGAGAGCAGCGTGTCTCTATTCACTCTATGCTTTGACTGAGTTGTATGTTAAGCGGTTAACTTGTATGCAATGATGTTTCTTTGCCAACTGAACTTTTAAATTCTTCCTAAACTTCTAAGACCTACTCGTACAAGATTTTCTGTGTACTTTCTCCATGTGATTTCTGCCAGTGCTGGATGTGGTCGGTTCCAAGTGTGTTATCTATTTACGATGTGATTCTCTGTCATCTGGATTGATATTTTTCTGAGACAAAAGGGTCATCCTGCTTATACTATATAGCAAAATTTTATAATAGATCCATTTCTTTGCTCCTGGCTTTCAGGTCTCCTATACTATGTTCATTTGTAAGCTCTATAGTAGCATTGTTGGGCCTTATCCCTAGTTTGTCGAGGTTTATTGTGAAGAAGACCTTAGGCAACTCATGGTCTGGTGCTGCAATAGATGCCGCTTGCTCTCACTTGGTGAAGGTAAGACTTCCGAAACCCTGTTGAGATTGCGACAAACTTTAATGTCCAAAAATTTAGTAAAACAACTACTCTTAGGGTGCGTTCTCTTCACCTGAGAAAACCTGAACTTATCTGAACTGAACTTATTAGACCTAATTGACCCTTATTGGAACTTATTTTTGAGTGTTGTGCTAGACCTAATCAAACCTAATCAGACCTGAACCGTACTTATTGGAACTGAAACTTATTTTTTAAGGTGAAGAGAACACACTTATTCTCTCCTATCAATGTATTAACTTTTAGCTCGCCAATCCATGCATATGATCACTATAAGTCGGTTCTTTTCCTCCCATTATGGACATTTACAAGAGAAAGCAGAATACGATTAGTTAGACTGAGACTTGCAAGAAGGAACTTCAGCAATGACCAATCTCATGGCTTTGAGACAGAGAGCCTTAAGTACTTAACCTAAGTCTTCTGATTGCTGCCCAACTTGAGAAAAGCAATAAGCCAGGGAAACTATCCCAAGTATATTAGATGTGTAAACAAAAATGTATCATTAGGTTAAATGAATCCTGCATTCAATTGGCGATTTTAACCACATAATCAGAAAGCAAAATCAGTAGGTCAATTACCAACTCTTCTAGTATTTGCAATCACAATAAAAAAATAGCCTCCTACGTCCTAATCCATAAAAATTAGGATTTGAATGACAACAACCTCATCAGAACATCAAAATCAATCATTGCAAAGGACTCATCTATTCTAACTTCTCAGACCTATTTCAAATAGCTACAATGGCCAACAGTATAACACCATCATTAAGTGATATTTTGGAACTTTTATTGAAACTTATTGGTTTCTAATAGAAATTATTAAAAACAAGCTGAACAAAATACATCAACACAGCCTTAGAGATCTTTTTCAAAACTGACCATTTTGTTTAGTGATATTTGTTGTGAAATGAAAGGATTATTCTTTCGTCCTATCACTAAACAGTTCATAACTGCAGTATCATACCATGCGAAATGTGCTGTTCATGACAATGACAGAGTTTCAGAAGGTACTCTTCCTTTCTGATCTTTTATCTGCAATTTTCATGGTTTTCTTTTTAGTAATGAACTTATCAGATGAACTTGCTGTAAATCTGCTCGCAACATTTGGTTGGCAGGAAGAGAAGTAACTTCCTAAAAATTGATTCTGAGAAAGATTTTCTTTCTCCATTTTGAGGATTTGCTGGCAGTCTAACAAACCTATATATTGATAGATGGACTCCTTAACTCATATAGTTTTGGCAGACTATAATTATTGACGGATTTTCTAAGAAAAAGAAAATAGTGGAGTGTTCTTATGCAGTAATCATATAATTGGACTGAAGAAGACTAATTTTCGTTGATTGTGGTCAATTTCATAACAGTTTTCACAAGCACCAGACTGGGACTTCCTGAGAGAAAAGTCAGGTCAAATTGCATTTTTATTTGGTATTGATGATCACTGGGGTCCTTTGTCATTGTTCGAAGAGGTGAGTGATTTAAGTCTGGCCTTTCTAAGATGTTCACATGCTCAACCATATTGCTAATATCTCATCACTTAGCAGTGTATGTAGTTTATACTGACTGCAATTGCATATTGACTTGTATAGAATTTCATTTACTAAATGAATATAAGGATAGGATCTTTATTCTTCGTCCAAGAGATGATTTTGTTCTGCATATAATTTGCAGAAATTATTTGTTTTTAACATAAATTTTTAGCCCCCATGAAAATAGCTGCCTTTCGTATGATAAATGTCAGAATGCCAACATTGGTTGAGCACATCTTCTCTGTTGAATTCAGACCACTAGGACTCACTTTTCTCATCTGAAAAGGGGTTATCTAAACTCATCAGAACTTATTATAAGTTGTGAATTGAACTTGGCCATTATCTGAACTTATTTGAACAAATATTAACTAAACTTATTTTTTTAGGATGAAAAGAACAAAGCTAACTCTATCACTTCTTTGGAAATGATTCTAAAAGTTTGGGTTGTTGGGACACAGTGCATCTATACTTGTATGAACATAATTTGATGCCTCAAAAGAGGTTTTTTTGCTCATTGCAGGATAAGGGGGTTCTGATATATGTAATCTTATCCTTGCAATAACAGAGATACTGTTCTTGTTTGATCCTTGACTCAATCTAATTACTGCCTTCTACTTGCACAGTAACAAAAATGTGTGTAGTTTAATGAATTGTTTTGATTTAGTATTACATTTTACCTGAACCCATTTTGATCTAGTTGGTACATAGCATTAGGCTAAACTATCATCTGAAAGGGCGATTTGCTTGAGTGTACTGAATGCATTTACTCTCCAATTTCGCTTACTATGTGCTGTCAAAGTTTCAAATCCCCATGTGTTCCTGTAAAATGTGTCTCTCGATAAATTAAGCACTTCTGTAGGCATCAGCACCAATACCTTATCAGAGTCCCGGCTTCAGTTTAAGTACATTAATAGCTTTTTATGTTTAATATGATGCTTGGCGTCGGATGTGAGAGTCAGATTTTGGGTATGGATCTAAGAGTCTTACATGGTAAAGTTTTAACTTGAAACGACAGGGATAATGAGCATAGTTTCGAGGATCTAAAGTTCTCATATGGAAAGAAAACAAGAAACAAGGACACTGCCTCTTTTTCATGTGTATATAGAAGTAGAAATGAAGTATCACATCAGCACTTTTGTCTCGAAGTGCCTGACTTTCAATAATTATTGGGAGTGACAAATATCTTACATGAGAACTTAGAGCTGAAATGAAGATCCCTAGCATCATAGCTTGTATGTATCTGTTGAGCTTATTGTTTCCAAAAAATCATTCTTTAAATTCTTATTCAGAGACAGATCTTTCAAGATAGTTTGTCACTCTGTGAAAATGTTGTTAAAAATTGGAGTTTGTATGTGTCGGCACATGGTCGTATGCATGTTTTATCTCACCTCTATTGCATATTGGATTTCCCACTTTCCTTTTCAGGTGCCCTGATAAAAACTTCCCTTTCCTTTTTTTACTTGATCACATCATAATTTCTTTTCTCCCAATTCCAGTACTTTCTCTTACTACCTTTTTTGTCTCTATCCACTATCACTTTTTTTTCCATCTATTTTGAACATTATTTCTTGATTTCACTTCCACTTAGAACTGGAAACTAAATATGGAATGCAGGAAGGTATTTTGTTTTGAAGGTTCATATAGTGGTCTACGAAAGAGAGAATGAATGATTTTGTGATGGTATATGATAAATAAACAAACAAAGATTGAAGAAAAGATTGTTAGGAACTCAGAACTCTATGAGTTGCCTCTATTTTCCATTGGAACATTGACTCCTTATCGAGCTCTAACAAATGAAGCTTCTATTCTGTTAGGTGTTGTTTTTGGGTTTCTTGTTTGACTCCTATCTTTTTCTTCTGCATGTCATACAGATTTCCAAGCAAGCTCCTGCTGCTGCTTTGTCAATTGAAAAAGAGGGCCATGATCATGCTTTTTGTTGCACTGAGGCTGGTTCCACGTGGGTCGCTCAGCATGTAGCAGGCTTGATCAAGAAACATCTGTAAACAGTATGGCAATGCGGGAGTCTCCATTTCGTGAGTAAAGAATGAAGAGAGTGTTTCTTTCCTTCTTTTACTCATTTCCTTATCCTTGTCTTTTGGAAGCTTCAACTGGTTATAAATTCTGTAATGACTTCAGTGATGCAAGTTTGTCCTGTAAGTTCCCTTAACTGCTACAGTTTACCTGTGTATATATTCAACTTAAATGATGAATTGTTCATCTTAATCCTTTTACTTCTGGGATGATGATCAAATATGTAATTTGAAGACTAAATACAGCTTCATAGAGCGATTATGACTGTAAGTATTGAAGGCAAATTCTTGTATGAGACCGTCTTACTATAACTTATTTTGAGACCGGGCGACTTTTTTCTAGTATTTAGAATTTTTTTTTTTTAACTTCCATCTTGGTTTACCTTTTGACATCACACAGTAAATTAGTGCAAGGCTGTTTCATCCAAGATTTTCACCATATGATTTCAATTGGCTTGGTCACTGGGCCTACTTTCAACTCAGCTCTGTTTCATTTCAGCATCTTTATCTAAAACTGTCTGTTTCATTTTTCTGGAAATTTCAGAAGCTAGCCATGCCTGCGGTGAGGAGTCCTCATAAATGTAGAAGCAATTCAAATATGTTTGCTGCAGAAGAGTCCTACATGCAGGTTTGTCCAGGTCTTTCCTTGATCAAATTACCACTGTGCTGTTACAGATATGAATTTCATCACTCTTTCAGTCTTATCTCATTTGCTACATTGACTTTCTACACCAGAATTTTACCTCAATATGAACTTGTAAAAACAATAAGATTGCGGATTAAACAATATCTTAAGATGGCTTTAATAATTGTATAGTAGTCCAAGTTTGTAGGTTAGATTTATTCATACATCATTTTCTTGCTTAATAACTGGTGTTGGGTTATAATGTCACAACTGTGGCCCATCTTTGTTGAGGGACACTTGTTTGTCTTGACGTACATAGAGGATCCGAGGTTGGTACCTTTGTGCCTTTGATTTATTTAACCATCTACAATTATAGGCATCGAACTGTTTATGGACCGCAGTATAGACTTGATAGTGTCATAGTGTGCATTGTATGTTGATCATGGCTTGGAGATGTAATATGCGCCAAATTGCAGGATCGCACTCTCTTGTGCCAGAGGTAATATTGGCTAGAGTTGGTGTTACACGACAATACGACATGAATCAGACTTGATATAAATGGGTTCATGTTGAGATTTTTTGACCCAGTTATTTATCGGGACAACATGAGTTTAAATGTTCAATAAATCGATCAAGTTAGTGTTAGATATTCAAATCGAAATTGACTCGTTTTCACCTGCTTGGTTTTAACCCATTGATTTTTTTTTTAATCTTTGCACAAATCAGAAGTATGAGTTAGGATAATTTAAATTAATAATTCAAAATTTTAAAAAATATTGAAGAGTTAGCTAGTGTATTACTAAAACATGATATGATTCTATGGACTATGGTAGAACAGTAAGAAAAGTCACGATCTAGCTTGAGGGAGTTTTGTTTGAAAACCATTCATTAATTGAACTTCTTTTGTTCTTTTCCAACAATTCATTTATTTATCTATTTAGATGGGGGAGGGTGGTTGCAAAGCGACATGGTTTGCATAGGGCCTAAAAACCTTTTGCATTTTTGGAGCATATCTGCTTTGGGAGTGAAATTATTTAACTTTGCACTGCTTTTGTAACACCCATGTTGGGATTAATATCCAAATTCCATCGGAACCCACTCACTATTTGGGCGTGACTAGGGTGCAACAGGGCTTGGACCTGTCCTCCTAGTTGGTGGGTTGTGGTTTGAACTCTCGATAAACCAACCATTTCGACTTGACCCATCTTGATCTAACTCAATTGACCAGTTAGCCATTGACAAAATTTCGATCCGCTTGGACCGATCGAGGTCCTAACACATGCCAGTCTACAAGCCGATGTGTGAACTCCGGCTCTTCTTGGAAAGCCATCAGTGTCTCAATATGGCCCAACTCGCAAGATAGCCGCCTCAATGTTAAACATCTTTATAATCATTCCTTTGAAAGAACTTTCTTTATTTGTAGGGTTTAGTTTTGGGAGGTCCTAGGTCGCTGTTATGAATCATGATCGGGGGCCTCGATGGTTTATAATGAAATTATTTAGTGTTAGATAAAACTATGTTAGGAGTGTATCCCAATGCCACATTTTAATGTTTTGAGGAGATATGAATATAAATGTGCGATGACTAATAGAAGTATTTGAATTTTTTACCTTCACAAAATAGATTAGTAAAATATATGCGACCTTAAGGATTTCTTAGGGAATTTTTATCATACACTACCGGGTGTCTGATCTTCTAATATGTATCACGTCTTTATTTTATTGCTTCATTCTTCGCTTTTGAACTCAAACAGAGGAGTAATTACATAAGGTAGAGTTTGAATGCAACAAATGAAGCGAAAAATGGATTGTGTGTGTGCTTCGTAAAACAGAGTAGTAAGATAAATCTGCACTCGATTTCTTAATAGCTAATAACTCATTACCTAAATATGAATCAAATGGAATTATACTTGAGCTCTTTTATGTTAGAGATGAAGTTTTTGAAGAAAGCTAACCACTAATCACTTTTTACGAAACAAGTCAACAATTTGGGATATAGGGTCACAATCTTATCGTGATATCTGATTTAGACATGACATTAATATATGCAATTCATGCCTTTCCTTGTATCTTTATTCTTCATAGTAAATTGGGGGGCCATTAGCACCTTTTTAACAACATACTTCTGTATCTTTATACTTCATAGAAGTATTTGTTTTTTTTTTTTTTTTTTTTGCAAGAGTTCTGATTCATGAACCACTCAATGTGACAATCCTTTGATCCTATTCTAGAGTTGTTGAAGGAATGTCTTGCTACTGAGGAATTTTCTTAGTTTCTAGGGAGACAAATCATGAAAATGTTCTTTATCTTCATGCATTATTAGAGTGAGAGGCTTGATTATTCTGTTAGAATTAACTTATTGGTAGTAGATTTAAGCAAAGTCCTGATATGACGGTTTCACGATAGCTTCTTGTGAGACCAGGTGGTTCTTTACTTCTTTCTATGTTAGAGAATTGCTACTTACTTTCTTTGGAAAGTGGTAAATTTCAATCTATCCTAATAAATCTAGGACTTGTTTGGCAATAAGATTATATGTCAAGTAATTTTCAGAGATTTGACCAAATCGAAACTATATTCAAAGTAAAAAGTGTTGTTTGATGAAGTATGTTTTCACTTTAAAGGTATCTTTTAGTGATCGAGAAATGTATTTTGGAAAAGCTCAAAATAAGCTTTTGGGGGTGGATGTAGTTTCGTAATTGGTTTTTGAAGGTGTGATGTAGTTCATGTTCGTTCATTTACTAATACAACAACCAGTTTGACCAATAATTAGTTATTTCTAAAGTTCTTTTGACGCTTTAACAACTACTGTTAAACATCTACCTGCTAATTCAACGGCTAATAGCTAGTATAACTAACATCTATCACAAAAGCTACTTTTATCGAACACAAGATTATGAGACTGTCTCATTGTTCCCGGAACTAATATCATCAACTAATAAGAAAATGAATGATTCCATGTAGTAGAGTACAAAATCAGTTAGCAGACAAAAACGCAGTATTAGCTTGCATTTTGCAATTTGCAATTTGCCCCGTGAATTAAATCTACTATACTACATTATAGTACCTTCTTCCTAATACTTTAATTCCTTAATTAAATTAAATAATAAATCTGAAATTTTGTCAGGGAAGATTTCATGCTCAAAATTATTCCGTACACAGAAACAACTCAGTAGTTTAATGGAAATAATTGTCCACTAGGGCTAAAACTCAACTTCTTTTGTTACTGAAATATATTGTTTATTTATGATGTAAGCTGTGATGCTTAATTAATCAACTACAATAATAAATTACTACTTCAATACCATACATACATAAGATCTGAAACTTAAAAGTCTGAAAGCTGTACATTCGAAAAGGAAACAAGAGCGAAGATATGTAATTAAAGCTAAATTTAATTGATTGACCTAAGCACATGAAGCTAACCCTGTACTAGTCTAGATATGATTATATGAATTTAATTGGAGAATAGATGCATGCACTTTTTCTTATTCGTCCTTAAATTAAAGATGCAAAATTGTGTTAGGCGTGATGTTTTTCTTTATAATTTGAAACATTTTGTCACCAATACTGAGCCTAAAATCAGATTGGAGTATATTATACTCTCTCCGTCTTTTTTTACTTACTACATTGCTCATAACTCTATCTCTTTTTTATCTGCTATATTTCCTTGTTTGTCCTCTTTCTACGGTATTTGTTACTTTTCCACAAAATTATGATTTTCACCGTACTTTTCTTATTTCCTAAATTCTTCTTAAACATATAAAAAGGAAGAGCATGTTTTATTTTTGTTTGGTTCGACCTTTTCTCAATCCATTACCATTACTTGGTGGTAATTGATTCCCCTAGTTTGTTAGTTTTCCACCACTCTCAAGTAACAAAATCCATTTGTTGGTGTTAATTGTTTCCTTTCTCTTTCTACTTCAAAGTTTGTACCAAAACCTCATAAAGATAACAAGTTTTGCTACCATTCCCCTCCATTATTTGATTCATTTCCTTTTCCATTTCATGACATGAAACAAACATGCTCTAAACGGAAACAGAGTGGTAAGTGAAGACAAAGAAATCACCTTTTAGGCTTTTACTGTATAAATTACAGAAAATACTGAGCATTGAAACAGGTAAACAAAATCCAAATTATGTGAACCCTAGCTAGATTTTATTATGATGTCATTCATCCCTTTTGTAAGAAAAAAGCAGCACAATAAGGATCCTTAGTTGGGTCCCCAATCTATGGAAAAAAAAGTTTAAGCAACTAAAACTAGGCTTGGCTGTCATCTTCACTCCAAACACCCACATGTCATCCTAGTTTTTATGACTCCCATGCCCCCACTTACCTCACACACATGCACAAATCCAATTACATATCCATCTCTTTATATTCTTAGTCAAATCCACTCCCTCAAAACTCCCATTTGCTTCCCCTATTCTAAGCAAAAAAAACTATTTTTCTCTCTACAATGTCCACTTCCAAAAGAAAGGTTCTCCTAAACACAGTCTCAGTAAACTTAGGTTGCAGTTGTAAAAGGCCAATATTTTCTTCCATTTTTAACCCAAAACCAAAATCTAAAACACCCAAATACCAAAAATACCAAAACCAATCCTACTCTTCCTCAACTTCAAGCACTACTACAACAACTTGGGTTAAAAATGGAAATTTCTCCTCTTCCTCCCCTTATGAGTATTACCCTACACAATCTACTTTCTCTCCTTATATGGACACCACCTCCTCCTCCTCCTCTTCTCAGCCGTCTACGGCAGCCGCACCCGATGCGTTCGGCCGGGTGCGGCCTAAGTCTGTGGCTGTGGAGAAGGATTCAAGTGATCCTTATTTGGATTTTAGGCAGTCCATGCTTCAAATGATAGTGGAGAATCAGATTTATACAAAGGATGATCTTAAGGAGTTGTTGAACTGTTTCTTGCAGTTGAATTCTCCTTGTCTTCATGGGACTATTATCCGGGTTTTTACTGAGATTTGGAATAGTTTCTTCTTCTCAGGAAGACCTGATCACTCTTCCCCTCGGTTCTATGTTCGGCCTAAGTCCTATGAAATTTAGTCGTATTAAGGGTAAGACTGTGTACATCTAAAGTATCGACTCTTTTCCTACGAAATTTAGTCGTATTAAGGGTAAGACGGTGTACATCTGAAGTATCGATCTCTTTTAATGGACTAAAGAAAAGTGTCCAAGGGATGATTTTGGAAAGAGTATTTTGTAACATTTTGGTGGTAGTACTAGTTAGTAACTATGTAGCACGGAAACGAAACGTTTCAGAAACCGGGAAACTTTAAGTTCTAAAATTGGAGTTTCGGGAATGGAAACGTTTCGGTTCCGTTCGGTTAGTATGAGTAGATGGATGCATAGTATTTTAGGTATTTTGTGCTAGCTATGGTTTTGTTCCTCCTTTTTTGAGGCAAGGGAAAAATCTCTAACTTGGCTGTATTTGTAAGTCATGACTCATGATCATGTGATATGACTAGCAATTGTAAAGATGCTTTACCATATGGTATGAAGTTGATTTTTCAATTTGTTAAATGTATTTTGTTTGAGGAGGATAAGTTAGGTTAATTTCTGATTATTAGAAAGGTTAGTTAATTTGTAAGTTGTATCATCTTATTGCAGAGTGAAAAATTGTGGTTATGAATTATGATGCTCATTTTCAATTCCAGTAGCACTACTCCTGTCCTTTTCTTGAAAAAAAAAACGGAATATCATATCTAATTTTCTATTTTAAGAGTTGGGATTCGTGATTGCCCTTTTTAGGTATATGAAATGAAAGGTACTACATGATTCACACTTAGTCTAGTCATCCCCTTGTGCATGATAAATTTTGGAGTATTAATTTTTTTTATTATTATCATTATCATCCTCATGTATATTTTTTAGTGCTTTTCACATAACGAATCATTATATTTTGTCCAAGCTATAATATACATTATTATTTGTATGTAGGGGTGACAGTTATTCGGATAAAAACCTGAATCCAATCCAAATCGAATAGTAATTAGGATTGGACTCGAACTATGTTCGGATTGGATTCGGATTGAGTTTTTTGAAAATATAGATGTTCGGATTGGATTGGATTAAGGATAATTGGATCCAAAAATCCAAAATAACCGAATAGTAAATAGACCTTATATTGTATATTTATGATTGGACTTTACTGTTTTTTTTTTTAAAAAAGCCCAAATGGTCTGGTAGCCCTTCCCTTCACCTAAAAGTTAAAACTCTAACTTGTTGTGCAGTTGAACATGTTGTTATGTTGTTGTTGAACCTTTTGCTGTAATGAACTAAAAGTTTTTAATGAATTAGTTGTTATTAGTTTAGTATTGAATTTTTATGGGATTGTATGAATATTACTTCTATTATCCGACACTTTATTTTGATGTTGGCGCAAAATTTATTTCATCGAAAAAACGGAGTTTAAAAAGTTGGATAATTCGGATCGGATCCATTAGAGTGTTTGAAAATTCGGATTGGATTGGTTTGGACTCAAACTCTGATGGGTTTGGATTGGAAAATTAAAATCCATATTTTATTCGGATCGGATAGGATTAGACTTAAATCCAAACCGTACACCGAACTTTCACCCCTATTTGTATGTCATGTTTCCTCTGTTTCTTTTTACTTGTAATAGGTTGACTTTCACACTTCCCAATGCATAACTTCAACTATTAATATTTTTAATTACCAATAATTAAAAAAAAGTAGATATTCGGAAAATATACATTCAAACGAATCTAACAAAATCTCATCTGAATATGTTTTTCCTTAAGTATAAATCACCAAAGGTAAACTAAGTAGAGTTTGTAAATAGTGTCAAAAGTAAACCGTTGCAAACATAAAAGAAACGAAGGAAATATTATTTTATCGATTGTTATTATTAGTATAATTTACCATCTTTTAGTGAACTTTTAACAAAAATTATAATCAACTAATAAAAAGTTCGTACAAATTATAGGACTAAAAATTTGAGGTGAATCCAAGAGTCAAGTGTGCGGTGTGCCTACTAGAATTTCAATATTTGTAGGTCCTTAAGAAAATCTTTCTGGGACGGTCCACAGGTTAAATTTGGTCAAAAGTGGATTTTCATTTTGTTTCATTGCTTTTTGGTGTAAAAAGATGGTAGGTCCCTTGGAGCCTTGAGTTTTTCTTTTCCCCCAATTTTATTTACTCCATTATTGAGAGAAAGAGATGGAGCCTTGCCTTGATGAGTATTATTAAAGCATAAGCTTAAAGTATTGTTTTAGGCTTGTTGATGAAATAAAGACCTAGGGATTTGGAACAGGAATAATTATTATAGCTACATAGGAGGAGTAGTGCGATGGAAATGGTGTGGTTCAGTTGGGTTTTAATGCATCATTAATTAAATTCCGACTTATGTCAAGTTTGCTCATTTTTCTAGACTCATCACTCCTCTCACAGTCTCACTTCTTGTTGGCTTTACTTGTTTTCAAGTAGGGTTTATTGGTGTAATTATTTTTCAGCCCGCTCCTAGCTAGTTACTTTGTGAAACCCTAAACTAGGCCGGCTTGTAGTTCAATTTCTTTGCCGCGGTTAGTTCGACAAATTTAATTATTGGAGTTCATTCGTCATATATTCTGGGCCAATATGCATGCAGACAGACACCTTAATTTTCTTGTTTCTTCATTTAGAACTCTCCTTCTTAAAGACATTTTGCTTCATTTGGATGATTTCAAATGAAAGAATGAAAAAAGGAATAACCTTAGGTGTCAAGGAAGACGGTACACCCTAAGTATATGATAATTTTTTTGTAATTATTGTATTACTTCCCTCCGTTTTCTTTTGTTGTTCCTATTTGGAATCGGAGAAGAAACTATACGCAACTTACATATTGGGCAACATTCCACTATTTCAAATAAAATTAAATAAATTAAAAATAAAGATTCTAGCCCTTTGAGTCTATCTATGTTAAACAACCAATAATACAAAAGTTTGAGGGGTAAAAAAGTAAAAGATGACTATTGAATAGTGTGAACACGTTTATTGCAACTTAAAATCAATGGGGATTTAAGTCGTAAAACTACACTATAAGTATGGAAAAATTCAAAATAAGGACAACAAATTGAAATTTCCCAATGGGGAATATAGAAACAACAAAAGAAAACGGAGGGAGTAGTTGTTAGTCGTTTTAATTTTATAAAATGTTAGCGCTCGTACCGTTTCTTGTTTTTTCGGATTTAAGGGTTTTTGAAAACCAAAAACAAAAATATGGAACCAAAGAGTAGTTTTTACTTTTCTGTTGTCAGTTTTCAAAATTGACATATTTAGTATAAGTATGACTAATTTAAGTTTATTATAGTTCTATCATATGACTTTTATATTCATAAAACCAAAAACTGAAAACAGACAGTAATGTCGAATCGGTTCTTAGTGATTAGATTTTAGTAGAGGTGATCAAAAGACGGGTCAGGTTGGGCCGCCCTTAAAAAAATTTCCCATTAGTCGGGCCTGGCCAAATTTCGGGACAATTTTTGTGTGTCCAAAGCCCGCTTTTTCGGGACAAAAAACAACGGATCTTTCGGGCCAAGATCGAGCCGGGTCAAAATTTAAACTAAAAAGTCGTTTTTTGGCTGCCCAAAACTAGTGATGGCCACAAGGTGGGCGGGACGGACCGCGGCCCTAGCGGCCGGGCCGAGATTTCACGGCCAGACCCGGATCGTGAAATTCACGGGTTGGGCGGGCTGGTCCGCGGGCTGAAAATTATTGACCCACACCGGTCTGTTACCGGTTTTCACGGTTCGGGAAGCGGTTCTGGCGGTTCGTGGCCCTAGTGGATCGGACCAGTGGCGGGCCAGATGATAATTTTTTTTTCTAAATTATTTAATCATTGGAATTATTCATTATTGTTACATAAAACCATTAAAATAAATTAAAATATATACAATTATTAATATTAATGAATAATTTCATTATTTTTGAATTTGATTGAATTATAATATATGCAATTTAATTAAAATATACACAATTTGGTTGAATAATTACTTGGGTTGGGTTGGTTCATTTTGTGGGCCTGGCTGGGCGGTTTTAATAGCGAGCTTTAGTGGGCTGGGCTCAGGAAATCCGGCCCACACACCAATTTTACGGTTCGAACAGGGTTGGACAGGGCTTTTCGCGGGCTAGGCCCACACGACCCACGAGGTGGGCTGGGCTAGATGGGCTGGATTGGCCCGCACTGTCGGCCATCTCTACCCAAAACTCGTCCCAAACCCAAAAAATTGGGTCCGACGCGGCCCGAACTCGGGCCTAAAAAACTGCCCAAGATTGGGCATTTTTCAGGCTGGCGCGGGATCACTTTGATCAAATCTAGATTTTAGTTGTTGGAGTAAGGTTAGCGATATAGCTATATTGTACTCCCTTCCGTCTCAAAATATAGTGTTAGTTTGTATTTTTTTCATGAGAATTAAGGTAAGTGGACTCTTTTATCATTTGTGTAGATGATCTAATTGAATTGGAAACAATAATTTTGTACAACCAATAAGATTAAGGGATTTAAAATGAGAGGAAAGGGAAAATGTGGAGTCCATTATTCATGGTACATCAGGGTGTACCATGTTCTCATAGGCATTTTTGTAATTAATTAGAAGATTAGGGGCATCTTAATTCTTTCTCCCTCTCACTATCTTATCCTCATTTCCACATAAATCACATAAAATGTACAATTACGAAAGAGATTTCTTAGCAAATCCCATTCCATAATCTTCGAATCCTCCATTATCATCATCTTCTTCTTGCAGTTAAGGTCATCGTTCTTCTCTCAATTCTTTCTCAAACTTACACACCGAAATTTTCCTCAATTTTCTCTCTCCTTCTCCACATTACAATTTACAACCTCCATACCTCCAATCGAGTTCGTAGATTCATCATTGAAGACGGGGAATATTTCACGGTATAAAGTTCGGCAGACCTACAAATTCATTCTTAAGCATATAATATTCATCTACGAACTTGATTTGGAGCATATTCCTTTGCTCATTTGGGAAAATAAGAAAAATTATTTGCTCATTTGAAAATTATATGAACTAGATTTAGAATGTGCAATTAAAATAAGCAGAAGGTTGTTCCTTATCAATTAAAAATGAGCAAAAGTGTATTGCTCATTTGGAGCATTATATGGATTAATTCAGAATGAGAAAATACGATTTTGCTCATTTGTGATAGGTAGCACAATTGTTTGCTCATTTTGTAAAAATGAGAAGAAACTTAGCACATTTGATGAATATGATTAGAATAGTTGGTTCATTTTACAAAATGAGCAAAAAAAAGGTTCGTTCAATTGCAAAAATTAGAAAAAGACTTACCTCATTTAGAAAAATCTAAGTTTTCATTTTAAAAAAAAGTAGTGAAAACAACATAGAAACTTAGGTTATGAAATAATACCAAGATTAGAATCTTGAGACATTGAAGAAAACAATCCGAAATTGAAGAAAAACAATGAACCAAAGATCAAAATAGAGAGATGAGTGGTAGAGGAGAGAGAAAAGAAAAATAGGAGAGAGAAAATCAGTTTAGGTTCTTTTAAGCTTGTGCTAAATTATGTAATTCAATACCAAAAGGCTTCTAATTGGGTTGGATATACCATGTTCATGGTTCATCTGATCGAGATCTACTATAAATTTTCTCGAAAATGTGTAATGGTTAAAGTGGGAATACATGGGTACGATTTTTTCATGAAATATGAAAAAGGGAACAGAATTATGGCAATGAGGATGCTTTAGGTAACATTTATGATTTTGAATAGAATCAAGCTAAGCGTTATATTTTAGGACCTATAAAATGAAAAACAAGCACATATTTTGATATAGAGGAAGTAAAATACATTAGAAAAGAAAGCATTCTAAAAGATCGTTTTGTTAAATGGTACCTTTAGCAAAACAGAACCAACAAACTAGTTTTACTAGATTTTGCAAAACAGCAAAAGCTAGCTAGTTTTTACTCCCTCCGTTCCGTAATATGTTTCGATTCTTTTTTTTACACGGAAATTAGGTAAGTGAAATCTTGTTTTATTTGGATAAATATATTCATTTTTATTGGGAAAACACTTAACATTACATTTTTTTTTCTTTTTAACTAAAAAACAAACTGAACATTTAATTTGCACGGTTTAAACTTTAATGTGTACACTGTAGAAAGTTGATAGGGTAAAAGATTCCGTTTTGTCATTGCTAAAATTATGAGGATGCATCATTTTTTTGTTTATAGTCCTCGACATGCAACTTCGACAAATTATATTTAAAAAAATTTCCATAAATTCATTTAAAAACTAACTTTCAACTATTGTGTGAATTGTACTGTGATGCATGTGTTAAAATACAGAGTAAAAGTATATTTATGGCGTTATTGTTTTTTAGAATTCTTCTTCCTCCATTTTTTAATAGTTGCAACGTTTTGACTTTCACGATTGCCTATACACATCTTTGACCATAAATATCTCTAACTATTTTCTGAAAAATTATAAAAAGTTGAAATCTTGTAAAGATATATTGAGATAAATTCAATAATATCTTACATGCTAAAGTTTGTATTATATAAGTCACAAATTCCCTGTTAAATACATAAATAGTGCAAAAGTGAAAATGTTGCAACTACTAAATTCGATCAGAGTAGTGTAATAATCTTATTCCTTATATAATACATATTTCCGGTAGCATTTTAGTCATTCTCTTACTATAACAATTTTTTTGTTGTTTTAATTTTAAACTATAAAGTAAAAGAAAAAGATTTAGATACAAGCGTACAATAAATGGATTTAGTTTCAAAGTATTTTTCGAGGATTGTAAACACGCCCCAAATTACTTAAAATCGCCCAACTCCCCTCTAAAAGTACCATTATACCCTTGCTATATTTTTTTGATTTTTACTCCAACTTAACTCCTCCTCTAATTCATATTCTCTCTCATCTTCACCATCACCACCGACAACAACACCGACTATCACCACCGACGAGCACAAAATTCCGACGAGCTAAATTTTTTTAACGAATTCCATGGGGCTAACGTGTGGCTCACGTTGGCCACCATGGATACAACGTCGCCTGGACGTTGTATCCATGGGGCTAACGTGTGGCCTGCACGTTGGCCACCATGGACACAACGTCCAGGCCAGACATTGTTGTCGACGGTGGTGATTGTCAGTGGTGATCGTCGGTGGGTTGGTGGTTAGTGATTTTAGGTGGTGGTGGAGAGAGAGTTGTAAAAAAAAGCAGTATAATAACATTTACATGGTAGTTAAAGGCGATATTAATTAATTTCGGGCATGAATAAAGTTCAGTTTTTGGAGCACTTCTCAATCTTGTAAAATTAGAAGTCTGTAAAGTATGTAACAAAAGTTATACTGATCTTATACTAGGCATCAAATATCTATGAAATGGAGATTTTGCTAAGCTATTCCGAGCTATAGTGGGCATTTGATTGCTGATTGCAACGATAAAAGGATGCAAAAGAGATGTCAGAATTCAGATAATGAAAGAGTTTTAAAAAAGGCGTAAAAAATTATCATTACCTATAAGGCTATAACATACGAATCTCGTGCTAGCGCACCAATATCCCTCAATAGTTTTGAAAAGGTTCTTTTGGTAAATGAAAGCAGTGAGTAGTCTATCAATTCGAAGATGATGGTGTTTCTTATTTTTGTGATCAATTATATCTCTGTGCTTTTTTATGGCTCACGATCAATTTCGAAAATTATTTAGTTAGGAAGAAAGATATATGACCCACGTGATGAGTAGAGAGATAGAAAGAAAGAATATCTAAAAAAAATGGTATTGCAAAGTAAATCAAAACAACCCAAAATGGTAAGTGTTGCAAGTAGATAAGAATGGAGGAAATATTTGAGAAGTGTCATTAAGCTTAAGGTCGTCATGCAGTGACTGTACTAATTAAGTATGATATAGTATTGTGTAATTAACGTACAATCTGAAGGAACTCAATATATTCGTCCAGAAATTGTGTAGTATTTGTGTTTTACTCATCTTTATTGGTTGATTATAACGTGCTTTAAAATTCTAACTAAAAGAGTTGGTGGACCATAGTGATGATTATAATGTTTAATAGTCAACTAGTGATGGTAGCCAGTTGTTATACCAAAAAGATGAGAGAGAAAGATGAGAGAGAAAGAAAGAAAAGAGAAAGAAAAAAGCCCCAATTCGCAAGGAAAAACCTAGCCAAATTCGCAAGCCAACTCTTGTTTTCGATCCTATTCTTGTCAAATTTCTCATAATCGAGTGTTATCTTTCTTCTAATTTTCCTCTTGCCGTTGTTTATACACACTTGCATCGCTTGTATGTGGGTGGAATTTTCTTTGTTTTCCCCCAATTGTATCGAAATTTCCTCAAATCAATACATTAGTTCTGAGAGATTTAATCATCCTCTCCCTGCTATTGTTCAGAAAATTTTATCTATCTCAATTCTAGTTATTCCTTTCCTATCTGTAAGATGGATTAAAGGCTTCCTATATCTTCCATTCAAATTTAAATTACGACCCATGGCTAGGGTTTTTAGTTGTTTTTCAGAAATTGCAATTGGTGGCTTTGTAAGGGATCCTGGTTTCTTTTTTGGCTCGAAATTTTCAGCGTTTGCGTTGCCCAATAACGCATTTCCGGTGGGTGTTGTTTCGAATTGGAGTTTAAATTTCATTTGTTCACCTATCTTCGAAGACCTCGGTGGAAAGCACCGGGGACGAATTTGTGGTGTGCTTTATTCTTCTTGCTAGAACTCAAGCAAGCCAAAGTAGACCAATTATATGGTTCTACAAAGGTATTCTCTATTCTAGATCAAATCACTTTTGTAAGTGAAAGATATTCAACTTTATTATGCATAATAGTCGAAGTTTCGCTAGTCTCATTCTCGTTTTCATCTCCGTTACCTAAGAAACTTTTCTTCTCAATCAAGAACTTCTTATTATACTCCATTCTAGGCCCTAGAAGCTATTGGAATGGAGAAGAATGTTCTTATCTTTTGCCCCCGTAAGGATTTTCTATTTATCTTCATCGGGATACCTTTCAAGAAATTCTCAATGAGTATATTTAATTATATATTGATTTATGGTGGTATAATCGTAGCTTGTTTGATATAGCAAATCATCTTCTATTTCGAAGATGTTGTCGAGGTCTTCCTATTCAAGCAAAGTTGTTAAGTTTCACCCAATCTTCATGTTCTCGCTTATTGTTTGTTAACATAGGGTATTATAGTAAGCCTTTTGTTCGTATCTTGAAATGTAACTTTGGTTGTCATGTTCTCTGTCAATGCCTTTCCAAAGATAATTTTCTTAATTGTCTGGGGTTGAGTCTACTAATTAGAAAACTTGGATTTCAATGCAAGAACATCTTTGAATACTTCATTCTTCCAGATTTTGCAAAGGTAAAGCTGAGTCAGATGTTCTCCATTGAATGTTTGGCGAGCATCGCATCTAACATTATGATAACTACCATTTTCCCTCAGAATTTATGTTGTATTGCTATTAGTGGTGGTAATTGTCAAAATCCCTTGACAGCAACTTTCAGTAATCAATATAGTTTGTGTAACTTTGACTTTAGCCTATTGTTGGAGTATCCCTGTGGAATTTTGGAATCGGTGAAGTTAGGAGTATACTATATTTCAGCTTCATCCGCTTTTATAAGTGAAAGAATGTACCAGTTTCTTCTGTCCTTAGTCAAAAAAGTTATATGCTATGTCTTTATCTTTTTGTTTTCTGAGCTGCTATTAGGAAAACTATACTTGCTAATCAGGAAATTCTTATTTTTCTCAATTCTATGCTCCAGAAGTTATGGAAGAGGAATTAGTGTTGTACAGCCCCCTGTAAGCAAATGGTTACTGGTTATAATTAGTTTCAAATAAATATGATCTTGTGTTTTTGGAACATTAGAGGGGTAGGAAAGAAAAATGCTTTTTTTGAAGTTAAGGACTTTTGTGATAGCAAGAAGGTCCAAATTATGATGTTGTGTGAAGTTAAATCACAATCCCCTCCTTCCTTAATCATAGCAAATCAATGTGGTTTTAACCACTTTGATTATATTCCTACTATAGGTTTTTCAGGTGGAGTATGACTTTTATGGAAAGATTGTGTTCATAGTCCTTTCAACTTGGTTGTAATATATAAATCCGCTTCGGTTTATCTCTTGTTCTATATCTCTTTTGGATGCTAATTTATCTTTTATTGCAATTTTTATTTATGCCCCTCGCTAGACAAGAACATAAAAGTGAATTTTGGGAAGAGCTAATTTTATACATTAGTAGCTTAACTTCCCCTTTTATAATTCTTGGGGATTTTAATGAGATCAGTTGTGAATTAGATAAACTTGGGGGAGCCCCTTTTAATTCAGCTCGGCTTAATGTAATGAATAATCTTTTAAATCAGGCCCCTTGTATTGACCTTCCTTTTTCGGGCTTGAGATATACATGGAGGAAGAAAAGGGTCGGGAGTAACAATATTCTAGAGAGACTAGATAGGGGAGTGGCTAGCACCTCTTGGATTGATTTGTTCCCTCAAGCTAAATCGAAGCACCATCCTTTCACCTCGTCCGATCATTGTCAAATTTCGTTAGATTTAAGTCGATCCGTGGTGCTAAAATCCCCCTCCTTTTCGCTTTGAGAAGATGTGGTGTTTGCGGAAAGATTATGATAAATTAGTTAAGAAAACATGGTGTAATCGTTTCAATGGCTCGCATATGTTTAAGCCGGTGAATAAATGTAAGCTTCTTAAAGAAAACTCTAAACGCCTGGAATTTGTCTCGGTTTGGTAATATATTTCGTCAACTTAGATTAGTTGATTCAAAACTTGAATCTATCCAAGAAAAGTTAATTTCTAATCCTTCGTGCCTAGTTCTTCAACAAAGCCAAGATCGGTTTTTAAAAAAAAGGGATAAATTGCTCTCCTTTAGTAGAGAATATTGGAAGCAAAAAGTAAAACAAATTATTTACGTCCGGGTGATGCAAATACGAAGTATTATCATACTCATGCCTCGATTAGACGTAATAAGAATCAAATTAAAGAATTCACAACGGATACTAATCTAATAATTAATTCTCCCATTCGTATTTCCCAAGAAATTACTCGAGAATTCCACAAGCATTTTATTTCAAATTCGTTATGTTCGTTTGATAAGGATAATGATTTTGCTTTATTATCCCCTATTGTGTCCGAGGAAGATAATGTTTTTCTTACTAAAGAAGTTTCATATGACGAAATTAAAGATGCTACTTTTGATTTAGCCCCGATAAATCTCCGGACTGATGGTTTTCCCCCATTTTTCTTTCAAAAATATTGGACATTAGTTGGGAACTCGTGGTTCGAGCCGTTAAAGCCTTTTTTCATTCTCGGTCATTTACTTAAAGAAATTAACCATACATTTCTTGCCTTAATTCCGAAAATTGATAATCCTTCCCGTGCAAATCATTTTCGTCCCATTAGTTTGTGCTCTACTATCTATAAGATAATTTCTAAAGTCATAACTAATAGACTCAAGATTGTTATGGGTAAAATTATTCACCCACTACAAGGCGCCTTTGTTCCGGAAAGATTAATTCAAGATAATATTCTAATAGCCCATGAAGTTTTTCATTCTTTTAGTAAAAAACCGGTGCGGAAGGCTGGATTGCTATTAAGTTAGATATGGAAAAAGCTTACGATAGATTGGAGTGGGATTTTATTCTAACATCGTTGGAAAAACTTGGGTTTTGTGCTCAATGGATTAGTTGGATAAACTCTTGTATTTCTTCCCCTTCTTTCTCTTTTTTAGTTAATGGAATTCCCGGGGAGAGATTCTATCCTTCTAGAGGGATTCGTCAAGGAGATCCTTTATCCCCTTACCTTTTTATTCTTTGTGCGAAATTATTAGCAAGACAAATTTCCTATTCTAGTTTACAAAGGGAAAAGTTAATAGGGGTGTCTATTGGTAAATCAGGTATGCGAATTCCCTTTCTCACATTTGCAGACGACACAATGATTTTTGCTAAAGCTACTAACCAGAGTTGTTTAGCTATAAAACAAATTTTAGACAAATATTGTTCCATGTCGTGGCGACTTGTCAACTTTCACAAGTCCGCATTTCAATGTTCTCCTAATGTTTTGGAAAGTTCTAAAGCTCACTTTGCAGGTATTTTGGCTATGGTTGAATCCTCAAATTTGGGGGAGTATTTAGGTTGCCCAATTATTGAATCAAGGGTTAGTAAAGAAACTTTTGGGAAAGTCGTATCTAAAGTTTCTAATCAACTTCCGAAATGGAAAGCCAATTCTCTTTCACAAGCCGGGAAGAACGGTGCTAATCCAGCTAATCGGCTTCCAAAGCCAATTATCAAATGCAAATTTTTTATTTACCTCAACGGATTCTCTCTACATTGGACAAAACATATAGGAATTTTTTTTGGAATAAAGATATTACAAACAAATCAAAAATCTCATTGGTTGGGACAAAATTTGCCTTCCTAAATCACATGGTGGCTTAGGTATTCGTAAAGTCGACAATAATAATATAGCTTTGCAAATGAAGCTTCTTTGGAAAATTATTAAAAATCCTAATAATTTATGGGTTAAGTTGGTTAAGAAGAAGTATAGTAAAAATCATGATATTTTGAAGCATAAGGTTTCTTCTCTGCTTCTTGGCAATGGAAGAAGCTTATGAGTCTCCGTCCGTTGTTTCGTAAAGGTCTTCGGTGGCAAGTGGGTAATGGTAAGGATATTAGTTTCGGGATGACAATTGGATTTTTCAAGATCCGCTTCGAAAAGTTGTTCACCTCTTACCGCTGATGATGATTTAAAAGTGAATGAGGTGATTGATGAGAATGGTAACTGGGATTATGATAGATTAATCTCTCTCGTTCCTACAAATATAGCTACTTCTATTTACCGTCTTTCCTCCCTTCGAATCCTCAATCCGATGTGCTAGTTTGGGGATTATCTTCTAATGGAGAGTATTCTCGTCAAGTCCCGGTTATTGGTTAGCTCAAGGTTTATTAAATCCAAATTTTACAAAAGTTGATTATGACCGGATTTGGAAACTTAAGGTTCCTCCCAAGATAACGAATTTTCTTTGGAAGGCTTGTCATGATGGCCTTCCTACCAAGGATAGGCTTGAAAAGAGTAAAGTTTTCCTTCCACAAGAAGTGTGTGCTTTGTAGTAATGCTCGGGAGTCTCCGAATCATCTTTGTTTTCGGTGCCCGTTTACTTTAGACGTTTTAGCTTGCCTTCATGCTAGTGGTGATTGGCCCCTTCTTCCCGAGGGGATTAACTTTTGGATCGGTATTCTTTTTGTTATTGGGCTTAATACTTGCCATTCTAAGTCCTCGGTGGATGTTATTACTAAATTATCCTTTGTGTGGTGGTTTATTTGGTTCTTTAGAAACAACTATCTTCAATGATGAAGGTATTTCGCCTCGCCGAGCCAGTTTTCAAGTTAATAGTTTTTATAGCAATTGGGCTAAAGCGGCAGGGGAAGTTGATGATTCCTCCCCTTCCTCCTCTGGTCAGAATCGCCATAGGTTTAAAATTCTTCGTTCTGGTAATAATCTTATTTGGTCTCCTCCCCCTCCTAATTTCTGTAAATTGAATTTTGATGGTTCTAAATTCAGTAATGGCAATGCTTCTTTAGGCTTTGTGATTAGGAATAGTGTTGGTGATGTTTTGCTCACCGGGTGCTAAGTCTTTAGGTCCTCGGATTTCTATTGTCCAAGCGAGGCATGGGCTCTTAGAGAAGGTGTTTTGGGTGCTATCTCTCTCAATATCTCTCATCTTATTATTGAAGGAGACAATTTAGGAGTTATCAATTCTATGAAGGGTTCTTGGCAAACTCCTTGGGAAATTTCTAACATTATTAAAGATGCAGGTGTAGATATTCTCAACTTTCAAGAGTGCCGGTTCTTCCACTGCTTTCGAGAAGCTAATCGAGCGGCGGATTTTATGGCTAGGAAGGCTCATAACTACCCTTCCCTCTTGTATTGGTTTCCTCCGTATTGTATTGATTTTTCCCTTATCATCCGCAAGGATGTTTTAGGGCCGGCCCTCCGACTAGAGGTCTTGTCTAAGCTTGTTTTCCGTATCAAAAAAAAAAAAAAAAAAAAAATAGTCAACTAGTGCAAACAAACTGTGTAGTTGAAGTACAATGCATAAATCAACAATTATAATAAGAACACAATTATTTTTGGCAAAATCCAAGATACGAAAGAAAAACTACTAAAATTGCACTAGGACTTTGAATTTGATATGAAATGTTGATATGAAATAATTCTCTTTCTCTAAGCTTTCTAGCCTCTCTATACGATACTTAGCCTCTTTTGACAAGAGAATCCTCCAATATGTATTTTTTTCTCAAAATGGCTAAACAAGTATTCATATTAGGGACCAGCAAGACTTGACCTATTGGTAAAACCTAAATGTTTAGCTTCATATTAAAGTTATGGGATAAAACTCTACTAGGGATGACTCTTTAGAGGTAAGGTTCCCCTTACCATCCTCCCTTAAGAGTCTGACCTGTAACTTGAAATAGGTGCCAGTTAAGTAGGGTCCTTACCCTTACCTCATTAAAGAAGAAAAGTATTCTACTAGGGCACTATCATAAAATCGAATAAAATTCGCAAAATCATGGAAACTTTGAGATTCTTGAATGCCCTCTCGGGCACACGACTCAAAAGTAATCCAGGATGTTTTAATCGCAAACATTCCACCTATGCTAGACAATCGCCTGCCCGAATCAATATGCTTGCCTAGTCATATAGCATGCATGCCTCGGCACATTGCCTCTGTACTCTTGCCTAACCAATAAAATAAAGCGAGACACAAGTATACACAAAATATTGGAACAAAAGATTTTGATTCAGTCTCAAATGGTGTCCATATTCTATATAGATGTAGCACTATACTCGTGTCTATTTCCTTTGAAGGAAGGGATAGTTTTGTAAATCAAGCAAAATTCCAATAAATTCTAAAATCCTGAATTTTATAGTTGGGAAGCCAGTGATTCATAATTAACAATAATCAATTTGCGGACAGTAAAGCTACCCCTTGAAATAGGCTAAATATACTCCTGATGTAATGACTCCCGAGTCATGACTGCAATAACATTCAATTGCGCCACTTACTACGTATAATCAACTGCTCAGTATATATATAAATGTTCGTACTTGTAATATCAAACGCATGCCAATCAATCAAGTAAATTAAATGATGATGAGATGCAGATTGCAGATTCAGACACTATAAAATTTTCTCAAATTTTTTGTTTCACATACATTTTTTGTTGTCTCGTTTGTAGAAACCAGACTTAAACGATGAAAACTTAAGCTTAGAATTCATTGCAAGTAAAAGATCATCATGTAATCTCTTCAATGTTGGGTCTGTGCTATTTGTTTAGTTGTAGTAAATGCTCTCAATAAGTTACTCCTCCTCCACTTGCATTGAAGGAGCTAGGACAGTACTTTCGGCTACTAGCCAGAAAATTTGACATGAAAGGTCTTCTGTGTGTATTTGTTTGCTTGTTAGATCAATTAATCAATGTGTACACTCAAATAGTATACCAGGAGAATCGGGTTTCACTTTTGCACCTATTCTCATATGGAGATAAAGAATAGGCATATATATGCATAATACATTTATGTATTCTCTATAATCGATAGTAACAGTAGAAGTAGATAAATTTAATTAGGTCATTCAAATCAGATTAAGGGAGGGACAAAATGTCAATTAGTACATAGGAAGCAACTTCATGGGGATCATGACATTCCCATCGTTGCTCAATACCAAAAGGCACTAATCTAGCCAGGTGATGAGTTACACAATTGTCATCCCTTCTAACATGATTCCAAGTCATCCAGTTGGGTCTTGATCTGAAATGGGTCAACTCATATTTCGGTTTATTGATAATAGATTGTTTTTATATTAAAAAAAACACTATTCATTAAGTCAATATTTATTTTCAGGTTGGTTTGGTTTAATGTTGTGTATTGTTTATAACAAACGCAATAAGCTACGAAGAATTCAAAGAACAACCGACACAAGAATTAACGTGGAAATTCAAATTTGGGTCATTCAAACTTGGTTCCTCTTAGAGGAACTCCTATTGCTGGAAATTCCAATGTGTCACTCAAATAGTGAACCACGTTAAAATAAGTTAAAGTAACTAGTTTATAGTCAAAGTAAGTACGTCAAAATAAGTTATAATAAGTTGAAGTGAACATACCCTAAAATCAAATTTGGGTCATTCAAACTTCCATAAACTAGTTACACAACCTCATTATTTTCAACACCTGTGTAGGATCTAATTCATGATCCGGTCTTGGGTTTAGGTTTTGTCTGATCCCACTCATATCTCTAAATAGACTTTATCTTATACTTCTAATTTTCTAAAAATTAGCTAGGAGCCACCACCGTATTATTTGTTACTACTATTAATTTTCAAATAAGAGTAAACGTGAAAATAATAGTTTTTAGAAAAGGTTAAAAAGAAAATAATTTAAATCAATAGTAACTCAATATATAAAGGTAATATAGGATCTAGTGTTTTGGACCATGAGATAGGATATGGGGTTTGTAGGTGTTAAATGAACCTGGTCCGCAAAATCTGATCCGCTAACCCGCATACCAAAATTCGATAGAGAAAATTAAAGATTTTTTTCATTTTTAGCGGGTTAGGTGCCCGACTCGGAAAAAAATGGTGTAAACTGAGGATAGGGTCACGGGTCGAGTTTTTCAATAAATGGGTACCCGAAAACCCGGGTCATATGTTTCTTTTATATATATCTTTTTTCCATCCAACAGAGAGACAATAATTTCAAGATGATCTCAATTTTACATCTGCTCTCTAACTATTATTACTCTATCTGGGATAACCACAAAACAACAAATAAATATAGATTAGCAATATCCTACGATCCTACACAGAATGGTTGAGATAGAGTTCTAGAAAGAAAGCATAATACTACAAAATAATTCAGCCTAATGACACTGTAAGCAAACCCAATATCCGAGCACCCTACAACCCGACCCGAAAAACCGGATACCCAATGTTCCCGGGAGGGGTCATAGGCCAATTTTTAACTATCGTAAAAGCAGGTACCTGTATTTTTAGGCACCAGAAGATACCTGCTAATAAATATCCCTAATGGGGTTTGCGATGAAAGGTGCAAGAACACTTGAAACTTGTCTCCTTTTCGTTCAATAAAACATGCTCTACTAGTGCGTTTTATTTCCGTTTTTGAATCACTAATGGCTATTTGGAAATCTAATCAGAAAATCTTGTAATTTACGTGTTGTTTCCCAGATTTAATCAATTACTGATAACGTAATATGATGGGTTTGAGCATTGAAGTTGCATACATACCAATTACTGTAGGATTTGAATCTACTCATGAAGCTAGGGATGACCATGGATCCAAGACCCGACCCAGACCCGATTGGACCCGACCCATTTTCAAGGGTCTGGGTCTAGAAATTTGAGACCCATTGGGTCTGGGTCCGGGTGTTAAAATATGGGTCTGGGTCTGATAAATTCCGCCCCAGACCCGCCCCAGACCCTCCCCATAGACCCATATTTTTTACATATTAAATATATATGTCTTATATACAAAGTATATAAAGAGTAACAAAACTTTTTGTTAACACTTAAGTCAACTTGTAGTGGATGTTTTAATTTAAGATGTTTTGTACTAGTATTAGACTCTTATTTAGGTCTTTTTTATCATTATAATAACTAAAAAAACGAGTGTAAAAATATCGCGGTTAAAAAAAAAACAGTTGAAACTTCTAATAATCTGAAGACCCAATAAGGATCCGTTTTAGACCCAGGACCCGCTAGAAAGGGTCTGGATTTTCTAGACCCTGTGGATCTGGGTCCAAATTAAAATTTACGAGTCTGGGTCTGGCTGGACCCGCCCCAGACCCGACCCATGCTCATCCCTACATGAAGCAATACCTTCATAATTTGCCAAATATTCCATCTTAAATGGTCAATCACACTATGGATGGATAAACTTGAAATAGATCCAAATTTACTCCCAATGGGATTCAAATTTATCCATATGGTTTGAAGTAATCACATCAATTAGTAAATACAAAAGTGAGGTTTATGGTGACAATTTTTCCTTTAAGTTATACTTTATTTCCTTGTATTGATAATGTGATAAAGTAGTTATTACTGTAAATAATAACTTTACCTCTCAATTAGAATATTTTTTCCTTTAAGGTTCCCTTGTTTTAAATGGTGTTTTATTTGGTTTAATAAAATAGTAGGAAGAGCTAGAGGTGAGCACACTGAGTATCAGCTCAAAATTTCAGAGATTGGAACCATTGATGCTAGTTTCACAAAATCAAGACCTTAACCAGAAGCGGCGATAATTAGTACCTAGAAATTGGAACCGCAACTTTCAATACCAATTTCCATTATTTTACGCACCCAACGATTTACACTTTAATTTTCATGCACTTTCTTTGTTCCATATTAATTCCAATATCTTCTTTAATTTATCAGATTGTTCCACATTAATTGTAACATTACCTTATTTGGCAATGTATTCTCTCCATGTTTCGAATCACATGATGACATGAATCCCTCTTTCTAACTATGTCTCTCGCTATCTTTCTCCTATTCACATAACGTCCCTAAAAGCATGTCATATATGTTGTAATTAGTATAAAATAGGAGGATATGCTTGATGGACATGTGCAAGCCAAATGAAAAATTATACTTGTAGTGATTACATTCATTTGTTTTAGGCCCATAGAAGACCTTACCTTATTTGGCCCTATGTAATTTATCTATCAAGACAATATTTTTTACCCTATTACAAATCCAATATCGTCCAATACTAGATCACTAATAACTGGGAACTCAACCAATTATGAAAATCCAATATCGTGCAATATTAGATCACTAATAACCGAGAACTCAAGCAATTTTGAAATAGGAACCAATTTTAACTAATTTATGTATTTTTAATATTCGATCTAGGACCACAAGATATTGTTTCAAAATCCTAAACCAACAGTTCCAAATCTACTCCCTCCATTTTTATTTAGCATTATTTACCATTTTGACTCGTTTCAATTTACTTGCAACAACCTTTTTTTTGTATTATTTCTCTCTGTCTATTCTCATCACATGGGTCACCTTTTTTTTTCATTCCCTCTTTCTCCTCACCTAAATTATTATAATTCCCCCGCTTGTTGCAAGTCAATCAGATAGAAGGAAGTATTTCAGAACTAAACCCCCCAATATTCTTATTTTTTTCTTTTTGCAATGTAAAGGCACCCCAATTTTTTTCCTTATCTACTTATAACAGTACAAGTGTACAACACACTAACAACACTACGGTGCATTGCCTGGGCTTCCACTTGTAGTTGTAGCTCAAGTGATACTCTTTCTAGTTTGTAGCAATTTCGAGCTTATTGCCAAGTGCCAACAACGAACTGGGCCGTTATGCCTTGTTACGGAAGGGGCCTTTTGGCCTAACTCGTAAATGGGGTTTTAGCTAGAGGCGGACCCTAGTTAGGCCCTAGGAGATCCTCTTTTCGCCTAAATGATGAAATTATCAATTTAAGAATTTATTGAGCTACTATGACATAATCAACCTCTTTTTGGAATTAAAGAATGAACCCATAAATAATATTTCCTCTATTATTTTTTAATTGCAACACTTTGACTTTTACACTATTCACACACCTCAATTTGACTGTATTTATTTACTAATATATAAAAATAAAAATGATTATATAAAATGTTGTAAGATTTATTTTAATGAATATTTTCATAATATCAACTTCTTATAACTTTTACAAATACATAATTAGAGATATTAATGGTCAAAACCGTGCAATGTCAAGCGTAAAGGTCAAATTATTTTTTTTGATAATTTGTTTCGGATTTCATTGCTTAAGGGAAGCTAGCAACAACTAAGCTTCAAACAGGAATACAGCCCACTCCAAGTCCAAAGAAAATTCCAATCCAAGTCCAAACAAAATCAAAGTTACAGCCAAGCTAAAAATTCCGCATCCCTTACAAGACCTTGCTTAGCTAAAGTATCCGCAACAACATTTGATTCCCTACCTTTGTGGATAATGGATAGACTTAGCCATCTTCTCCGGGCGTTTCTAATGAAATTCAGTTGGAAGTTTAGGTTCCATGGGCCACCAACGTCGTTATTGCACCACCTGACCGCGTTTACGGAATCAGACTCTACTATCAAAGGGTGCTGCTTGATGGTTTCCATGCTCATAGAGATTTGAATAACCCTGTGGATGGCTAGAATTTCCGCTGAATTTATTTCAATTGGAGGCACTGGACTAGAGAACACACATATAAAAGATCCACTTGAGTTTCGAAGGACACCCCCAATGGCTGACATGGGGAGGCTCAAACTTACCGAAGCGTCGACGTTCCATTTCAAGAAGCCCGACTATGGGAGAGGTTTATAGCTGCATCTGCTTCGGAACTGAGGGTTCACCCACCAATTTTGAAGATTCAGACCAGTCTAGGCAAGCTGGATTGCGAATTAACTCATCAACAGAGTATGGGAATTTGGGCCCCCACCCTTTGCTCCACCAATTCAACCGAGTCAAGATGAGATCTTGAATTTGATCCTTTGACTTTTGAGCACGAGATCTGATTGAAAATTCTACTGTTTCTTTCTTTCCATATGGACCAGATGATGATTGAGAAGATTGCATACCATACCTTTGTGAGAAAAGGGTTTTTATTGTGAGGCCTCCATAGCTCAAAAGCTTCCCGCAAGTTTGAGGGGAACACCCAATTTAACTTCCAAGTTTGCAGCCACCATAACAACAAATCATAAGAGAAAGGACAATGCAACAGTAGATGATTCGAACTTTCAACATGAGAGCAACATAGGACGCAAGACGCTTCACTTAAGGGGATCAAGTTTAGCTTTGCCAACTTTTCACGGGAATTAATTTTCCCCATGAGGGCTAGCCAGGTGAAGATTTCAATTCTAGGGGGAATTAATCCCCCCCCACACCCGTCTTAGCACTAAGACCATGGAAGATGATGGGGTCACTGACTTGATCAGTTCTAGAGTTATTGACTTTACTGAGAACTCCCCTGATTTGTGAGGGAGCCATATATAAGAGTCATTATTCACCATGGATAAGCAAACTCCCTTCAGCAGAGATGATAGATTGACCCATTCTTCACGCCTCTCGGACTCCGAAAACACGAGCCCAAATAAATGTCCACTTCCATATTGAACCTTCCCAATAACCGAAAGAGGAGATTGGGTCGTTTTGATTGAGGGATAATAATAAGAGTCTGGGGTACAAAATTTTTAGGGGGCGGGGCCCAGCCCATAAATCATGCCAGAACCAAGCTTGAAGCCCATTTCCTACCCTTCGTCCAATTCTTGATTTGAGCAGTTCACGTGTAATGGGGTGGCTAAGCAGACGCGAGCATTTCGCTTTCCATGGCCCACCTAGTGGAGGGAGGGAGAGATCATGGGCCTGGAAGGAGTTTAAATAGCCATATTTATCTTGGACCACTTACCGCCAAAGGGCCTGGGGTTCAATTAGGTACCTCCATACCCACTTAAATAACAATGCCATATTGCGCAGGAAAATACTCCCACAACCCAGACCACTGAATAACTTAGGCAGTTCAAGCTGGGCCCATGAAACGAGGGCCAAAGAATGCTTCCCAGACCCGCCACTCCATAGAAATTGGCGCTGCATCTTATTGATTTTCTCGATCACCCCTCTTGGAGCAGGGAATATAGACATGTAATATATAAGGGAAGGCTTGAGATTGAGGCTTTGAGAAGAGTAATTTTCCCGGCTATGGAAAGAAATCTACCCTTCCATGATGCTAGTTTTTTCTCAATTTTTTTAATTATAGGATCCCAAGAGTTGATACGTTTCACATTGCCCCCAATTGGGAGGCCGAGGTATGTAAATGGGAAATTACCCACTTTGCATAGTAAGGAGCTTGCGGCCGATTGCAACCAAGACTCATCTATATGAATGCCAAGAAGAGAACTTTTATGAAAGTTAACTTGGAGACCGGAGGCTAATTGAAAGAGTATGAGAGTCTTTTTTATGTTGAGAAGAGAATCCATCTTCGGAGGGTAAAAAATGATAGTGTCGTCCGCATATTGGAGGTGAGTAATTTTGAGACCTCCTCGGGAGACCTCCACACCCTCCCATAAACCGAGACTAGATGCCTTTTGGATAACAAGGTTAAGAGTCTCCACAATGAGATTAGAGAGAAAAGGTGACAAAGGGTCGCCTTGCCGTAGCCCACGATGAAGCTTGAATGGGACGGTAGGAGATCCATTTATCAAGATAGAAGCTTCAGCACTCTTTACACAAGAGAGAATCCAAGAAATCCAAGTGAAAGGGAAACCCATTTGGTGCATTGTCCATTCCAAATAACTCCAAGAAACACTATCGAAAGCTTTGTGAAAATTAAGCTTTAGGATAGTAGATTGAATTTTTTATTTTCTTCATGAGTCAATGAGCTCTCCTGCTACTAGAGCACCATCCAAAATTTGACGTCCCGTAATAAAATATGAGTGAAAAGGCCCAATGAGATAATCCATCACCTTTTGTAGCCGTCTCGTAAGAAGTTTGGAGATCATTTTATAGATACACCCCACCATACTGATGGGGCGATAATCTTTTAAGCCTCCTGGATTTTCGATTTTTGCTATCAAAGCAATAAAAGCCACATTAGATCCTTTTGGGAGAGAGCCTGAAGACCAGAATTCATCAAAAATGCTGTATACGTCCTCCTTTATTACCTCCCATGCTTCCTTGATGAAGAGGAAGTTAAACCCATCCGGCCCCGAGGACTTTTGGGAGTTACAAGATTGGATTGCTTCGTCTATTTTCGATCGACTGAAGGGAGAAATAAGGAGGTCTGTTTGTTCCTCGGAGAACTTACGAAACATCAAGCCTTCGAAATAAGGACGGGATTTGAAGTCCTCCTTAAAAATATTTTTGAAATATGATACTGCTTCTTTATGGATACCTGCAGGATCATGAATCAAAGTACCGTTAGAGTATAAGGATGTTATAGAATTTCTCCTTTTTCGAACTGAGGCTAGGGTGTGAAAATATCTCGTATCTTTGTCTCATGCCTTCAGCCATTTTGCCCTAGAGTTCTGGGCCCAAAAATGTTTCCTTCCTTTTTAACCACTGCCAGAGTTCCAGTTGGGCTTCCCTTCTAACAAGAAGTTCGGCCTCGAAAAGAAGCCTCTCGTTTGCGAGGAGATCTATCCCGTGAAATTTCTCCTCCAAACTGGTTACAGAATGATCAATGTGCCCAAAGTCTTCTGAATTACACGATTTCAGTCTCCCCTTTGCCAGTTTCAGTTTTTCATTAAGAGAGATTCCATGCGAATTATTCCATACTTCACGAACAATTTTCATACATCCGGGGAATGAAAGCCAACAATTCTGGAACTTGAAGGGTTTAGGACCTTAGTTGCGCACATTAGAATTTATCAACAGAGGGTAGTGGTATGAGATGCATCGCTTGAGGAGCGATAACTGGAGAGTGGGAATCGAAGAGATCCAATCAGGATTTACAAGTAAGCGATCCAATTTGCTTTTTTCTTGTCCTCTAAACCAAGTAAACCATCCGTTTGAGGAAGGGATTTCAATCAATTGCGTTTCTTGAATGAAGTTTTAAAAATCTGACATTCCTGAGAGAGAGACAAGGCTGCTTCCCCTTTCAAGGGGGTCAATGACCTCGTTAAAATCACCAATCAACAAGAAAGGAGCACATTGGGATTTCCATAGATCAGTGAGGGAGTTCCAGACTTCTAACCTTGCATCACATTGGCATGGGTTATAAATATTAATGAGGACTCCTTTAAAATTCAAGGAAGGAATGACACCACATAATGCAATCCAGTTTTTGTTTACTATGGAGGATTCGATGGAGAAAAAATCCTTTCGCCACATAGACAAAAAGGCCACCCGAATTGCCGCAAGATGGACTATAAACCCATTCCAGATTGTCCACGTTCCAGACTGAATTTATGGTTTTTTGATTAAATTCCTCCATCTTAGTTTCTTGGATGAATGTAAAATGAGGGTCTTGGGATGAGATTACCTTGCGAAGAGTGCTCTTTTTTATTTTTGCATTGAGTCCTCTTATATTCTAAGATAAAACTATCATTATAATCAACAAAATTTTTGAGATTGGAAGCAAGTGAACTTACTGATGGTGTAATTCCCAATCTTGAAACTGATATTGCAGGACATCCTGAATTTTCTTCCTGAGCTCCTCCTGAGGCCCATGGTATGTGAGGCCCAAAATCGAGGCCATTTCCATCACATCATCAACTTTGATCGTGCCCATGTTTGAGGATTGAGAAGGGGAGGAGAGGGTTGGACGAGTTTTTGCAGCAGCATTCTTCAACTTCATCTTTTTTTCAAGCTTCCGCTTTCTTTTCCTTACTTGGGCATGTTTTGTGTAGGGTGAGATGTTGTGTTCAAACCCAGGGGGTTAGAGGGGCCCAGAATCTGATGAGGAGCCCAAAGATAAGGACGAGGATGAGTTTGGATTTGGAGGTCTCCAAAGGGGCCCAAATTTATTTGATGTGGGGATGGTTGGTTTGTGAGTTGAGGCACGTGATTTAGATTGGGGGACAAGGCTAAACTGAGATTTTTTAATGAGCTCACTAGATGGTAAAGGCCCATTGAGAGAAAAGCCCAGTTCATTATTGGGTGAAAATGCCCGAGGGTGAGTTTCGTGGTTTTTTTAATTGTTTAACTGAGAGGGGTGAGGGTCATGATGAGGGATATCTTGGGACGCGGGCTGGCTGACGTTATTTGGGAGGACAGTGGATTTTTGGGGAAAGTGCTGGCAGTTCCCCATAGGAGCACTTAATTCCTGGTCCGCCGAGGCCTAAAGATTGGAATTCCAAACATCATCATTTTGAAGATGATTAGCTGCCTTTTCGTTCTGGACTGATTTTGTGACTGGTGGTGATGATTCAGGCGAACTGACTGGAATATGATTAGGGGACAATTCACCAGGCACTGGGTTTTGATTTGCTCTTTTTGACTTTTCTAGACAGAGCTTGGAATCTTAAATTCCGATACAAAAACTGGGATATTTGTCCCATCAATTTCTAGAGCAATCTTGCAACTCAAGTCAAATAGACAATCTGTAATAATCAACACATGAGCACAGTTGAAATCTTTGTAGTTAATAGATAAGACCCTGCCAAAGATGCATCCGATATTGAAAAAGTTTTCGTAATCCCATGCGACTAAAGGCACGCCATATATTCTAACCCACGTTTCTCTCCAGAGTGATGAGCTCTTACTATCGACGTCTCTAAAAGTAAGGAACCACTGGTATAGCCACTTGCTTTCAAGCATGACACTTTTGTCCTCCATTGACTCAAAAGTGATAAGATGTAGCATGCCACCCATGGACTTGATCATTAGGCTTGTGACCCCTTCGGCTAGGATAAGATCTAGTATCATCTCAGAGGATTGGGAAGATGATGCTACAGCAATGACACTACGCTATAGGAATTCAGCTTTCTCTTCGTTTTTCATTCCTTTTATTGCAGCAGCGTAGTCTCCATTTAGGTCAATTGGGCCAAGGGAACCTCTGACTTATTCAGTTTCCTCACCTAGAGCACGGGAATTCATGATTCTGTGGCCTGAGGGGGTGGGGGTTGCAATGTCAGGGGTTTGTAGGCTGGGTGATTTTGGTGGTGGTATAGGTTGATGATGGGAGACCGGAATTAGGGAGTCTGGAATGATAGGCTTAGGGTCAAGCTGCAGATCATGGGTATGTGTGGAGGCTACCTCCTTATATGACCTTGAATCTCGAGGGGTTACTTTACGCCCAACATGAAGAAATTGGACATTTTTTTGGATTTTTGGTGGAGGGGGAAGGTGATGAAGGTTTTGGGTGTATAATATGGGTTTGTCGTATTTAGCAGGATGGACAGTTAGCCTATGGTTTCCCATTTGTCTGCCATTTTCGTCGCAGGTGGCTGTGCGAAGAGATTGAGGGTATTTGAATTGAAAGAAAGCAAATTTGTGGCTGCTATTTTCTCGAATTACTGGGATGTAGATGTCAGAGATAGGTCCATGGATTCAGAATATTCTTGCAATGTCTGAGCTTGTAGTATGAAGAGGCAGATGATTGACGAAACAAGTTTTGGAAGCAAGGTGGGGTTTTGGCTTGGGGTGTTTTCTTCTCACTGTTGTCCATTGATCTTCAAGGTTTCTCTCTCTAGGAATTCCCTCTTTCTCTCATCTCTTTTGATTTTTAGCGTACGTAAAGGTCAAATTATTGCACTTATTTAGATGCGAATTACGAGGGTTAGTATGAAGTTTAAGGAAATTTTTTTCATATTATTCTCAATTAAAATTAACCACTTCAGAGAGTAAACAATTCACTTATTATGCTGCACTTGGCAATGATATATAAATTAATGAGGGATAGGAGAAGAAGAAAGAAAATAAAAATATATGGATGTATGTGTGCTTATCAATAAATCCATATATGCATTAATATTGACTTCATTATAACTTATGTAATGCTTATCAATAACACTATATATGCATCATCAATAATCTCGTTTATACTAAACAGTAACCCACAACACGCCATCAACTAATGTTGTAGCTCGTTACACATAGAGTTTTTTTTATATGTGATGTCAAATTTGAAAACTACCCAAGGAATCAAAAACTAAGTGTTAATGTTTATTATTAATTAATAATTTACCTATTAGAGATTTAGAGTAGTATATAATTGTTCTTGGACATAACGACTTCATTCATATATCGTTTTCCATAAAAGTTTTCACACATTTTTTTACTCATACTGCCGAATAGTAAGTTGGAATTTGAAAAACATTGGCTTGCTCCATGCCACCCAAGTGACGAAAACATGGCCTAGGAATGGATGATGAGGTCTCTTCTTGGACCTTGCATTACGGAAAATAATCAATGCTTTAATAAAATCTCTTAATTAGTTCACACTTTTAAAATCTTTTCTTTTTCTTGGAAAACAGGTCCTCACATACTAATTAAATACCATATGAAATTCCATAATCTGTATGCTTGATAATTTTCTAGGAAACTGGAATTTTTTGTTTTACTTTGATTTGTGAGCTACTATCTCCATTTACCAAGCTATTGGACGCTGTTTACCCAGCCAAGCAACAAACATAATTTGTTTTCCAGAATCCAGAGGCATTTTGACATATACAAGCCTGCAGTTTGTTGGTCTGACTAGGGTACAATCCCTTATAAGGATTATTGTTTTTTAAGCCTGTGATGAATTACCCATTTCAAAATTTGAAGGTCAATAATATGAAAATAATAATCGAGGAACAATAATTGCCAAAAATATCATTTTTCTTGGAAATGTTTACATGAATAATCCCAACTTTCACATGTCTTCTAAAAAAATCTCAACTTTTGTGGAGACCTTCTCCAAAATAGTCCAAACTGTCAATGTTCTTACCTACACTAATCCATTTCAGTTCTATAATATATAGAAAATTAATAATTCGAAGTATTTTGAAAAGGTACCCCCTAAAGTTGGGATTATTCTAGAATAATCAAAAGTTGAAATTATTTTGAGAAGACATGTGAAAGTTGGGATTATTCATGTTAATTTTCCTTTTTTGGGGATAATTCAAGAATTAAAATAATTAAGGAGAAAATTAATCTATCTAATATAGCATAATAGTTGAAGAATTCAATTGATTAACTCGCCTTCTTGGTAATCATATACCCGATACATTATTTGTCACGTAAGATTCTTTCTTAGCATAATATAAAATTTCCTTGCAAATACAATGTAGTGTTACTTGTCATTTTATAATAAACTGTTTTTGATATATGCAACTTTAAGGTTAACAATAAACACTAACTACATTTTCTCAAACGATTATACGTCGATCGCTTTGATTAATGTATGACAAAGTTATGTGTCGATCACTGTAAAATATGATTGGGGAAATTTTTGATATCTTCTCATTAATCAAATCTACCAATATATAGGTACATCAATCCTGACCAAGAAAGGAAAAGCTATCCTAATCTACATAGAAGTAGTAAACCATATAGCAAACTCAAGACTCCTATACAAGGAAAACTACTTAATATAATATATTTCCTAACATCCCCCCTCAAGTTGGAACATCGGATGGTTGGAGAATGCCCAACTTGGAAAGAAGATACTCAAATTGTGTCTTGCCAAGAGCCTTGGTGAAAATATATGCTAACTGTGCCTTGGTAGTAACATAAGAAGGAGAAATGAGTCCTTCAAGGATAGCATCACGAACAAAATGATAATCAACCTCAATATGCTTTGTTTGTTCATGAAAGAAGGGATTATTAGCAATGTGTAAAACAGATTGACTATCACAAAACAAGGGAATAGCCTTAGGATGATTAACGCCCAAGCTCAACAATAAAGCCTTTAACCATTTTAATTCACAAGTAATAGCAGCCATAGAACGATATTATGCCTCTGCAGATGAACGAGACACTGTGTTGTTTCTTAGTTTTCCAGGAAACAGGAGAGTTACCCAAAAACACAATCCAACCAGTTAGGGATCGGCGAGTGAGAGGGAATGCAGCCCAATCTGAATCACACATCCCTGCAAAGAAAGCTCACTATCGGACCTCAAACAAATCCCTTGATCCGGAGTGTCTTTTAAATAACGAACAACAAGAAGGGCGGCTTCCCAATGCTTCTGGCGAGGAGCCTGCATAAACAGAGAAAGTACATGAACAAAGTAGGTCAAGTCAGGACGAGTGACAGCAAGATAAATCAGTTGACCGACAAGGCGACGATATGTCGAGGCGTCTTGCACGAGTTCCCCTGTAGCCTGCGCCAGACGATGATTTTGTTCAATGGGGAAGCCACTAGGCTTAGCACCTAATAAACCTACTTCAGAAATAATATCAAGAGTATATTTTCGTTGACAAAGAAAAAAGCCCATGGCACTCCGAGCAACCTCAATCCCCAACAAATATTTTAAGGAACCTAAATCCTTCATCTTGAAACAAGCACTCAAATAGGCTTTGAAAGTATGTAACGCAGCGAAATCATTTCCAGAGATAATCAGATAATCAACATACACCAAAACATTAACCTGAACAGTCTCATGATTGTAAGTAAACAGAGAAAAATCAGTCTCATGAGTGTTGGCTTTCGTGGCGCCACGTCCCCGACCAGCAGATGTGCGAGTCCCACGACCAGCACTGCAGGTATTGTTCGGCCACCCCTTTGGGTACCCGACGATTTCGAAGTAGGTTTTGATATCGTGCCCCAGCTTTTTGCAGTGGGAACAATTTAAAAGCTGCCAACACCGAGCCAAGTTGTGGCCGACTTTGTTACAATTAGTGCAAAAAGGACGTTCACTTGAGCCACTCCCACGGCTCGGTTCCCTACGCACAGCAAAACCGAGAACTTCACTCGGTGGAGGGGGTTCGGATGTGGCTAAACGAACCCTCTCATCTTGAATTACCAATTGATAAGCACGATCCAAGGAGGGTAAAGGATCCATAGATAAAATTTGCATACGAAGACGCGAATAATATTCCCAATTAAGACCCATAAGAAAGTCATGAGTTTTCTTTGTTTTACGACGTTCCTCATGAAGAGAACCCGCCACACACTTAGAACAACAACCACAAGAAATCAAGGGTACATGATGAAATAATTCCTCTCATAAAGCATTAAGTTTACCATAGTAGGTATAAATAGACATATTTTTTGGTTGATCACAACAAGCAATAGCAGAACGTAATTGTTGAATTCTAGGTCCATTAATAGTGGCAAATCGAGTTTTTAGGTGATCCCAAAGACGTTTGGTCTCACGAAGTTTTGTTAACGTACCTTTGACATCAGGAGAAATAGTATTGGAAATCCACGAAATCAACATCACATTGACCGTAGCCAAATCTGCCGATGAGTATGGTGGTTCGGCGACAATAATAGTGTCGTCAAGAAATCCGAATTTGCGACGTGCTTCAAGAGCAAGTTGAATATCAACAGCCCACTCGTCATAATTATCATGCTTTAGGCGAGTGGGAGTGATGAAATACCAGGGCAATCACCAGTGCCAAGGTAGAACGGGGAAGTAATGTCAAGTTTTGAATTTGAGGGAGGCGTGAAGTTCGACGAAGAGTCGCCTACCATCGGGGAATTTTCGAGTTTGTGAAAAAAAAATTTAATCTTGCTACGATACCATGTAAAATATGATTGGGGAAATTTTTGATATCTTCTCATTAATCAAATCTACCAATATATAGGTACAACAATCCTGACCAAGAAAGGAAAAGCTATCCTAATCTACATAGAAATAGTAAACCATATAACAAACTCAAGACTCCTATACAAGGAAAACTCCTTAATACAATATATTTCCTAACAATCACTTTCATAATACTTAATTATTGCGTAACATATATATACAACTCTAGTGTTGCATTTATCATTTATCATAATATTAATACAATATTATCTTTGTTTCCAACAATCAATTATATCGTTTCTATAGCTTACTATAATAATTAATGCAGTAATTAATTACTTAACCATTCTCAATTTTTTATGTAATATATTGGATACCCAAAACATCCATCTTATTACTTCCAATTCAAATAAGAATCCTTCAAATAACTTAAAACTAGGGGCTTAACCAAGTGGTATTGGCATAGTGGTTGCTCACTTTGTCCCTTAACCAATTGGTCGGAGGTTTGATCCTCAACCTTTGGGAATGGAATGAGACTCTTGGTCAGCCCTTTACCTTTAAGTGGAGCACCCGGGACGAGGGGATTTAGTCATTGTTGTCGCCTGTCGGCGGTGGATACTTTAGTGGTTAAATAAAAACTAGGAGCTCCCTCTCACAGTATTTGCAATTCCGTATTTTATTTGCTTATGTCTTTTCTAACCGTTATTTGCTCATTTAAGATATTGTCAAATGAGCAGGAAAAAAAGTGTTTTTTTTTATTTAAAAAAAAGTGTTTTAGAGTACCTGAGATTTGGTACAAATATTCAAAAAGATATGGAGTATTTGCCTTTTACTTTCTTAATATATATCTTATTTTTAACTTGTGGACTGCATGGGTTTGACATTTAGTTTTCTTTAAACCATAGATGATTAATTTATGAAACTTATTATATTTGAGTAGTACAACATGTCTAGGTAGAAAAATTAATTCCTTTTAAAGGTCCTAGTGGAAAAAAACGCAAGGGCTGCAGTGCAAGGGCTGCGGTTTATTATAAAACGCAGCCCTTAATAGTGAAGGGCTGCGGTTATCCCAAAACCGCAGCCCTTTAGTGATAAAAGGGCTGCGGTTAATTCAAAAACCGCATCCCTTAAATTAAGGGCTGCGGTTTTTGGGCTAACCGCAGCCCTTAAACAGTCCAAAAATTAAATAACCCGCTTACTCGTGTTACTCCCTTGAGCAGTCTCCTACTCTCCTTCGCTGAACCCTATTTCTCTCTCTCCTAATTCCCCTTAACCCATGTCTCCTCCTCTCACCGCATCATCTCTTCCCTCTCACCGCATCATCTCTCTCCTCTCACCCTTCTTCGCCGGCGAGGGTTTGCAAGGGTTTAGGGTTCGCTGGCGAGGGCTCGCAAGGGTTTAGGGTTCGCAAGAGCTGTCTCTCTCGCACCTCTCTTCCTCTCGCCGGTGAATCCACACCGGGTTTCGCTGCTGCCACCACCGGTCCTCCTGCAACACTGTTGAATCGCGTCTCCCTCGTCGGAGCTCTGCTTTCCCTTGCTGCCCCTGCCTCTTTCGCTCTATCCTCTGATCCGTTCTGTTGCTATACTCGAGCAGCCTCACCGCACCTGCATCGGAGCCGCGCAGCCTCGCCGGAGCTCTCCCTTGCCGGATACCAAATTCCTGGTAAGAATTTTTGTTTCCTCGTTCCTAATTCAATTTCGTCCCATTGTTTTGTTTTTGTTACTTTAATTCATTATTGGGTAGAGAGGATAAATTAAAGTTCCTTTAAAGAGATATAATGGGTTGTGAAGGTGCTGCTATTGCGAAATTTTGGAAATTAAATGGCTGATAAAGTGGTTAAATTCGATGGCAGCTTCTACAATTTGCAAGCGAGTTCATCCATTTGGAAGTTTAATTTATTTCGTAAATTAACCAATTTCATAGAATTTTTTCCCTAAACGCTGCACTTCGTGAATTTCCATGGTACGCTTGTTTTTCGTCAATTTTTTAGTCTTCATCAATTTGGTAATCTCCTCTTTTTCTCTCATTATATATTCATGATTTGGGTTTTCTCATCAATACAGTTAATCAAGGACCACCTTTGTTATCTTGGTTATAATTTTCATGTTTCTTGTTAAGTTGGTGAAATTTAGTTAGAGATTAATTTGTTGAACATAACTTGTAACTTGCATAGCTTTTGCTGGATATATGTAAAACAAAAATTGGAAATGAGAAGCTCTTAATTACCCGTTAAGAGTGCATAGCTTTTGCGGGATATCTGTTGAATTTTTTTATCTATTTCTCTAGTTTTGCTTCCCTTATGCCGCCATTTTGTTTTCCTTTTCGTTCTTCTTTTTGGGCATCTCGCCTTATTTGAGTTATTGCTGATATGTTGATAATGGATATATCTTTCTTATGTGGAAAGTTCATTTGTTAATAGCATGATACATGGTTATAATGCTTTTCAGGTGCGTTGCGTTGCGAGTATACCATGGCTAATATTATTATTGGAGATGGTGTGAAGAAACCAAAGGGAGACAGGTTAGAATTCTTTTTCGATTATGTTTTAGAAATTAGAACCCTTTTATCCAAAGTTGATTGTTCGAGGATGAACCTTATTTATCCCCCCTTTTCCCCTTAGTTGAAGATGATTGTTCGAGGAATTAGTATGGGCATTGTAGCCCCTTTTGGGATCATGGTACTGGTTTTATTGAATTGTTTTGACCTTGATTGTTTGCTTCATGCATAAAGTTGGTGAATATTAGTTAGTTATTGATTTTTGTGGGATTTCTTGGCCTAATATGCATCAAAGTGGTTATTTTAGGACTTTAATTGCTTGATCCATGGATAATGAAGTGGTTATAGCTTGATATTTGTGTGATTTATTGGCCTAATAAGCAATTAAGTGAATGTTTTCATGGGTTTTTTGTCCATTGATTCATGCAAAAACATGGTGGTATAATGTAATTGTATGCATTTAGTGTCATCAAATATAATTTGACAAACTATTATAATCATCTAAGTTTGTTGATTCATTTTTAACTACATTTGGGATAAGAAGAGAACATTTTAGGCTATTTTCGACCATTATGAACCTTTTAACACATTTAGGATCATATAATGTAATTTGGCCATATATTTGGCAATAATAATTAGTTTACAACAATTAGGCTTATATAACATCATTTATTTGTTTCTAAGTACATTTTGAGTAATTAAAGGCCGTTTTAGGACAATTAGCTCTGTAGAACTTTGTGGATTGGAGAGGATTGAAGGTTGTTTACGTAAGGTAATGCTTATTGATCCGGTTGCCCTTGCTTGCAATAAAATGGCTTATGTTGTATATTGCAATTGGTAATTGTTGGTATTATGTTTTAGTTTTGCTCTCTTTGAGCCCTAGTTGTGATGTTTTCTATGTGGAAAATGTTGATGCCTGATACTTGTTATCATTGTAACTCTATCCGGTGAAATTAAAGTTTTATAGAATCATATACTATATTTTGTAATTGAATGTTATGAAAATGGTTTAATTTTATGGGAAGTTTTATTCGATATTATTATAGGAGTCGCCTAGATCTGCGGTGGACTTAGCTAGTAAGAGTTTCCCAGGATAGAATGTAAGTGGGGTGATGTTGGTCTTGATGAAATGAATGTTTAATATGTTGGGTCATGTTGCTTTTTTGTTCTGCTTTGAGATTTTTTTTTTAAATTGGCGAAAGTTTGTTTCTTTCATTTGTGAGATTGTGTGTTAGCACCTTTAAGAGACAGGGAATCGGAATGTGAATGTTTAATTTGATTTTAGTGAATTAGATCTTTGTTTAATTTGATTACTTTTGGTGGTTTGATTTTAGTGAGAGAGAGTATCGGAGAGGAGATGATATTTCGTGGTATCCAGGATGGTGATAAGACGGTTCCCCGCCCCGCCGGCCCCCTCCTGCGACTTGAACTATCTCCTCCCCCGTCCCCCTCGCCCCACCCGGCCCCCTCCTGCTGCACTCCCCACGACCGGCCCCTGCTTGCACCCCCTGCTCTCCCCCCTCCCTGCTGCACTCCCCACGACCCGCCCCTGCAGCCCTCCCCTGCTTGCACTCCCCCGCTCTCCCCCCCCCCTGCCTGCACTCCCCCGACCCGGCCCCTACGGCCCCTCCCCCTGTTGCACTCCCCGCTCCTCCCCCCTCCCCGCTGCACTCCCCCTACCTCCCACCCCTTGCACTCCCCCCCCCCTGTTGCACTCCCCCTGCACTCCCCCTCACCTGACCCCCTGCGGCCCCACCCCCCTCACCGACCCCTGCAATCCCCCCCTCCCCGACCCCCTGCAAGCCCCCCCCCACCCCTGCAATCCCCCCTCACCCCTGCAATCCCCCCCCACCGACCCCCTGCAATCCCCCCTCTCACCGACCCCTGCAGCCCCACCCCCTCACCGACCCCTCGCAAGCCCCCCCTCGGACCCCCGCAATCCCCCCACCCCCCCTCACCGACCCCCGCACAACCCCGCCCTCACCGACCCCCGCACACCCCCTCATCGACCCAGCTGCAGCCCACCCCCTCACCGACCTCCCTGCGGCCCCACCCCCTCCCCCGACCCCCGCAATCTCCCCCCCTCACCGACCCCCGCACAACCCCCCTCACCCGACCCCCTGCAGCCCCACCCTCCTCACCGACCCCCGTGCAGCCCACCCCCTCATCGACCCCCTGCAAGCCCCCCTCCCGATAGTGCAATTTGAACTAGTACTCAAACGAGGTAGTATATAGTCGTACTTGATACTCCCTTGTACTTTGTCGCCTTCATAATACCCGTGTGTTTAAAGGTGTTGGGGCAATTGGATGAAGATATTTTTTGTTTCGTTCTTTGAACAATGTTTGTCAATGCATACAAGTTCTTTTTCTTTTTCTTTTTCTTTGTGATCTTAGTTCTATGTTCCTTGAATCACTTAATTTTTTATCGTTTACTTGTGATGTGTTTCAATAATTTTTATGGTGGGACACTGCTACTTGTTTCAGGTTATGTATGACACAACAAGGTTTTAGGAGAAGAACAGAGACCTGATGCATTTTGGCTTTGTTCAACTTTTGTCTTCTTGTGAGACTTTCCTTCCTCAGAAATTTGCTTCAAGTATGCTGGTACAGTCCAAAAAAACCTGTTGTTGGTCCCTTATTCAAGTCTAGGGGAGCTGATTCACAAAAGTTGAGTGTTGCCACAAAATTTAAGGTATATGTGATGCCGTTTGCTTTATATTTAATATATGGATGTGAAGGTTGGTAATCCGGTTTGCGGTATCAAAGCTACCAAGCACTAAGTGGTTGTTGGTTGTTTATTGGTTTAGTTAAGCTCTTGTGCGGTTGCACCTCAAACAATTTGAAAATTTTGCATCTAAGAATTTGTGAAAAATACAAAGATATGGATGGGCTGTACAAGAGGATGTTGCTCCTCAAGAAGAGAAAATATGAAGTCATTCAAATTGAATTTAGGAGTACCATATTTTTGTAACTTCCTATATATTTGTAATGAAAAATGATACTTTTCTATATATATAATTGTTTGGGGGTCATTTTGGGCTAAAAAAATGCAAAAAAAAAAAAAAAAAATTTTATTTTTTTTGGGTCTCAAGGGCTGCGGTTCGGAAACAAAACCGCGGCCGCTAAGCGCTAGCGCTGCGGTTAGAAACCGCAGTCCTTCCTAATTGCCAAGGGCTGCTAGTCTAATGGCTGCGGTCAAAAAACGCAGCCCTTGGGCCCCTTTTGACCGCAGCCCTTGGGCTTTTTTCCTCTAGTAAACTTTCCCGTCCCTACGATTGTTAATGTTGTCTCCAGTCTCCTTTATCTATCACTTGGAGAGTTGGAGGGAGAAAGAATGGGAATGGTAGCGCAAGATGATAAATGTGAATAAATTTATTTCGGATAATACTACTACGTATAAGTTATCATTATTTTATTTTCCTTTCCTTCCAAGTTCCAACGTTAACATATCTCTTATCCTTGGAAACTAGTATCTTTATTTCTGAGTTATTAAATGGGAGTTTGAATATTCACACTTCTAAGGTATGGGTTTAAATGAAACAGCTATAACAAACATGGCAAGAAATTTTGGGACATTTCATTTAATTTGCATTTAGTTACCCCGTTGCAGAAAAGTGAAATTACCAAGCTAAAGTCTTCTCATGTCAAGAGAAGTAACGTCCTTTTTAATGAATGACAGATACTAAACGTAGACTTTTTCTTAAGAAACTTTAATTTACTTAGAAATATTAACTTGAGTGGTTGCCAATACTTGCCATTAGCATGAGTAGTTAAACAAGTTATAAGGATTTAAACTAGTTTTTAGGTCCGGGCTATACCTCGGGTACTTATACATTTCATTTATTAGTATTTTACATTGAAATTATAACACTAAATATTACTTGGTTTAATGGTAAAGACATTAATACACAAGCTTGAGGAACACCTTTTAATATATTAGTATAGATTTGAAATATGCAATTGCATTGCATTAACTATATATTTTTTTCCAAAATAGAATATTAGTTTAGGAATTTATGACAGAATTGTTGATCAATGTCATTAATAATTACTTAGTTACTGCTTAATATTCACATTTTGGCTTGTTTTATGCAGATTTAAGAACTGCGTATATCATGTTTCATTTTTTAAATCTGTGGTTTCCCATATTCATAAGACAATTTAAGTAAAATAAGATAAAGAGTGAAAATGCTAATTACTCTTGCAAAACGTCTTGCGTGAGACGAGTTCATGTTATCAGTTCAATAACCAGTTTATGGGATTAAACTGATAGATGTTTTGAGTTAAACAGATTGATGTTTGCATGTCTGGATTAAATTGATAAATATGTGTCTTAAAGTAACAAATGTCAGGCTTTAACCGTTATCCGTCTCAATCATATCTTAGACTAAGACGGTTTCACACAGGACTTTTCTTTCCTCATATTATGTCTATAAGATCTTCATGCCAAGGTGGGGGGTTCTCCCTAACTCCCCATTATGGCATCATAAGATTATTATGGCCTTGTTTGGTAAAGAGACGTTTGGTGTAAAATTAGAGGTTTGAACTCATATTAGAGGATTTGACTAGTCAATCCTCTAATTTGAGTGTTTGGTAAAGAGAGGTTTTAATTAGCTTATTGAGTCCAAAAAGCTCTTTTTGAAAAAGTTGAGGGGAGGAGCTTATTGACATTAGAAGTTTGGGAATGAGTGGATCAGTTAACAGCTAACAACTATCCGCTAATTGCCAAACCGGGCCTATATATTTATATTGGCTAGTTCCCCTGACTTTTCCGCAAAGTATTTTGTGGTTTTAAACTTTTAGGGGGCGTTTGGTTAGAGGTTTTGAGGAAAGGGTAAAGGAATCAAGTGAGCTGATTCCCTTGCTTGTTGTTTGTTTTGTCAATTCAATGATTTCCTTTATCCTACCCTTACCCCCAAACTCCTCTACATCCATTCCCCATCCCACCCTAGGGTTTCACTTACCCTTTCCTTGAAACAACATTATTATTATTACGATTTTTTCACCATATACCCCCGACAAATCGCGAAATTCACCATATATCCTCAATGTTTCAGATATGCACCATATACCCCTGACTTTTCAAAACTGTTCACCAAATGCCCTTTTTGGTAACAGACGTTAAGTCACCGTTAGAGTTATTTATAATTTTGCCACCCTAACCCCTAAACCCTAACCCCCTAAACCCAAACACTAACCCTAACCCCTAACCCCCTAAACCCTAATTCTAACCCCTAACCCTAACCCTAACCCAAATTCACCCCCTCCAAGCCCAACCCCCACCCCCCACCCCCTCCCCCTCCCTCCCCCCCCTCCCCTGCCCTGCCCCCCCCCCCTCCCCCTCCTCCACCGCCGCAACCCCCTCCGCCTCCCGGGCCGATTTCCCATGACCACCTCCCCGCCATTGATTTCCCCCCCCCCTCCCTCTCGTCACTCGATTTCCACACCCCCTCCCCACCTCTTCCCCGTCGATTTCCCCAGCCCCGAAGATCCGGGCATCCCACACGAGCGGGCGTTCGCCACATCCCACCCACATGCGTTCGTCGATTTCCACATGCGGCGTGGACGAAGATCCGGGTAGCAACGAAGATCGACGGTGCGGTTGCTCAAAGGGGATGAGTGGGGGTTTGGGAAATCGACGGGGATGGGGGCTGGGGAAATCGACGGGGGAGGGGGCCTGGGGAAATCGACGGGGAGGGGTGGGGGAGGGGCAACGGCGGTGGAGTGGATGGGAGGAGGGGTGGAGGGGCTAGGGCTGAGGGAGGGGAGGGGGAGGGGCGGGGCTGGGCCGGCAAGGATTAGGGTTGGGGGGTGGGTTAGGGTTAGGGTTAGGGTTAGGGTTAGGGTTTAGGATTAGGGTTATAATTAGGATTAGGGTATTAGGATTTTAGGGTTAGGATTAATGGTAGCAAAATCGTAAATACAGCTAACGGTGAGTTAACGACAGTTAGGAAAAGGGTATATGGTGAACGTTTTCGAAAACTCAGGGGTATATGGTGCATATCTGAAACATTGAGGGTATATGGTGAATTTTCCAATTTGTCGGGGGTATATGGTGAAAAAACCGTTTTATTTTTTTATTTTTATTTTTATTATTTTTATTATTATTATTATTATTATTATTATTATTATTATTATTATTATTATTATTATTATTATTATTATTATTATTATTATTATTATTATTATTATTATATTTATTATTATTAGTTTATTATATTTATTATTATTAATGTTTTATTAATCTATATTATTATTGTGATTATTATTTTATTATTATTATTATTATTCGTATTATTATTATTATTATTATTGATATGACCAATACCCTAGAGATTTTGAAACAAACAACCTACTAAATCTAAGGATTTGGCTTTTCATTCACCTCATTTCCCTTTCTTAAACTCTTTCCCTTTCCCCTTGGTGAACCAATCGCCAAGGCATGAATTCTCAAGAATTTTGTATTGTCCGCATTTTGGATCATGTTGTTCATGCAGATATGGACCATGTATGTCATGCGGTATATGGTCATACATACACCAAGGACCCCCGGGTCCAATGAGTATGGTTTCCTATCTCCCACATGGGAGACCAAGGTTCAAATCTTGGTGGAAGCTAAATTTCAATATTGTTGGGGGGGGTTGGGGCTTGTTGGGCCTCTGGGTGAGTGGCCCCGTGCGAGAGACAACCTGCAGGAAATTAATCTTACCACTGGTTTCCGAAAGGGAGCCAAAAAAAAAAGGTCATACATACGGTATATGGTTATATTTTTGTTTATTGATTTGATAGTGAAACAATTACTCATGTTTTTGCATTCGTTGAGGTCGGTTTTCCACTTTCAATCTCTAACACTCAGAGTACTAGCTACTCAAACAACCCTCCTGTTAGTCTTGGTATTTTTAATAATTTATTAGAAAAGAAATGTTGACTGTTTGATAGATAATGTGTAAACATATACTTCCTCCATTTTTTTTACATGTTACATTTTCACTTTTCACGCATGTCAATGCAAAACATTAATGACATATACCTCTAATTTTGTATTAGTAAAAATTATAAAAAGTACATATTAAAAAAATACATATTAAGACAAATCTAACAAGATCCCACATGACTATATTTTTATTCACGTATAAATCACAAACGATTGTCAAAGTGAAATTTGGGAATAGTGTAAAATGTCAAAGTATAACATGTAAAAAAACGGAGAAAGTATATAAATTGAAAGAGAAAAGAATTAGCAAAGGAGTGCAATATCACATGAGATATTATTTTTTATAAGGTAAGGAGAAAAAAGGTTATGAGACCCTCAGCACGAGGGGAATTCACATGAGATATGGATAGAGTGTGTTTGTGTGTGTATTTGTGTGTATATATGTGCGTGAGTGTGTGAAGGGAAACTTGGTGAGGGGAAAACAATTGATCTATATAGTCGGTATCTATCCACTAGAGATAAATATTACTAATAATTAGTGGCGTCCAACATAGAAAGAGAATAATTTATTAATTGTCTATATCTACTGTGTAGATGTATCAATCTTCGGTTGTACATCACATGAGTTGGGTGGAACAAAATTGCATACTCCCTTTGTTGTAGCCTATTAATCTACGGTTCCTTCTTAGACACTTGGGCTCATCAGAGCCGTACATGTGTCATCTCCTAATAAATCAAGGAAAAAGATTTATCCTTTGGGTTGTATTCAGTTGGGGGAAAAGGCTTACTTTTCTGGCCCAAAAGCTAGTCAGAGCCCAGCCCCTTGAAGGTGGCTGCAAGTGATTGGTTGGTAAATTCTCACAAATCATGGTTTGCCACGTGTCATGATCTGATTTCTTAGCCAATCATATGCCACTATTCTAGGGCAGTTTTTAAGGTTAGTTGTCATCTTGCTATCACTATAAATACCCCTGAAATAAGGAGAAAGATCATTCAATACAAACAGTGTAAACTTACTCTGAAGAAATACTCTCTCACTTTCTCTCTCTATCTCTACTTTTCTCCTTACAACTCCTGATATCTGACTTAAGCTTCGGAGGGGGAACCACCACCCAAACCTCCAGGGTGGGTCCCTTTTTGCAGGTTCGGGGACGAAGCTGAGGCTCGGACCAAGCAGATTCAACCATTGTTGCACAAGTATCCAAGTGAAGAACATCTAAGGGATACTAGTTTACTTGCTAGACAAGAAAGTTCAGCCTATAGCTTACTCGTTGGACAAGAAGACTAAACACCCTTTGTCAAACATGTTAAGCTCAAGAGCATCATCTTGAGAACGTCTTGAATGATTTTCAGACTAAGATGGCAGCAGTCGTCCAGGAATAGATCAAGAGCAACATGCTGTTTTTCCATCTTAACCCTGAGCCAGCCGCTTACAATCTAGCTCTTCTTAGGGGACGTTCCCAAGAAAATCGTCCAGGTCCTAGTCGACCTGTTCGTCAGGAACCCTCTAAGAGAACGGCTAGAGGAAAGCAGTCAGAAGGCAGTGAACAGCGAAGGAAGATGGACTGGAACCTGATGGTCAGGACCCAGGATCAGGTTCGTCTAAACGGGCGCCGAATGGAAACAGATGCCATGGAGTATCTAGAGGCGAAGAAAGCGGCTGCATTACAACGGTCGGCGATAGGTTCTACACCATACTTGAAGAACCCTCCTTTGAGGTTGCCGTCCAGAACGGAAGGACGAAGTTTAAGCCTCTCTCTTGCTCATCCAAGACAAGAGAGGACGGTGGTTCAGCCCATAGTTTATAGACGTCCAACCCCTGCAAACACTTCATCTAATCCTGTGATAAAGGAATATCGCAAGGAGTTTGTACCCATTGAGGGACAGTTGGGAGCCCTCCGGATTAACTGGCCCACTCCATTCTCGGCCAGGATCATGGAGGCGCCCCCATTCCCAAAGGTTAAACTTCCAACTATAGAACCTTTTGATGGAACAACAGATCCAGACGATCACCTATCCGCTTACAAGCATCAGATGTACGTCCAAGGAGTGGATGATGCTACGTGGTGTAAGAACTTCCCAGCAACTCCGAAGGGAGTAGCACAGAAGTGGTTTAACAATCTTCCACCCAATTTTGTCAACAATTTTACTAAACTCAGTTTCTTATTTACTAGTCACTTTGTTGCTAATAAGCAAGAGCAAAAAACAAGCATGCACTTGGGTAAGGTCGTCCAAGGACCTAAAGAAGCTCTTAGGAGTTTTGGTTAAGAGATTCAATCTAGAAGCCCTTCAGATTCAAGATCTTAATGCGGGAGTGGCCTTTGACGCCTTTATCAGGGGACTAAGGCCAGGAAGTTTTAAGTTCGATCTTGTCAAGAAGAAAATCACCACTCTTGCCGAGGCATTAAGGGAAGCTGAAGCATTTATACACGCCACTGAAGTATGTGCTGAGGCAAAGCACCCCGAGTCCAAGAAGCCTGAAGAGGTTGCTCAGCCAAAAAAGAGCAACCCCAAAAAGGCCGAGACTTGGGCAATTACCTCAACCACTACTTCGTCCAGAAGAAGCAAGAGAAAGACATCTGAGCCTTCTTCATCCAATCCCATCGAATTCAGCAAGGACCAATACTCCATTCTCATGGAGATAAAGGACCAATATGAGCTGAAGGCTCCAGCTGATATGAAGACTCCTTACAGAAATAGGGACAAGAGCAAATACTGTCACTTTCACAAGGACTGCGGTCATGAGACCAATGAATGCAAGCACCTTAAGAGGGATTTAGAGGATCTACCTCGAAAAGGAAAGATGAACTCCTATTTGCCTCAAGGGGGAAGGAAGTTTCAGAGGAAGGATGATCGGCAGACTAAGAAGAGAGAGAGTGAAAGCACGGACGAGGATGTTGTCCTTGTAATTTCAGGAGGGTTTGCTGTTGGAGGACCAACCAATAGAGGGCATAAAAACTAACTCAGGGAGCTCGGCTAAGTCTTACTAGCTGATCAGACAAAGGCCGAGCCCTTCGCAAAAGTGGTAGTTAGTGAACAAGATCGGGGGAAGCTGAGAACTCCCCATGATGACTCTTTGGTTGTAGAAATGAAGATAACAAACTTGAGAGTAAGAAGAATTCTGATTGACACCGGAAGCTTAACATACATCATTAGCACTGATTGCTTGTCCAGATTGAAGTTGGATGAAAAGAACTTGGTTCCCGTCCACCATCCCATCATTGGGTTTGGGGGAGGAATCATTCATCATATGGGAACTGTTACTTTGCCCGTCCGAGTGGGAGAGAAGGAGACCTCAAGGACTCTGTTTATCAAGTTCTTGGTAGTCCGAGATTTGACAGCCTACAATGTCATACTTGGACGACCAACTCTGAATCATGTTAAAGCTGTAATAGTCACTCACTTGATGCTTATGAAGTTTGAGTGTGATGATGGCAAAATTGGTTGCTTGTTACCTAACTACCCTCAAGCCGTCGTCATGGACATCAGACAATGAAGACCAGACGAAGATCGGTGGCGAAAAGAAAACGTCTGAAATTGGGAAAGTTAAGACGAGAGTTGCTGGCGAAAGGAAAACACTTGAAATTGTAAGGGACCAAGTGGCCTCGTTGAAGATGGCAATTGAGAGTCCTCAGACGCCTACCGCTCCCTCCAGGAAAACGTCTGAACTTCTCCCCAGCAAAAAAAGGAAGTATGAGCTCGTCAAGGAGGAGCCATCCCTCTTCGAGGAGGTGATGGCTATTATGGGGCCGGCACAAGAACGACCGCAGCGGTGGAAGCTCCAGAAGATGTCTGTTTGGATGAAGCTCGTCTAGAAAGAACCCTCAAGATTGGGTCTTCACTCTCTCCGGATTTGAGAGGCCTTTTAATCAGTTTGCTGAAAGAATTTCAAGACGTTTTTGCTTATTGTGTTGAAGAAATGCCTGGAATCAATCCAGAGATAGCCGTCCATCGGCTGAATGTCGATCCAAGTTTAAAACCTGTTCGTCAAAAGAAAAGGCACTTAGGACCGGCCAAGAACCAGGCGGTCGACCAGGAAGTTCAGAAGTTGTTGGAATCAAAATTCATCAAAGAGACTTATTATCCCGAATGGATAGCGAATGTAGTCATGGTGCCAAAGCCTAATGGCACTTGGAGAATGTGTGTGGACTACACCCATCTCAACAAGGCTTGTCCCAAGGACAGTTTCCCCTTGCCTAAGTTGGATCGACTGGTGGACTCCACAGCCGGCCATGCTTTGTTAAGCTTTATGGATGCATATTCAAGCTTTCACCAGATTCCCATGTGGTCAGAGGATCAGGACAAAACGTCCTTCATTAATGAGAAAGGGTTGTATGGCTGGCTGAGGATGCCTTTTGGCCTCCGTAATGCGCCGGCCACCTTTCAAAGATTGATTAACACTGTCTTTCAGCCATAGTTGGGAAGAAACATGGAAGCATACATTGATGATATGATAGTCAAGAGTCGGCAAGAGGAAGATCATGTTGGTGATTTGAGAGAAACTTTCGAAACTCTCAGAAAATACAAGCTAAGATTGAATCCCGACAAATGTGTCTTTGGAGTCTTGTCGGGGAAGTTCCTAGGCTTCTTAGTAGATCAAAGGGGAATAGAAGCTAACCCTGAAAAGATCCAAGCTATTCTAGACATGAAATCCCCGTCAAAGATAAAGGAAGTTCAACGATTGACGGGTTGCTTAGCTGCTCTTGGACGATTCTTGTCTAAGTCGGGCGACAAGTGCCATCACTTTTTCGCTACTATCAAGAAGAAGGCCAAGTTTGAGTGGACAGCAGAAGCTGAGCAGGCACTTCAGCAAGTCAAGGACCACCTTCGACAGCTGCCTAGGTTGGTCAGTCCAGCCGAGGGGGTGAAACTGTTTGTATACTTGGTTGTGTCCACTCAGGCTGTGAGTGATGTCCTGCTAGCTGAAAGAGAATCCGTGCAAGTGCCAATATACTTTGTGAGCCATGTGCTTAAGGATGCGGAAAATAGGTACACTCCAGTCGAGAAGTTTGGATTGACCCTCGTCATGGCCTGCCGTAAGTTAAGGCCCTATTTCATAGCTCACAGTATACTCGTCTATACTGACCAACCCTTGAAGCAAGTTTTGCAAAAGATGGAAGCCGCTGGAGGGATGTTGAAATGGGCCGTTGAGCATAAAACCGCTCGGGATTTTAACAAGAGAGTCGCTAGACGACCACTCAAGGTGGGGGATCTGATTCTAAGGAAGATGGAGGCGGTTGGACGAGCTAAAGAGCTGGGGAAACTAACACCAAATTGGGAAGGACCCTATCTGATTGTCCAAGAAGTGCGAAGCGGAACCTTTCGTCTCCAAGATCTGGATGGACGACCAATACAGCGCACTTGGAACTCAGGCACTCTGAAAAAGTACCACGTCTAACTCAGTTAATCGCCAGAAACCGCGCAGTTTGTAATCACTCCAAAGTGCCACGAGCACATGCAAGAGAAAAAAGAATTGTATACATGTATCTTGGCATTTAGTCAAGCAAAATTCATATAATACAATTCCTACTTTCTTATCACCTTTGTTTATTTTTTACCAAGTTGGTTCACTTTGGGGCATTGAATCAGTTATTAGTCTAAAAGTGACAATAACTTGGACAAAATTACAAAGAACAATAGAGCGTCAAAAATGCTCACTTCTCTGCCGAACATCACTCCCTCGAAGAGATCGGCCAAAGTGTAATAACCTAAAAGTTAAAAACACATAAATGGCCAAAAATTGCCAAGAATCTTTAGTAAGAGAAACGTCAAAGTCTCTACGAGAAAGCTGACCTGAAATAAGCCCTTAGTAAAGGATACTTACTTTCAAATACACGGTCAGCTAAGTAGTAAAGACCCTAGTAAGGGATCACTACTTCCTCGACGAGTGTTGCTCCCTCAAGGAAGCCTGGCTAAGACATGGTTTGAACATGTATCTAAAGCTCGTCCTTACCAATTTCAGCAGGCTGGGCCAATGATGGCCGCTCTCCTTCTTGGACCATGGCCCGTCCATAATATACGGTTGAGCTAAGCCCAAGAAGGGGGGGATAAGACAAGCCTATAGGACGAGCTAAAGAGAAAGGTCGTCCAAAGACCAGGACGAACTAGGCAATAGATGCCCTTGTAATGGTTCGCTACTTCAGGACGAGTATTACCAACTCGAGAAAAACGGCTAAAGCGTGGCTCGTCCATAAAACCGATATGTATTGGCCACTTTCCCTCTTGGGGCAAGACTCGTCTGAATGTGCAGACCGTCCAAAGTTCCAGGACGAATCTCACTATGTACTTGGCTAGCCTTTTTTAACGATCGTCCAAGGGCAAGGATGACAATCTTTCCCTATCCTTATTTTGCAAACCATCCAAAGTTCCAGGACGAGTCTCGCCTTGTACTGGGCTACATTTTAGAAAGATTCACGATCGTCTGAAGACAAGGACGATGCTCTTTCCTTAAACATGTGTGTAAATTGTCCAATATTCAGGACGAGGCTCATTTTATACTTGATAAAAATTGAAGTACAAGAAAAGAAAGGACAACCAATTGGCAAAAAGTCTCTTCATATATATCTGGCAAAAATTTACAGCTTAAGACTAGAAGAGACAAAGCTACGACGGCAAACAAGCCAAGAGACTTAGGAAAATAAACCTAAAACTAGGCATCATCTTCAGTGTGAGTTTCTTGGACGTCTTCAGGAGTTTCTTCCTCGATCACAGCCTCGTCGTCCGAGTCTAAGAATTCCGGAGGCTCCTCGGCACATACCATGGTACGATGAACGCTCTGTTGAAATTCCAGACGGCGAACACTCTGTTGAAATTCACTAGGCTCGGCCAACATCTCAAAAGCCTTGACGGCCCAGTCTTTAGACGTCTCGACGACTTGAGCCAAGCCTTCTTTGGCGTCGTTAAAGACCTGGGCCGCTTCCTTTTGCATACGGGCATTCTTCGCCCTTATGATGATATTCTCCCTCCTCGGTTGGGCGGCGGCCGAAGAACAAGATCCCTTTCGCCCTTCAACTCAACCTACGACGGCGTTCTAAGGCCATTTTCGCCTCGGTCTTGTTCCGTGTACAGCTGGTTGATAGTAACAAGATAATTCTTGTTTTCAAATTCCAGGAGGGCTGATCTCTTCTCCAAGGCCTCCAGGGATTGACGATGGAGGGTATTAACCATCTCAATGTCATGGATGGCCTTGTCGCCTGCCGTCATAGCAAGATGGACGAGGTTCTTGTTCTCCTTTCTAAGCTCTCTCGCCCACTCCTCAGTCAGCATGCTGCGAGCAAATAGCTGAAACAATGAAAACAAAGCAAGTCATTAGACGAGTTATTAAACAAAGCAGTTTTGTGCAAGTATTAAACAAAAACGGCAATAAGTTATACCTCGCCGGCAAGTTGTGACATGTAGCCCACATGCCCGCCGATGCTCCCCTCAACCCCCTTAATATAGGATTCGAGGGTAACATTTGAAGAGCTCCTGCTGGGAGCCGATCTCGTTCTACTTTTGACATCTTGGCAAAAGCAGCAGAAGACTCTTCGTCCGAGTCTAGGGAGGGAGTAGCTGTGGGTAAAGCAGGGCCTTTGCCCTTATCTGAAAGAGGGAGGTAGTCAGTTATCTTGATGGGTAAGACAATGGCTTGTCTATTGGACGGACTCATGGACCGTCCGTCGGCCCGCACCGTCCTAACTATATTTGGATAATACGACTCACCAGACGAGATGGAGGCCGTCCTAACAGCTAGTGGCATCTGCGAAACCAACTTCGCTACCGAGCCGCCGGCCCTGGGTAGTTCTCGCAGCCGTCTCCGGCTCCGGAATAACCAAAGCCAAGGTCGACTGCGGGTCCGATTTCAGCATAATCCGCGAAAAAGCGTCCAACCGACCAAACAGGGTCGGAACTCTTCTCCCCCTCGGCAAGGACAGCGCGGAAGGCTCCTCTTTAAGAACCTTGTCTTTCTGGGGAGGCATGGCTTTCTCCCCAACTCCTCCACCAAACGGGAGTAGCCTTCTCCGTCTTCTTCCTGGTAAATCCCTTAGGCTTTTTTGCTGGAGGCTGGTCCGCTATCGCTGTAGGCCTCTTCTTGGACGAGGATGACTTCCCTGGCAGAAGTTTATTTGTAGGAGCATTTTTCTGCAAAAATGAACAAGTCATTATGCTGGTCGTCCAAAGAGCAAAAGCTATAAAATATATATAAGGTTTCAGACGAGAATCACCCCAAGAAGGAAGGGGCCCTAGAAAGGACACTCCCTTTTTTTTCTAAGGGAATCTCGTCCAAAGTGGTTCCCACACGAAGACGAAAGTGATGCGAAGAAGGAAGCCGTCCAAAATTGGACGGACTAGAAGGCTATTCGTCTAAAGGCAGGAAATCACATCATCGTCCGGTATTGGAACTCAGATCCTCAGACGAGAAGGGCCCAAAGAAGGTGGCCGGTCCAATCATGGACGCGCTCCTTCTTCGGGTAATGCACGTCCAAGGATTAGGAATCAATTTGGACGAGCCCGAGTGACCCTCGTCCAATGCCGACCAAAGATCTCGGACGAGAAGGACCCAAAGAAGGTGACCGTCCGAGTATGGACGCCTTCCTTCTTCGAGTGATTCTCGTCCAAAGGATGGAAACAAACTTGGACGAACCCAAACGGTCCTCGTCCAAGGCTGTTCAATATCTCATACCAGAATGGCCCAAAGAAGGTGACCGTCTAAGCATGGACGCCTTCCTTCTTTGGGTGATTCTCGTCCAAGGACTGGAAGTCAATCCTTGACGAGTTAGAATGATCCTCGTCAAATAAAATAAAAAACTATTTTAATTTACCAGTGTTTCCGCCCTCTTCTCAGCACTGCTCTTGGCGTACTCCTTCCATAAGTTGTCCGTAAACTTAGACATGCTTATATCCCCCGTCCAAGAATGCTTCGAGACGTGTTCTGGCCGAGTCTGCAAAAAAGAAATGAAAGAGGGTTAGTCCAATATGGCTATGGACGAAGCATTTTACTTGGGGAATTTGAATGTATACCTCTATCTTCGGCCAATTGCAAGCTGGCGGCGACCAAGAAGTCATCACTGTAAAACATTTCCTTAAAGGGTATCCAGTTAGCTGGCCCTTTAAAGGATTTCGGGCCGGCCCGGAGTACTTCTTTATTCTAAAGTACTCCACTACCTCCTCGTCATAATGGTCCTCCAAATTAATCCGAGATTGCTTTCGTCCGCATTCGTGGACGGCTCGGTTATGGAAACGGTAGCCCTCCGTGGCGAGCCATTTGCCGCTCTTAGGAAGATGAAGTCGGCCTTCCAATCATGCATCTTCGACGGCTTGCCCCCGCCGCTAGGAAAGCCAGGGCGGTTGCAGATGCTGAGCCACGTTCCGTCCACGACACCGGGATCCTTAGCCGCATAATGGATGTGGGTGAAGGCTTGGAGAGAGAGGGTCAGGCCGCACAACTCGTAGACGGCTATGAACGCCAGGACGTTGTGCCAGGCATTAGGAGCCAGTTGGTTGTGGCCGATGTTGTAATAGCGAAGCACTTGTTCTATAAAATCATGAAGGGGGAACCTTAATCCCGCGTCCAAGGCCAGCTTGTAGACGGCGAAGTGATTTGGAGGAGCGCTCAAAATGGTGGCCTCCTTATTAGGGATGATGAAAGAGAAGCCCGGCATGGGCATGAAATTGGACAAATAACTAGGGTTCGGTCCTATTCTTTCTAACCATTTACGATTGGCCAAAATGAATGCGGGGTCAGAAAGGGGACCTAGGCGTCTTCTAATCTTGGACGAAGTAGTGGAGGCTTCGTCCGACTCATCGGCAGCGCCAGAGTCACTGTCGTTATTATCCTCGCCAGTTTCCTCCATATCGATGTCCCGGCCAGAAGGACTGGCTTCAGGATTTATTTGGGAATCCTCAAAACTGCGGTTAGGGGAAAGTGGGCCGCCCAAAGGCCCAACACTTTGGACCTCCCTCGCCTCATCTGGAACTCATCCAGTAGATTCCTCCATGTCTGAACTATGTGATGGGATTATTACCTTTCGTCTTAGACGGGCCGTTTGCTTGACGCGCGCCAGATTACCCTTCACAGGTAAAGACTGGGTCGTCTGACTTTCTCGGCCAAAACCACAAAAAAATATATACTCAGCCAGAAGAGGCCCAACTCTAGAATGTGCTGAAGAAGAAGTATCGGTTCTAGGTTCATGACAAGCTCTTGGTCGGCTAGGATTATTTGACGAAGAAGATTCCATTTTATTGATTTTCTAAGAAAAAATAAAGAATAAAGAGAAGTAAAAAGAACAAAGAAAAGATACCTGATGAAACGTCTGGACGATTCGGTGAAGAAGGCTGAGACTGGACGATCTCTCTCTCTCTCTAGAAAAGTTTGCAGAGCTTCTCTCTCTAGAAAAATTCTCTCAAGGTGTGAAATGATTTAATGTGGTCACACCAAGGATATATATAGGGGGGTAATTAAGAAACCCGTTGAGCCGGTTAAGGATGACCGAAAGGAGTTTAAAACGGTCGATTATGACCGGTAAAACCCAGAAAAAGGGCACGTTATTGCCTCTATTTTGAATTTGAATAAACTACCTTGGTAAAAGGGTATTAACCGTCAGATAGGCCAACAGTGAAAACCCTTTTAGGGGCAAATGTTGTAGCCCAAAAATCTACGGTTCCTTCTTAGACACTTGGGCTCATCAGAGCCGTACATGTGTCCTCTCCTAATAAATCAAGGAAAAAGATTTATCCTTTGGGTTGTATTCGCTTGGGGGAAAAGGCTTACTTTTCTGGCCCAAAAGCTAGTCGAGCCCCCCCTTGAAGGTGGCCGCAAGTGATTGGTTGGTAAATTCTCATAAATCATGGTCTGCCACGTGTCATGATCTGATTTCTTAGCCAATCAGATGCCACTATTCTAGGGCAGTTTTTAAGGTTAGCTGTCATCTTGCTATCACTATAAATACCCCTGAAATCGGGAGAAAGATCATTCAATGCAAACAAAGGTAAACTTACTCTAAAGAAATACTCTCTCACTTTCTCTCTCTATCTCTACTTTTCTCCTTACAACTCCTGATATATGACTTAAGCTTCGGAGGGGGAACCACCACCCAAACCTCCAGGGTGGGTCCCTTTTTGCAGGTTCGGGGACAAAGCTGAGGCTCGGACCAAGCAGATTCAGCCATTGTTGCACAAGTCTCCAAGTGAAGAACATCTAAGGGACACTAGTTTACTTGCTAGACAAGAAAGTTCAAATTTATAGCTTACTTGTTGGACAAGAAGACTAAACACCCTTTGTCCCAAATTATTTTACATGTTTATTGACTTTTTTGGCACGAATTTTAAGGAAATTTAAAAACTAGATAGAGAAAAGTTAGTAGGTGAATTTTGGGTCCGACTTTAAAGAAAATGTATGGACATTTGCCAAACAATGTACTTCCTCCGTTTTATCTATTTTAGAACAGAGGATGTATATATCAAGTAATGTCGAGAAGGAACGGATATGGTTATGACTATAGTATAGGTAAAAAAATTGAGTATATATGAATGTCAAACATCATATCTATGATGGGTAATAATCAGGGGCGGATCCAGGATTCCGGATGAGGAGTAGCGTAATTTTACATTACTATCAACTCAAGAAAAAAAAATCCACAATTTCCACAATGCACTAACAAGTAACAATTTCCACAAATTCAATAACATATCATTCCCATATTTACTAACAATCAAAACTTCGTAATTCATTCACTAACAATCAAAACTTCGTAATTCATTCACTAACAATCAAAATTCACACATCCAAACTATCCATTTTCCAACTAAACCATCACATAAAAAGAAGGAAGTTACCTGAGATCTACAGTCAAACATACGGCAAACCCGGCAGCTCGGTAGTGGTGGCGGAAATTGCAGGTGACATCAGCGGTTATCCCACAACCAGTGGCGACACCGCGACAGTGTTAAGATTTAAGAAGCGATGAAGAAGGGGAGACGAAAATACGAAATTCAGTCTACTGAAAATCGAAATTCATTTTAGCCCACAGCCACTACTTGAAGTCTTGAACGGCGAAGAAGAGGAGGATTATGAATGGCAAAGAAGCGGAGGATGATGAACGGCGAAGGCCGAAGAAGTGAAGAACAATGAAGAAGATCGAACAACTACTTCACATGAATGGCGAAGACACAGCAACTACTTCACTTGAACGGCGAAGAAGATCCAACAACTACTTCAATTTAGGCGACGACCGACGAGGTGAAAGTCTCGGCAGCGACGACCGATGACCGACGAGGTGAAATTGAGAGTGAGGCTTTGAGTTTGAGAGAGTGAAAGGAAACAACGAGAAATTAGGTTTAGGTTTTGTTTGTTTTCCCGATTTTTTTCCGAACTTTTTTAAAAAAAAAAAAAGGGGTAAAGCACGTGCATCCGCCTCTAGTAATAATGGGTAGGTGGACGATTTGACAATTTAACCACCCATATTATCTCGCTTTGCTTCGCATCGCATCCACCCACTCCGCTCTACATACACTAGTCGTGGGTAGTGTGTAGGTGATGCAATCGTACGTATTACCTATACCATACACTTCCTTCATTCTGGAATAAGTGAAACACTTCTCCTGGAATAAGTGAAATGCTTCTCTCAAGAAGTTCTTTTATAAAAGAGAGAAGTGTTTCACTTATTTCACAACGAAGGAAATATAAAAGTGGATTTGAGTATATGTACTTGCAGTAGTGTTGCAATTGCCCTTTTATTTTCTTTAATTTTGGGAGGGTATTGCTATTGGAAGCTAGTTGATGTTCTTACAATGTTGGAATTATATCACTTTTTGTTACTCCATCTGTCCCAAAATATATGAACACTTTCCTTTTTATATTTGTCTCATGTTAATTTGAACACTTTCCTATTTTGTTTAAACACTTCCATATTTGATATGGTCTCACTATTAGTAGACTCCCTCTGATCCATGCATGTAACCAAATGGTTGAGTATATTGTTGGACATGTATCCAAAATGGGTAGTGGATAGGTGATGGGTATAGTATGGATATGGGGATCATGTAATTACATCCATCATGCCCAATTGTTGTCTTCCAAGGGCTATACCTGTGTTTAATCCTTGGGAGCGACAAGGTTCGGGGATCGGGAGGGGATTTGGACTTAGCTGAGCTTGGAGGGTTCATCTAGCAGTAGGGCCATGACCCAAACTCACTACATTGTCTAGCAATGAACAAAAAAATCCATGCCTTACCATGCCAATGGGTGAGGTGAATGTATGATATGCTCGACAACTCGGTTTTATGATAGACATACTAATAATGATTTGTAAACCTTAAAATAAGAGTACTAATACTCCTTAACGCTTTGTGCTTCTCAGCTTATCTTTTCTGAATTCAAATTATCTGAGCTAAACTTAACTTGCTTTTTTAACTTAAGTTATCTGGCTCAACTTATCTTATCTTCGCTATATAAAACTTATTTCTCTTGAATTTAACGTATTGTGCTGAATTAATTTGTACAAAACTTATTTCTACTAGACTTGTCTTTACTTCATCAACTTATTTATGTTGAACTTAATTAATTTTTGCTAAAGTTTAGCTTGATAAATTGAGAAGAACATACCTTTAAGTTATACATACATAATTGTAATAGAAACTATAAATTATGATTGACCATTTTAATAGGGAGAGTTCGATAAGGACAAAAATAGTACACTACTGAACATTTTTTTTTTTTGACAACGAGAAAATTTGCATTAATTAGAAAACATAATTACATCCTAAGGATAGTACATCCAATCTAAAAACAAAGAAACTAAACTGAGCATTACATGTTCGAATATAACAAGTGCAATAACGTAAATAACGGAGACTTGGATAAATCTACTCGATTTGGAGGACTCGGAAGTTGGATAACTGTATTGTGCTGCTACTGGTGGATGACGAGCGCCATAAACCTGATGAAAGGAGTGGGATGAGTGGACCGGCTTCACGAACGGGGCAACAAAGAAACAGCGAGTTGAGGAACTCGCAACATAACCAAGTCACATTCCTTTGTGACTTAATACCCTTTGGAATGGGTATTTTAGACTTCTCCTCAAAGGAGAAGCTCAAATGAGTTGACGCGCTATAAACCCAATTAACAAATCGGGAGCCGTCTTCGATTTTCGTTTTGTCAAGGAAATGATTGATAAGATCATTACCAGCGAGACCGAGATCTAACCGTAATTAGATCTCGAACAATCATCTGATTTACAAAATCGGAGAAAACAAACCCTAACCATGAAACCACTTGCCACGCAAACCCGAACCAAACACACAAATCAGACCCAACATTTGGAAGACAAATACCACCTCCAGCAAGAAACAAATTAAAAGTATCGAGCGAGTGAGAAAAACCAACAACGTACTCATACAAACACAACCAGTAACTAAAACAACGGTTAGAAAACACCAACTAATCGATACTGCGGCAACAACTAGAACGCAAATGGGGACGGGAAAGGGGAGGCCGACACACGCGAACAGGGAACGGGGAAGGGGAGGCCCACAACTACACAAAACTAACCAGGGAAGGGGAAGGGGAAATCCAATTCGACACAACTAACACTAGATAGGGGGGGGAGGGGAAGCCCAATTCGACACAACTAACACTAGATGGGGGAGGAGGGGAGGAGACCCAAAACTACTAGATTACTAATCGGGGGAGGGGGATGGGGAAGCCCAACAAGACCATCAACAAACACCAACCGGGGAGGAGGAAGGGGAGGCCGAACGAAACCAGGGGAGGGGAAGCCCAAACACAACTGACGCAACCAACGAAAAATCAGGGGAGGGGGAAATACGCCCAACGTACTCGATAGATAGGGGAGGGAAAAACGAGACAACCGTCGTAGATTAGCTTTACCACCGCGAAGAACGAATCCAAAAATCGAAAACCTAGGAAAACCACTAAGAAACCCGAAGGAAGGCCGCCGAATTGTCGCTTGCCACACGGCGATGAAAGAACACAAAAACCTAAGAAAACAACCGAGAAGAAAAACGGAAAGGCGATTAAAAGGAACAAGGGAACTCGCCGGATGCCTACGCGGCGCCGGAACTCCGGCGAGTTCCTAGGATTAGGGCTGGTTTGTGTTTAGAGAGAAGGCAGAGGATATGTGTTTTAGAGAGAGAAGTTGCGTCTTTTTTTTTGGTAAGTTTGGTTGTGTTAACATTATTAATTTTTGGTACACATTAGAGTATGACCTAACTCAACTAGCTGATTATTATAGCACCATTAGTGCCACACAATAAATCTGGAAATGTATTAATTAAAAAAAAAACCTTGCACATGATTTAGAAGCTTCGCCGTTCAGAAGGAGAATCTTTTCGCTCGGATGTCGAAAGTGGAGCTGATTATGATCCACAAAATATTGTCCATCACAGAGCTAATCTTGTCTAACCTCAAAGGAAGAAAAGTGCCTTTTTATTACAAAAGTTTACATGAATATATAATGACAGATTTTCTATAGTGACTATTTGTATTAAGTGCAATATAGGGCCTAGAGTTTATTATTGTGGACTTTGTAACCAATGCAATCCAGTTTAGTTCAGTTCCGTTCTGTTTAGCCAGATTCAGTCTAAAAAAATACGGCCAAACGCCGTAAAATGTTGCCAAGCAAAAATGTTGATTAGATCAGACACAAATGTTCTCTATAGAGGCAACCATATCACTACCCGTTCCGAAACAAGAAAATGTCTTTCATTCTTGTTTTATCCTTCAGCATTTTCTCCTCTAATGAGAATCATATCTACCCATACATGATACATGATAAGTTGGGGTGACCACTTTGAATGAACCATATAGTTAATTTTTTTTTTACATCAGAGCATAATTAAATCAGATACACTTTTTGTATTCTTCTAAAACTTCTTTTCTTTTGTCCTTTTTGGAAAAAAAAAAGGAGGAAGATTTCTCAGCCATTAAAATTGCAGAAATCCAGGTCTTTCCTCTTTGTCTCATGCTAAGAAATAGATGCTAAATATTCGCAATAACCCCCCAATTAAATCAAATTCAAAAAAAATGTACTCAATTTATTTCAAATAGTCTTTTTTGACATAATTATTGTTCAAGTACCACAATTTGATCATATTTTTTAACAATATATAAAGACGTATGTTACTACGACGTGAAGTATTACTGAAAAAATTGACTCAATGTATATAACAATAATAATATAAACTTTTATAACTTTTGCTATATATAATATTGTTTAAGATATTTATGGTACAAAATTATGCGTTAACAATTTTAATAGTCTAATTTGAACAACCTCTTAGAAAACAGATGGAGTATGAATTTTTTTTTTAATGTAGGTAAGTAAGATAACCCTTACTAAAATCGGTACGTTCACCCCCGAAGATCCCCTAGTGAGGTTTAACCCATGACTTTGAAGTCATTAGGCCAAACATTTACCACTGTAACCCAGGGTGAAGCTGTTTATGGGGTGTGTAGGCCTGCCCCCGCAGGCCACGTTTTTGGTCCATATATTTTTTTAGTGGCCTCTGTAACTTTTTGAGATATATATTATTAAATTGGCTATTATATGATCATATAAATATGATCATATAAATACTATCGGAGGATGTATTGATCCATTAATGAAATGAGAATGAACAAATTATCAAAAAAAAATATCATATAAATACTCTTATTTGAGTAGTGAAGTGGGAATGATAAATATAATTTTTTTTTTATAAATTTGTTAAACATATTCTTAGCCCCGTTAACTTTTGATTCCTGGCTTCGCCCCTGAAATTTGAGAGTCTAGATATGTGGAGTACGAATTATATAGCAGTACATTTGTACCTACTACCTACTGCATGCAAAGACACTACTAAAATTAGATATTCTGGATTTATGGCTTACTACTTGAAATAAATTGTTTAAAAAACGCCCCTCTTATTTTTGCAGGTGCAAAAATATAAGTGCAGAGGCCAAGCCAAATTTCTGAACAAGGAATGAAGAATAGTAGCTATCAATAGACAATGACCATCAAAATTTAAAATGGACGGACAAAATCATCTGTTAGTATCACCATCACAGCAAAGAAACGATTTTATACGATTGTGATTTAGGGTGCATGAGTTCCATCTTGTGGGTGATGCAATAATCTCAGAAACCCCCCACCGTTGGGAACTTGGAATTGATTATCCTCATTAATTTTATGGCAGAATGCCGTTGAAGAAACCTTCTTCTTTTGCTCACCAAATATATCATTTTTCTTTTTCAAAATCCAAAGCATATGCAATCAGATCTAATATTATATAATTGTTCTACTATAATATATCATCCCCGTTTTTTTAGTTGCAAATTGCAATATTATTGCCTATAAAATACTCATAACTTAGTATGTAAGATATTGAATTTATCTTAATATATATCACTAGGTTAAGTTTTTGATATTTTACTAATAAGAAATGTAAAATATTAATGATCAGTAATAAATGTTAGCATATGAATTATATACTATTGTAAAATTCTAGTAGTTAGTGCTAATGTGATTTGTAGATATACATCATTTAATGAGTCAATTGGCTGTCTTATATAATGAGTTAATGACAATAACAGGGTGACAAAATGTATCAACTGCTTAAGTATCTCTAAAGTATGCTAGGATTAAGTCTGTGCCAACTAAAAGTTGGCTAAAACAATGAGTCAATGACAAATCAAAGTGGCTGATTAGTTGTTAAAGTCATACCTTTTATGAAATTTTAATTCTATTTCTTAATACTATATTGGACTATATCTAGTGCAATTTTGGTAGAAAAAAACTTTCTAATTTTATATTGTCCAAAGTAGAATTTTCTATACTTTCAGTGCAAATGGTTTCTTTAAATGAAGAAGTCAAATTAGACCTTCCTATGTTCGTTAAGCAGGTTTTATAGGTGGCAAACAATATAAAATTCTCTTGGTGATTGAGAGAAGCACAACCCCAAAAATAAGGAGGCAAAGCAAAAAAAAAGAAACTAAAACTAACAAGAACACAAATACGAAAGGAAAACAACTAACTAACTAATTATGATCCCTGAATCACGATCAGAACTATCAGTGTCCTCGCAACTCCATTTGGTTCTAAGAATTGAGGTTACATACTTAGGATACACGCAGTTTATTCCATTTGATTCAATTAGAGTCAATCAATTTGATTGAAATTTGAACTTTTTTCTAAAACAAAAATCACTTAATGTTAAACTAATTAATTTTCATGACAATTTGGTTCAAGTCATAACTAAACTATCTAATTTCAAATACAATTTAGAGCTAGGTCAAAATCTTTAATTCATTTGAACAATCAAATGCATGTTACAAGTTCGAGTATTTTAAACAATAACAAGAAATTTTCTCCCTAAAAAAAGAAAATAATAACAAAAGAATTTCAAAATCGCCCATAATAGCCTCTTCATTACACTTTCAAAAGGGGTCTAAGTTACAACTATTATTTGCTACATAATTAGGTTCCCTCTTGTTTCTTGACCATGTAAATGATAAGCTCTATGGCTGATCAACAGAAGAAATTGAATCACATATATTTGGTGGTAAATTGGATATGTGGTAAAAGTTCACATTTATTCTGGTAATTCCTAAATTTTAGAACGAGTAGTATCTTGCATGCTTGTATTGAACAATCAAACCCTAACCTCAACCTTCAAAGGTGGGGTTAATATTTACAAACTCTAACTCGTGACTCCTTGTCAAACTGTTGTTGATAAGGTTGGCAGAAGATGAAATTCAAGTACTTCATAAATTAATGAGATTGAAATTAGTTTCAACTTTCAACTATAATGAATGAAGCTACAATAAATCATGAACTTCAACCATAAGGAACATGAATTTTTTTTTTCCAAAAAATACAATATTAAAAAGCAACAATATGATGTTGAAATTTATAGCATTAGACCTGAAATTGTTTAGGTTTTCTTTTGTTTTCTGTGTGGTTGTATTAGTAATAGGTTGTACTTCGTTATTTAATCAATACACGTTTTCGATGTCAAAAAAAAGACCAAATTGTTGTCGGCCAAAGGGAAATTTGATCCAATAGACCACCCAACCCGAGCCTAACTCAAAAGCAAATTAAGGTTGAGATTTTTTCAACCCATTTGATTTGGTGGATTGGCCCAATTATTCCGCTTAATTAAACAGCTTTGGTTGGGGTTGACATATCCAACCCAAAACTAACTTGCTTTGACACGCTTAATTCACTTAGTTAGAAAAACCCGAGACATTATATTGGTAAATGTGAGATTTGCTGACAAGATTTTTAAGAACTTTCAAAGATGATCAATATAATAAAGGTAAAAATATCCTAGTTATCTATTATAAGGATAGGATCGAGCTTTCCACCACATTTATTAAAAGGGTTAATTTGGTTTGACAAGTTTTTAATTCATTTATGATCGATCCATACACGAACCCTAATAAAAAAATTAGTAAGTGCTTAAATGAAGATTTCCCTATTCACCTATTTCTTTTTATTTGATTCGCCAATATTTTTGAGAAAAATTGACTAGACCATAACAAACATAACACTCCACCTGACAAACTTTTTGATTGCTACTTAGCTGCAACAAGTAGTTGAATAGTTCATATATAAGTCCAAAAGATTTCTGGTTTAGATGTTCTTTCTTTATAATATTTCATGAATAAATCTAAACATATACCTAACCCCACCAAATATAAGTAAATAGTAGTAATATATACTATATATTTCATATGTATGATTAAATGGCCATTAGACAAGACAAAGGACAACTCCTAAACGTAGCAAATAACAAACTTATCTCACTTAGCCATAAAAAACTAATTAAAGAAAAATGAAGACAATAATCTCAGGCACAGAAGTTTCTAATTTCAACATCTCATCTTCTGATTTCCATTTCATGTGATAGCATGTGCAGTTTCCTTTACAAGGACTCATCACAAACTTCCATGAGGGAAAGATGGAAACCTATAGTGTAATAAACTAGCTAGAATAGAGACATAGTGTGAGAGAGAAATTTTTGTACATATACATTCAATAGATTGGAAAATCTTGCTTCATTCCTTCTTTTTCAATCTACTAGTAGTAGTAGTAGTGTGCATAATAATCAAGTTAGCATTGACCCTAATAAATAAACCATAGAATCTACTATTCAATTTGAAGTTTGAAACTCCCCAAAAATACTAAACTAATAGAAGTACTAACAATCAATTACATGATCATCATTACCATCATCAACATCATCATCATCATTGCCATCATCATCAACAACATTACCATCATCACCATGATCCAATATTGAAGATAAACAAGGGGTAGTGAGGGAAGAAGAAGGCAAAGAAAGAGGAGAAGAAGGAGAGGAGTAATTAGAATAAGAGGAAGAAGATGTTGTTGTAGTAGTAGTAGTTGTTGTTCTTGTTGTTGTTGTTGTTGTTGAAGTAGAAGTAGAAGTAGAAGCAAAAGATTCAAAAGAAAGACTAACCAATAAATCAATAAAAGCACCCACAATATACCCATGATTGTTTTTGCCATTAATCTTCAAATAACAACCCAAAAGTTCTTCTAAACCTTGCCAATCTTTCAATCCATGAGCTTCAACCATTTCCTCCATTGATTTCCTAAAATCCTCATATGGGCTATTTGAATCCATTGACATTATTTCACTTTCTTTATATACTACTTTTGAATCTGGACCTTCCAACACCATTTCCTCTTCTTGTTCTTCTCCCTCTTCTTCGTGTTCGTGTTCGTGTTCGTGTTTGTTTTCGTGTTGGCGAAGTAGCAATGAGCTACTTCGCTCGGGCTCGAAGAAGAGCCTATCAGACCTCAACCCACGAATAACCGTCTCAACAGGATCCCCAGAATCTTCCGAAAGAGTCGAGAAGCTTCTAGAAGAGGAAGAAATAGTGAAAAAAGATTCAGGAGGAGTGAGTTCAGTTTCAAGAAAAGCAGAGTTAAAGGTTCGAAAAGCATCATTATCATCATCTTTAGCTCGGAAAGAAAGAGTCTTTATGTTACCACCACAATAAGGAAAAGGCCATGGTGGAGAAGATGATAGTTTAGGGTCCAAGCTTTTTGAATGAGAGAGAAAAGGTAGCTTCATTTTCTTCACCATTAATGGAACCAAATAAGTAAGTAAATAAGTAAAGTTAGTTTAAAAAAAGTTGGGTAGATGTTTTTTCTTTGTGGAATTTTGTCCAACAGTTGGAGTAGATGGTGAAGGATAATAATGGGTGTGAGGAAAAAAATTTAGTGTAGGTGAAGAAGTGTATAAGAGTGTGGGAAGGTTGCTTGGTTTTCATTAGGTGACATTAATGGTGAGAAAAATAAAGATTTTGAAGGAGTGGTGAGAAAAAAGAAAGGGGGGAAAATGAGGGAAAGTGGGATTTTTGAGGGTTGGGAGAGTGGGGTCTAAAGAGTAATTTGAGATGGTACTAAAAAGGTTTGAAGATGTAGGTGTGTTTATTGAATGTAAGTTTAGCAATTTTAATGTTGGGACAGTTGCCTCCATTGAATTTCTGTTGTACTTTTGCTAAGCAAAGCAAGTGTATCATTTATTGTTTTGTATATTTGGACACTCAAACGGCTTAACCCGCCGGTTTTGTAGCAATATTTTAGATTTTCTTTAAAGAGATGGATCCCACAATTTGTGTATCGGTTTACGTCATTTAGGGTCTGTTTTTTAAAACTTATTTTTGCTTATCTTAAACAAAGTTAATCATTATTAAACCTTATTTGAACTTATCAATGATTGAAAATAAGGTGAACAAAAAGAATCAGATTATTTTTGTGATGTTATCTACTCACTTTCTCCTTAAAAGATTGTCTCATTTTTCTTTTCGGTTATTTGTTCTTAAAAGATTGACCATATTCTTTTTCTCATCATATAGGCCCCTTAATCTCCCATTACATTTTCTCTTACAAAATACAAAAATATAAAATTACCTGAAAGTAAACAAAAGAGTGGGATAAACATTAAGGAAGCGAAGGAGTATATATAATATATATGCTTTACATTCGTTTTACAATACATTAAACATCTACATTTTGTTTCATAATACGAAGTATATTTTTATTAGTATCTTTTTATATGTCACCCATCACACGAGCAACAAAGTGAACTCCACTATATCCTCCTCATGCCGGGTTTGTGTTTCATTTTACAATATTACATGAATTGTGAAGCAAATGTAGTAATACTTCATTAAAATGCACTGTGACCTCAGGGTGTCTGTCTTGCGGCACCTCCTTCATGCTAATTGGCATATATTATAATCTTACATGTCATCCTCCATATCTGCCACTGATCAATATTTGACTAATGTAAATTTATGTAATTATGTGATAAAAACTAACAATAAGGCTTATATTTGGGTCATAAAGAAAGTTTAGCTCCCATTCTCTGGAAAACAACAAAATCAAAGAAAGTAAATCATCCTCAATTATTTCAACGACTTATTGCTTAGAATTCATTAGTTTCTTAATTTCCACAAGCAAAGAAGCATGACTGCATGAGTGCATTTTTTAGATGCTTTTGCGGATCTTTTTTATGAATAAAAGAAAAAGAAAAAAGTCAAAAGCATTGCAGCAATAATTACTTGCAAAATGTGAAACGCTAAATCTTGTAATGTTTTACTATCTATATCTATATTATTACTATTATCTATACTGTTCTCAAGCTTCTAATACACATGTTTATAATCTCATTTAAAAAAAGATTAACAATGTGTAGTTACTAGGATTCGAACACAAGACCTTTGAAATGAAATGTGAGTGTTTAACCACTAATCTACTCCAATTATTTCAATGCTTAATGTTTCAAAGTAAAACATAATGAAGTCTTATAATTATATGTAATTATAAAGACATAGACAAACTTTTTGATCACTAACAATTTTAACAAGTAATAACATTCTCTTTCCCTAATTCTATTGACATTGTTATTTTTATCCCCAATTCCTTAAAAATTTCTTTAAACAACTCATCATGCCATAATGTCCATTTTTCAATTACACACTAGACAGAATATTACAAAAGCTAATAAAATCAATTATGAAATTTATGTATAATATTATATTTGATAATGTAACTGACCCGGGGCATCGCCCGGGCCAAAATACTAGTTAATATATTAAACGGCGTTCCTAAATAAGGAAGTGCGCCACGTGACGCTATCTCTTAGAGTATTCAATTGTACTCCACATACAATAAAAAATTAGAAAATGCATGGTATAAGATTTGATCCCATGATTTTAAATTAGTATATTAAAATCTTTAACCATCAAACCAAGTAATGTTTGGTATTATAATTTTAATGTAAATATTAAAAAATGAAAATTATAATTACTAGGGGCATAGCTCGGGCCTAAACACAAGTTGTTATTCATAATCAACATAAACCTTTATCCACAATTTAAAACGCTGATATTGAATAGAGCTTTGGTACGTTTTCATCCCAACCAAGACGAAAAAAGGGGTTGCCTTTTTAACGTACAAAACTTAATACTTCCCTCCCGTTCCGAAAGTTACTTCTACTTTAACTAATTTTCTCCCACAAAAAGATTTCAAATAAGAGCAAAAAGAAAATGTAGTGAAGTACATAGAAAACTATATACTTCCTCGGTTTCTTCTTAAGTGACACACTTCTCCCTTTTATGTGAGAGATTTTTGTGAGAAGTGTGTCACTTAAAAAGAAACGGATGAATCTTAAGCCAACCACTAACCTTCTAAACTTAATCACTCACCTTATCACCACCAAAACACACCACTACCTCACTAATACAGCCATCCAGCACCCTTACCTTCAAAGAAACTAAACAGATACATAATAATGTTGACTCATATAATAATTTTATGAAAGACTAGTGTAGAAATTAACTTCTTGCATGATGTTTTGAATAATACAAATTAATTAATATCTTTGTTAGAGATGTCGCTCAAGAAAGACTGTTTAGCATCACACCAACCATCATCTTGTCAACAAGACTCCAACTACTGCGATGAAGACTCGGACGAATAGTGACTCATCTGGTCGAAACCCTTGTAAGAAAGACATTTTAACACAGTTGATGATGGAGGACACTTCAACCAAAAAATATGCAAAAAAAAAAAACAAAATGACATCATGCAATTCGGATGAAAGATTTAGCCAAAATTAGTATCAAATTGATAGATGTATAAACAGAATTTTCAATAATTAATATCATGAGTATCGTATGCGCATACACACAAATAACAAATTATGAGACGCGTACATGACTCCTTTCACGCACATTTTTACATAAATGTGTTTTGGATGTAATATGTTACACCATAATTTATTATGTAATAAAATCTCACATGTGCAAACTAATATATATAATTGTTTCATATCATTATAAAACTCTTGGTGTCATTACTGGTATGTTGCATATCATTTTGCAGGAACGGTTTCATGTCATTTTTATATATGTTTCATATTACTTATAAAACTCTTTCATGTCATTATTGGTATGTTTCATATCATTTTTGAACTATTTCATGTCATTGTTAAATCCGTTTCATGTCATTGTTGGTATGTTTTATATTATTTAGAGTATGTTCTATGTCATTTTGAAACTGCTTCATGTCATTTATAAAAGTCTCTGATGTCATTTTCAAATAGGACTAGGTCAGATGATCCATGAATCAAAAATTTATCACCGATGGTTGTCTACAAAGATCTTTTGCCTCCATTTTCTTTTGTCAAGTGTTCAAGGCTCCTAAAAACATAATTTCTTCATGTTATTTTTAACGTCTTTATCCAAGTCGTCTTTAATTTAGCTTTTCCTGACGTCTTCTAAATTTCCATAAGCCCAACTCTCTAGTACCTATAATGATGTGTCGTCTACCTGATCTGACATGTCTAAACCACCAGAAGTGATTCTCTCTTATCTTATGCTATAGATTCACAACTGGAAATTTATTCGAGATTCTATTTGTTAAGGTGTTTACGCACGTACATCCATCTCCTTTTCAAGAATAAACAAATTTCTAATACCCCATCTTCCAAATTTGATCTTTCTATAATGCCAAACTCAGACCATATAAGTATAAGCATGTAATAATTGATTAAAAAAAATAATACATTGTTTTGATATGAGTAAGCATGTAAAACAATTAATTTCTTAGTTATATGGATATCTTTAATATTCATACCCAAAGTAGATAGAAATTAATTTTGGAATAGATGAAATTTTTTCTACTATTATATAAAGTATAAGTGTGAACCTAAATCAAGTCCACATATCTCAAATGTCAAGTACGCAAATTTTCCTACATAAAACCCTAAAATTAATAAAAGATCATCTCAACTATTTTGTGTCTAGGTCTCATTACTTCGAATAATGGCACCTCATCCACATTCACTAGTTGCATCAAATCTTTGGATTTTAATTTAGTGACATGTAAAGCAAAAGGAGTTGAGATGCAAATCATGACTATTTAAGATATATGATCTCAATCTCCCCATCCCCTCACCCCCACCATAGTAAAAATTAATGCACTATAAAGTCATGTGTCCTAACGGACCTAAATCTTACACATACCAACTCGACACAACTTAACAGGTTAGACCCTTTTAGAGTGGAGGAAATCTTAAGGAAATCCCGCACCACAAATTAAAGGACCTCTAAAGTAGTGCGTGTTCCTTAGAATTATGCACTATTGTTATGGCATGTCATCCACACTCACTAATAGTGATTCTTTTTTCTATTGTTACATTTTTAAATTGACCCTTGAAGACGCAAAGGTAAGTGTCCAGCTCAAGGTTGTTTAACTTAAAATAACAAAGTCAATGCATAGTGACGGTCAAGCTTCCACGAGTAGAGACGGGAAATATCAAGGCAAAAGTAGTTTTACTTTTCGGATTGAGAAGGCAATTATATACTTCCTCTGTTTTTTTAGTTGCAACATTTGCCTTTTTACATATACCGAGACACTTATTTGAACGTTAATATTTCATATTGGGTGTAAGTAAAAATTATAAAAATTTGATATTTGGAATCATCGCATTGAGACGAATCTAACAAGACCCACGCGTACTATGTTTTTAGCTTATATAATGGTGCGAGATTACTTAACAAAGTTGGTTGATGAATAGTGCCAAAAAGCAAATGTTACAACTAAAAAAACCAGAGGTAGTATGTTTCAAAGATGAGGGATTTATTTCCACATAATTAAATCATAATTATTGATATTTTAAATTTGGCGCCAAGAAGGAAGCTAGATTGGGATTTAAGCATGAACGTGGGTGAAACTCAATTGCCAATTGCCAATTGCCAATTGCCATGCACTCCATCTACAAATAGAAGGATTGGTTATTCGAAAAAACATCATCGACACAACAACAACCCTATCTTTTATCTTAGTTTCTATAGTTCTGATTAGACTTTAGAGTTAGTAAGCTAACTTAGTTCCAAGTTTGAAGTGTCTTCTAATCTAGTTTCGGATTAGCGGGGTTACATTTCTTATATGTTATATGCAATGAGAATATACCTGACTTTGCTATTATTGCTTTTTTGTTCTGTAAGTTTGTGAAGCCATTTCATTAATTGTTGTGTTTGCTCGCTTGAAAATACAAGTATTCGTTTTGCACCATATACCCCTGACAAAATTTTTTTTACACCATATACACTTTCAACTTTCCAAATTCACCATATACCCCTTACGTTTGAAAAAATACATCCACTTACCCTTAATGACTAACGGCGTTAAACTCCGTTAGTCATTAACCCTTAATCCACCATCTAACCTAATTAACTAACCTAAATCTACCCCTAACACTCACCCTAACCCTAACCCTAACACCTAACACTAACCCTAACCCTAACACCTAACACCCCCACCCCCTCCCCCACCCCCACCCCCACCCCACCCTTACCCCACCCCACCCCACCCCACCACCACCCACCCACCCCACCTGCACCACCACCCTTCCCAGCCTCCCTCCCTCCCCATGCCCCCCTTCCCCGCAGTAGCCCCCCTTCCCCGCAGCACCCCCTCCATCCTCCCCCGCAGCCCCCCTTCCCCCCTCCTTCCCCCTTCCCCGCCGCCGCGCAACCCCCCCTTCCCCGAGGTCCTCCCTCCCCTCCCCTTTCCCCGCGACGCAGACCTCCTCCTTCCTCTCTCATCGCCATTGAAATGTCGAGGAATCCGAGGTCCCGAAATGTTGGGAAATTGGAACCCCTCCACTTTGATTTTCTCGAGGAATCCGAGGTCCGTAAATATCGGGAAATTGGAACCAATTATCGCCATTGATGATAAAAGTTTGGAGGTTTGTTTGGGTGGAGAGTGGAGTGCCGAGAGATAAGAGGGGGAGGGAGGTTGCGCGACGACGTGGGAAGGGGAGGGAGGTTGCGCGACTGCGAGGGAAGGGGGAGGGAGGTTGCGCGACGACGGGGGAAGGGGAGGGGGGTTGCGGCGGCGGGGAAAGGGGGAGGAAGGGGAGGGGGAGGGATGCGGGAGGGTGGAGGGTGGAGGGGAGTCTTTGCGGGGGAGGAGGGGGCGTGCGGGGGAAGGGGGGATGCGAGGGAGGTAGGGGCCGGGGAAGGGTGGTGGTGCAGGGTGGGGTGGGGCCTGGTGGTGAAGTGGTGGGTCAGGGGTGGGAGGGGGGTAAGGGGGGTGGTGGGGGTGGGAGGAGGAGGTGGGGTGTTAGGTGTTAGGGTTGGGGTATTTGGGTTAGGGTTAGGGTTAGGATTAGGGGTAGATTTATGTTAGTTAATTAGGTTAGATGGGAGATTAAGGGTTAATGACTAACGGAGTTTAACGCTGTTAGTCAGTAAGGGTAAGTGGATGTATTTTTTCAAACGTGAGGGGTATATGGTGAATTTGGAAAGTTGAAAGGGTATATGGTGCAAAAAAAAATTTGTCGGGGGTATATGGTGAAATAACCGAAGTATTCTTTCATTCATTTCAGTAATCTTTCCATATAAAAATTACACGTATGTACATTAGCTCAGAGTCCTTAAATCTTAGAGCTAGTAATTCCAAGAGGCATATTTGTAAGACACTCTGAATCCTAAGCAACAGTATGTTATTTGCTCGGTCACATTTGCATCAACATCTATATATAAATACACAAATTCTTGGGTACAAACCCCTGCTTTTTTTGTAAAGAAAAACTGAAATGACATGAAACAAGTCACAAAATGACATGAAATTCATGTCATTAGTCCATGTCATTGTTATTGAAATGTATATCATTATGCATGTTACACAATAAGTTATGATCCAATATGTTACACCCAAAATGCACTCAATAAAATATCACCTTAGGTCAAATATACACTTATGGTGTGAGGAGTTGAGACCTCTTCATTGACCAATTGTCATATTCATGCTTTTGCGATAAATGGGGATAGCCGAAAGCTTCAACGCAATAATAAATCTTAGGCATCTAGCTCAGCCCATGTGCTACTGTGGACACCACATCTGGTTTAAGAAGTTGATCCTTCTTTGGAGTATTATAGTCCAAAAGCTATCCACATCTTTGTTTCACATCATATTCATATACATATACATATACTTCAAACCATTGTCCAGTCTCCACACTCAATCCTTTGATATTTGGGCAGTTGGGTGGTCCTAAACTCCGAACTCATGAACTCAAATTACCAACACTCAAAAATTTGAATCGGCCCTTCAAAAAAAATTTGAATCGGCATAACCTTATTTACTACTTATATGTAGTAAGGGACTCATTATAAAAAAAATCACAAACAATATGCCAAATTGTAGAGCGCAATAGATAACACAATTTGTCAGCATGTCGAATTGTTATTAATCACTCTCTATCATCGTTTCTAACAAGTAGTCATAATTTTAGTGACATTATTACGCCTCCATCCACACGAAAATAAGGGGTGAAAGCTTGATCCGACCAACATACAAGTGCATCGTTGTCCTGCCTCCAGCTGATGTGAATCTGCAATTGTAAATTGTAATACATCATTATAGAGCTCAGGTGTATGAAATTTTAGGTTAATTGCCACCTTTCATTGTCAAAAGAAAATTCCTAGATGAGGGTTCAAACAAGAGTTCTTAAATACAATCTCCGATAATATAACACAGCTACCATATTCAGCAAGTTGCACTTGTTCCCTCATTGATACCAGTTCCTTTCTTCACTGATGGTGACCTCTTCATCGTCGGCTGCTAGCTTGCTAGTATTTACCTGCATTGATCAAAAACACAAGATATGCCATTTTATGTTAGCTTGCTAGTATTTACCTGCATTGATCAAAAACACAAGATGATGGGCAGGCGACGAAGGAGCAGATGAATTTCTTTTAAGAGAATCATTATCCAATATATGTACTGTACTAAACTACGTATGTACTGAAGTAAACTACGTATGTACTGAAGTAAACTACGTATAAATTATGGACCAAAAATTGGGTGAGACCATCACACTAAATTATTGTGAGACAGTTGAATACTATTAAGATTTTGGCTTGATTTATGGTACAGACTACATAGCTAATTGTGGGACAGCTTCGTATTAATTTTTCCCTTTATTTTTTCAATAAAAACAGCAATCAAGACTGTATGATTAGTGCAAAGATTTTTCACAATATAGCGTGTTCTAGAAATGTGTGCATTCAGATACAGGGATATATCTTTTTGAGGGTATAACAGATTGTAGCTCCATTCTACTATAGGTGAAGATTCACTTTTGCCAATTATGTTCGCTCCAAATCCACATTTTGGCCCCTTTCACATGCAGTAGTACTTCTAGCTGATGCATTTGATTTTGAACTAATAGACTCCTGGTGGTAGAGCCCATATACTGCCTTAATAATCAAAGTGAGAGATCTTTAATGGAGCTGAAGACAAATTCATAAAAGAACTAGGTATGCACTGAAAACAAAAAAAAAATTCAAATCAGGCATCTTTTACAGCTCAATTGAGGAAAAAAAAATCAAGACAAACAAACCAACAGGAGGCCAATGTGCCAAGTCCTATCAAGCTAGTCGAACTTCATTTACAGTTTCACACTACTCTGCGCAAACTAAACGTGCCCAAAGGAGCCTTTACCAGTTACACTGCTAACAATAATCGAGAGAAAAATAGGGAACAGGAGGAATCATAAGATCGATTAAAGTAACTATGATTGTTAATATAGCAATGGAAAGAAAATGGAGCATTAGCTCTTTGCAGACAATGTGGGTCTTGAGTAGGGATGGCAATCCAGTCCGGATCCGACCCTACTCCGCTCCGATCCGAAGGAAAAAATCCGAGCCGACTCCGACAAAAAAATAATCCCAATCCGACTCCGTTTAAAAAGTCCGACTCCGAGTCGGAGGAGGGTCGGAGTCGGATCTCATAAAATAATCCGACTCCGACTTTAAGTGAATTAATCCTTTTTTCTGTTTTATGTTAATGTATTATTTATGTATAACCTAACTTCAACTTTTAGCCAATTGTATTATACTTCCTCCGTTCCAAAATAAGTGAAACACTTGTCTCAAAAAGCTCTCACATAAATGAGAGAAGTGTTTCACTTATTTTGGAACGGAGGAAGTATAAGATTTTCCCATTGAAGAAATGATTGTAAAAAATAATAGTAATATTTAGATTATTTGTACCATATAAGATTTCCATATGATTATTAGAAAAAATTGTAATGATTAGATTATTGCATTATAGAAGACTTTTCTATTATAAAAAATGGGTGGAAAAATAAGTCGGATGCTCGGATTCGGAGTCGGATGCTCGGATTTGAAGTCGGATGTGCGGATTTTAAGTCGGATCGGATTCTGAGTCGGATGTTCGGATTTTAAGTCGGATCGGAGTCGGATGTTGGAGTCGGACTCGGATTTAAAATCCGACTTCTTGTAGGGTCGGAGTCGGATTATGCATAATCCGGTCCAAGTCCGACCTGTTGTCATCCCTAGTCTTGAGGGTATTTCCACGGGATCTCAGATGCAGACTTGCAAGACCGGCACTTAGGAGAGGGCTCCAAAAGGATCCCCCTACTTGCTACCAGGGTTGGCAATGGATCCTGGACCCGGCCCGGATCCGTGGACCCGGATCCGTTTTTATGGATCTGGGTCCTAAAACCTGCACCCGTTGGGTCCGGCCTGGATCCGGTCCGATTGTTAAATTCAGATCCGGTCCGGATCCTGGCTCAGGATCCGGACCCGGATCCGTAGACCCGTTTTTTTATATTATAATAATAAAACTTCGGGCCATATATAAGCTATGTAACATAGAGTTGGAAAAAAAAAAGCCCTAAAATGATTCCCGGATCCCCCTTCTGTCTTTCTCAGTACTCCACTACTCCCCTTCTCCCCTTCTGTCTCTCTCCTCCCCTACACCCCTGCGCCACCCACGAAGTTGCGCTGCCCACATCCTTACGTCGCGCACCAACCTGCATCGCCCACCAACCTGCGTCGCCCAGCAGATCGTGCCACCCACCAACCTGCGTCGCCCACATCCTTGCGTCGCGCACCAACCTGCGTCGCCCAGCAGATCGCGCCGCCCACCAACCTGCGCCGCCCAACAGCCCCAACGCTCAATATCCGCGTTGAACCGGCGAGGCTTGTTGAAGGAACAACCACCACACATCGAGGAGAGGTTTTGAATGAAGAGCCAAAAAACAGAGGAAATTAAAGAGAGAATTAGTCCTGAAGTTTGTCAATTATTTGAAGGGTTGAATTTTTTTTAGAGTTTTCAGATTCCTGTATTTTGAGTTCTAGGGTTTCATTTTGTCAATTTGTTACAGTTGGAAGTCATCTGTAATATTGCGATTTGCAAATTTGCTAAGTTCATATAATTTGTTATTGAAGAATTTGTTGATTTCAATTTTTCATAAAGTTGCTGAATCTAGCTGCAAATTAGTGATAAAATGGATGAATTTAGTTGCGAAATTAAATTTATAGGAAAAAGTAAACAATATAGTGAAAATCATAAACAGATCCGTTTTGGACCCGTTTTGGACCCGGATCTGTAGGATCCGTTGGATATGGATCCGGGGTCCAACCTTTTCAGACCCGTTGGATCCGGGTCCGGGTCCACCTGGACCCGGTCCAGATCCGACCCGTTGCCATCCCTACTTGCTACCCTTGTGACGTGTCGACGACAGAAAAGATGGGATGAAAAATCTTTTTCTCGAATCATAATTCATTTCGTTCAAGATATTAGGAGTGTTTCTTGAAAAACAAAAGAGTGAAAATAACACTTAAAAAATGCTAATTCCTAGTCACAGAAATCCCATCCGACTTGACCAAAATGGAACATGCCACTAAAAAATTCTGCTTATCATTGAATACTGTAATTATGTTGATTATTACTACAAAAACCAAAAAAACAATGCAGTAATAAGTAGCATATCCATGGAAATAGAACTCACATGACATGCAGTAGCGAGTTAGAATTGACTGCTTGACATCTGTGGAGCCCAGGCACATATCCAGCTTGTGTGGTGTCCTGTGATAATATAATTGACAAGCAAGCTATGTGTGGGCACTAATTATGGAAACAAAAACTGTCCCAACAGGATAACCTTGATGTTGACGAACAGGTTCCCATAGCATAGCATACCCAACAAATTGAGTCACTCAGTCACATGTTGCCACCACTAATACTCCAATTTGGGACTGGCCATGAGAGCCAGAAGGATGATAGATTGATGGTGGCCTGCTGCATTATTAAATCAAACAAAAACTAATCTACACAGTAAGCATCAAGCATGTGCCAGGACCTACAGATATCAAGAACGATTTTAAAATTGCGGGGTCACGATTTCGTAGACTTATTTTCTTGAGATGATTAAAAATAAAGAGCCTTATAATCTTGATCAGGAAACGAAATGCTAACACAAGATGCTAATATGGAGATATAAGAACAAGAACTGTCTGCCAAAAACAACAAAGGATACCAAGATCAAACAAAGATTACAGCTATATGATCTGGTCAGCCAAATCTAATCAAAACGCAAAACTGGCATCTAAAGGTCACAGCAGATACTAGAATTCTAAACAAATATTGCAATGTACCAGCAATCAACTGACATCGAGAAATAACAAACAGGGCTGTCTAGTCCAGAAGAAGTCTCACTGCAATTACGAGTCTTCACCTCTAGCTCACATGAGGCAACCAAGGGAAGCAACGGAAACATCAAAGACTACCAGACAGATAGAACCAGATAGCTTGCAGATTGTTTGAGAATAACCAAGAGGAAAAAGATACTTATAAAAATTAGTTTACCACAACAAGCGTTCAGAAGTGTCGGACAGAATCCCAAAAATAAATAACATGACACTCACACGCGAATGAAAGTTTTGCATGATAAATGAACAGACAATGAGCAGCTGCTCCAAAAAGTGAAGTACACTAGGCTGCAAGTCGATCCACATTCCGCATGCATCACACATCTCACCCTAAACAGTTGATACAAAAATTCAACAAGCAAAATTCTTAACTGCAGCCAGCAGGTGTCCAGCAAACAAAACGAGAGCCTCTTACACATTAGTCTGAAATGATACAAAACAGGGATAATATCTACCAAAATTGTGAACATAGCCATTGAACAACAGATCTCATATAAAAGGAGAAAACCTAAACATCTCTTAATAAGCACTTCATGCATAAATGTACTCAAGAGAATACCACGATGAAAAAAATTATACAAGAGGAACTCCCCTTAAAAGTGCAATTGCTAGTCTTAACTAGTAACAATGTCCATGCCTCCATGGTAATGCTTGGCCATCCCCCCAATCCACAATAGCTCTTACGCTTCATGAATTTCCATAATCATTCATCACCACTTTAGAGGTGGTATTAAGTGGTAATAAAAATTTACGAAGACAAATCAATGTTTGCAGATTAAACTTCATTACCATGAATATTGACAAGAGACTTCCTTTACAAAATCACAATTAAAGTTCATTAGCATTACCACCATTCATTACCGGATACCAAACCGGCCGTAAGTAGTACTTCCTCTGTTCATTTTCTATTGCAACAATTGAGTTTTCACATTTGTCAATGCACAACTTTAACAATTAATATCTTTAATTACTTTTAAGTAAAAATTATAAAAATTTGAAATTCTGAAAGTATATATTGAGACGAATCTAACAAGACTCCACATGACTATATTTTTCCTTACGTAGAAATCACAATAGATAGTGAAAGGATGATGGGTGAATAGTGTAAAAACCCAATTGTTGTAATAGAAAAGAACGGAGGAAGTATAAAGCAGAGAATTAAAAGCAATAAATCAAAAAATATCCTTACCCGCTATAAATAATAGACCAAACAATGGTATGATACAAAAAAACATAATGATTCAAATAATAATGCACACAAGCGATGGCATGATACCAGAAGAATACTACAATGAAGAATATAATTATGCATATAAGAACTTCCTTTGAAGAAATTGCTACTCTTTATTATGCCCTGCAGCAAAATAAAAGAGCAGTAAGTGGTATAATAAGAAGAGACTAAGGCCATTTAGACAAATAACCTAAATATATGCAAATAATGATCCTCACCAATATCAGATATCAAAAGAAAACAATAGCAAGATACACACATCTAATTAACAATTTGGCTTCAATTTGCCCTATCCTAATGATTAAGACAGTAAGAAAATTTTGAGATTTCACTATCATGAGCGAACTACACGGAATTGCTATATCCAGACCACTGCATAGTAGTTGACTAGTCGTAGGGAACACAGGTTCCACGAATTATATAAACACAACATCTCACACATTGACAAAAATACTACTTCAGACCACATAATTGAAGGCATTAGCAAGTAAAGAAAAGCGTATAAAATTATCAGGCATAACAGCCGCCTCGACAAATTTTTGCTTTTTAATGAATATAAATCCCAACTCCGCCTGTGAGTGTCTGTGCGACATTCACTGCCGGTCTCAAGCCCGGATAAAGGAGGAGAGTTGCGGTAGGTTTGGGGCGGCCAGCATAAAACATAGTCCCATATCTTGACATGAATCGACAAATGAAAAACGTGGGGCGTCCCCTACTCGGCGACGCGCCGCACTTCATAGACCCGGGTGTAGTGATAAGTATGCAAGGGTTGCTAGGTCGTCGCCGGAAGCGCGCGCCATCCCACGCCGGGGGTGGTGTCAAATATGCAAGGGTTCCCGCATCGGGGGCCAGAGTGCGGGTAAAGAAGTTAGTCCGGGGTAGTGGTAGGGGTAGGGGTAGTAGGTTGCGCTTTGGAACATGGAACATTGGCTCTTTGACGGGAAGATCGGCGGAGGTGGTGGAGGTTATGAGGGAGGCGAAAGATTCACATAATGTGCCTTCAAGAGACTAAGTGGGTTGGTGGAAAAGCAAGAGAACTAGCCCCGTGGGGTTATAAGCTTTGGTACTCCGGAAAGGATAAGTGTAGGAATGGAGTAGGCATCATTATTGATAAGGAATATATTGATGATGTGGTGGAAGTTTCGAGGAAGAGTGACCGCATTATGAGTATCGAGCTAGTATTAGGGAGTAAGGCGGTGACTATCATAAGCGCATATGCGCCGCAAGTAGGATTGGAAGCATTTATTAAACAACAATTTTGGGAGGATTTGGAGGAGGTTGTGCAACGAGTGCCTATTAATGAAAAATTGATCATTGGTGGGGATCTTAACGGACATGTGGGCACTAGTCGAGTTGGCTTTGAGAGCATTCATGGAGGTTTTGGGTATGGGGAGAGAAATGAAGTTGGAAGTGATATCTTGGATTTCGCATTAGCCTATGGTCTTAGTATTATGAACACTTGGTTTGAGAAAAGAGAATCTCACCTTGTGACGTATAGGGGTGGAAGTAACGCGAGTCAGATTGACCTCTTTTTAGTAAGGAATGGTTGGCGGAAGAGTTATACAAACTGCAAGGTGATACGGGTGAGCGCGACCACCCAACATAGACTAGTCGTGCTTGATTTCGGGGTAGGGAGTCTTTAAGAAAGCGAAAACCCAATGTGGAGCCGCGAATCAAGTGGTGGAAGCTCCAAGGGGAGCACAAAGAGAACTTCTTAGCTAAGATGGCTAGTAAAGATATTTGGGCTTGTAACACGGAAATGGATGTAGATTCGATTTGGACAAAGATAGAACTTGGTATAAAGGAAGTGGCGAAAGAGGCCCTTGGAGAATCTAAAGGAACCGTACCATCAAGTAAGGACACATCTTGGTGGAACGAGGAGGTGAGACAAGCGATAAAAAACAAACGAGAAAGTTATAAACTTTTGGGAAAAGATAAAGAACGATGTGAACTATGAGAAGTACAAAGAGGCTAGAAAAGAAGCTGAAGAGGCGATGACGGGAAGCTAAAGCACGGGTAAACAAAGAGCTTTATGCAAGATCGATACGACGTAAGGTGAAAAAGACATTTATAGAATCGCGCGTATGAGGGACAAGAAGACAAGAGACATAAGAAAGGTTAAATGTGTCAAGGGTGTGGACCCAAGAGTGCTTGTGGAGGATGAAAGAGATAAAGGATAGGTGGAGGTCGTACTTTGATACCTTGTTCGAACGGTGATAAAGCACAAGACATCCGGGGATGTACACATTCCGCCAAGTATGTTAAATCGAGAGTTTATGAGGAGGATTCAAAAGGGAGAAGTCGTTGCAGCATTAAAAAAGATGGGATTGAAGAAAGCTACGGGCCAGGATGGCATACCTATCGAAGTTTGGAGGTGTTTAGGGGGAGAGGAATCGAATGGTCGACAACATTCTTCAACATGATTTGGAGACACAACAAAATGCCATTAGAATGGAGGAAGAGTACTTTGATTCCTTTGTATAAGAACAAAGGCGATGTACAAGATTGTACCAACTACCGAGGAATCAAACTAATGAGTCATACGATGAAACTCTGGGAAAGGGTGATTGAGCAAAGACTTAGGAAACATGTGAAGATATCGGAGAACCAATTTGGATTTATGCCTGGAAGATCGACTATAGAGGCCATCCACCTCTTAAGACAAACAATGGAACATTACCGTGATTGGAAGAAGGATCTACATATGGTTTTCATTGATTTGGAGAAGGCATATGATAGAGTACCAAGAGAAATACTTTGGTGGGCGTTGGCAAGGAAAGGTGTTCCACAAAAATATATAGATATCATCAAGGATATGTATGAGGGGGCAACTACGAGTGTGCGGACTACGGTGGGGAGGACAGAAGAGTTTCCTATTACGATCGGAGTGCATCAAGGTTCTGCACTTAGTCCCTTTCTCTTTGCCCTAGTCATGGACGAACTAACGAGGTCAATTCAAGATGATATACCATGGTGTATGATGTTTGCGGATGATATTGTGTTGATTGATGAGACAAAGGAAGGTATTGAGAGAAAGTTGGAATTGTGGAGACATACATTAGAAGCCCGGGGTTTTAGATTGAGCAGAAGTAAGACGGAGTATATGGAGTGCAAGTTCAGTGGGGTTACAAGCAGTGAGGCGAGGACGGTCACTTTGGATAGCAAAGTGGTTCAAGGATCGAACGTCTTCCGTTACCTAGGATCCATTCTCCAAAAGGATGGAGAACTGGATGGAGACGTGGCTCATAGAATTAACGCGGGTTGGTTAAAGTGGAAAAGCGCAACCGGATTCCTTTGTGATTCCGGCATTCCCAAAAGCTTGAAGGGAAAGTTCTACCGTACGGCAATTAGGCCTGCTTTGTTATATGGCACCGAATGTTGGGCGGTGAAACAATGCCACGTTCATAAGATGAACGTGGCGGAGATGCGTATGTTGCGGTGGATGTGTGGCCACACAAGGAAAGACCGATTAAGAAATGAAGTGATCCGGGAAAAAGTTGGAGTTGCATCCATTGAAGAAAAGATGAGGGAGAATCGGTTAAGATGGTTTGGTCATGTGAAAAGGAGATCGGGTGATGCACCTATGAGAAGAATTGAAGAGTGGAGGAGTAACCAAATTGTAAGGGGGTAGGGGGAAGACCTAAGATGACTTGGATGAAGGTAATTGAAAGTGATATGAGGTTACTTGGGATTGAGGAGAGCATGACGTTGGATAGAAGTGGGTGGAGGGGCAGTATCCATGTGGAGGAAGGGGTGTGATTACTGCATTTATTTGTTTTTCTCAATTGTGTTGGTATTAAAACCTTTTGTTGAAAACCTCTTTTAAAACTTGTTGGTGTAAACCTTGCTTTAAAAAAAAAAAAAAAAATTCTTTAAAAATTCTAAAAAAAAAAAAAAAAAAAAACCTTTTATCACTCTTTGCGATGGCATCTCCTCTGGTAACGGTTTCAGTTGACGATTCATGTTAGCCGACCCCAAATCACTTTGGGAAAAAGGCTTAGTTGTTGTTTGTTGTTTAATGAATATAAATCCCAACATCACCCAGTCTAAGGTACTGAAAAGGTACGAGCCTTTATAAGAACGGTTTTGCATTAAAGAATAAAATTTACAAAAGATGAAGGACAACCAGATTATAAATAAGCACTTATCTAGCTTGTCACCAACTCACACACTCATCAGGTAATCAGACCAAACAGATAAAATTTCTAAACGAAGCAGGAAAAATACGCAAAGCTGGACACGGAAGAGACAACTTACTAACATTAAGGTTGAAGGTCATAGATTCAAATATTTGCAACCATTACAATATTACATACATCTAGAGGAGACTTAAGAGGGGCCTCACATAGTTCAAAATATGAAACTTAGAAGAATACTGCATTTGCCACTTTGCCCACGAGCCAAAAAGAATTATCTAATGCTGCAATGAGGATAAAGAACACTGACCTGATTGGCTGAGATAGAGCTGCAACTTTGATTTGCTTTCACCCACCACAATTTCCACTCTTCCATAACTTGTTCATAATCTCATTGCTTTCAGCCAGGGAATTTAGAAGAAAGATAAAGCCAAACTAGATTGCCGTCCTAGCTCTTTCTTGTCACTCTCTACTTTTCTTCTTTCGGTTCTTTCTCCCTTTTTTTTCTTTCTCCTTTTTTTTCTATACCATAAGCAAACCATAGAGCTGCAACTTTGATTTGCTTTCACCCTCCACAATTTGCACTCTTCCATAACTTGTTCATAATCTCATTGCTTTCAGCCAGGAAATTTAGAAGAAAGATAAAGCCAAAATACATTGCCGTCCTAGCTCTTTCTTGTCACTCTCTACTTTTCTTCTTTCGATTCTTTTTCCTTTTTTTTTTTCTCCTTTTTTTTTCTATACCATTAGCAAACCATAGACATATAGTTGACTTGCACTTGCCATGGAAAATGAGGAGTAGCTAAAGCATCACGAACTATCAATCCCAGGCCAGGGAAGGCTTGACAGCAAAAGCATAATGGATGCACAAGCCTTTATATCACAATCTAAGATTTCTTATGAAAACACGAAAAATAAAGCACTGAATAAAGTGATTTGCAGATTTTCAATAACATGATTTAAGAAGTTAAAAGTGTTCCCCTCAAGTATCATTATACTTCCTCCGTTCCAAAATAAGTGAAACACTTGTCTCAAAAAGCTCTCACATAAATGAGAGAAGTGTTTCACTTATTTTGGAATGGAGGAAGTATGTACAAATAACTTATGCTGCAACCTCTGGAGATTCGGCACGAGGACAAGAAGCTAGGGAACGCTGCAGTAGTGGTCACAATGACATACAGGAAATGATAAGTCAATCTAATGAAGCAGTTACTTAGCGTGATAGTCCAGCATCTAAATACGACTTATCCAACACAATAAGGCTAACATAATCCAAAAGTGGCAGAATATAGTACACTGACTGCTGACTGGACTAGATTCTGCGAAAATATGGGTGGGCAAGCCAGGAACAACAGCTGAAAAGTAGCTAACAGCCATCATTTAGAGAGAAGGCCTGTTAGTGTTAGCTAACACCACGGAGGCGCCTTTTGAAGTCCAATTTTTTTAATTCTCTTCTCCGGGAAAAAATTAGAAATTCTGATTTTTTTTATTAAAGAAGTCACTTCTAAATTCTGGCTCCTGACTTAAACCAGGCAGACAAGGGAAAGATTATTCCAGGGAGATCTTGGAATTACAAGATGAATAACAGCCTCTGTTTAATAGCAAGATAATATTGCATACATGAGAAACACCTCAACCACTCACAACAACCCCCCCCCTCCCACAAAAAAAAAGTTGTGATCAGTAAACTCAGATAAATGAGCAGAGTCCTGACTGAGAGATACCTTTCATCATTCTTCATAATCTTTCAAAAATCAACAGGGGTCAGGAAAATAGACATAGATGCTATGATCTATCAGCTTTGATCCAGCACATGATACATTCAATAAGTGCTGCTCAGGTACCTTTTGGACTTTGCATTGCATGGAGATGATACAAATGTTGTATTTGTTTTCAAGAAATGAAATCCTGAAATCCAATTCTAATATTGTGGAAAGAGGACCATCAAATGTACTCACTTTAGAGTGCACATTGCAGTCTTCATCTCCCTGTTTGACCCATGTCAAAAACATAAAAATATTCCCTGTTTAACAGATGCCCAATGTTTACTTATTTACTTCTATTACTGGAAAATTTTAAGGAAACTACCTTCTACAACAAACTTTTCTCAAAAAAACTACCTTTTAAAACAAATCCCTTTCAAAAACTTCGAGATAACAACTTTTGTTAAGTTTGACTGTTTGATTCTGCCATTGACTTAATCTGGTAATCATGTGACCTTCAACACCATTTGAAGCTCAAATTAGAAAGATTTGTCTCATGACCCAACAAACCAACTGTAGAAGAGTCTCAGATATGGTGTCACTAATGGTGGGTAGAAGGTTGAAGAAGGTTACATGACTACCATGTGCAAGTGATTGGCTGAATAAATGGCCAAACTAAACGGCGACCGTCATGTGGTAGTATTTTGAAAGAAATTTGTTGTAAAAGGTAGTTTTTTTTTTAAAAAAAAAAAGGTAGTTTTTTGAAAAAGCTTCTTATAAAAGGTAGTTCCTTGAAAATTTTCCTTTATCATTATACTTGATGGACAATTAGAAAGTAGCAAATGTGACGGTGCAATTTGCAGTGTCAGCAAGTCCGCATGAAAGCACAGATAGCTTTTCCCTAGCTAAACATTGGGGATTTCACGTTTAGAGTGTTTGGGAAAAAGTGGCAAATACAAAAAAAGGCGCGGGGGGTATGGGAAAAAGTAGGTAAGGACTCGATATGGGTTTGTTTTTACTTGATTTCACATATTTTCAGTTTCTTAAAAATTTTATCGACATGGTCGCAATCCAGATCCAAATTCCCGGAAACCACAGTATAGAATTTTGAGACCAAAAATACACACAGGAAGGTCAAACAAGTAGCACAAAAGAAAGGTACAGAGTTCAACGTTCACATATCACATCATTAAGCAACAGATAATGGTTGATTACATCAATAGGTATAGCATTTTCGTCTATTGAGAGGTTTGAGAACTAATGAGATGATGCAAGTTCATCTTATTTTTTAATAGACCTTATCTACTGAAGATTAAGTTTCCATAGGCATGAAAGCATCGCAATTCCATAAAATTTACCTATGAAATAAGGAAATATCTGGACACACTTTCCACGCAGAATACGTTGGATATCCATCTAAAAAAACATGTATCATCAAGTCACGGAGCTGATCATCTCAAGATGCTTAAGACATAATAGATGTATGTGCCTCTTAACACCTATTCAAATCATTTTATTTTCAAGTCCTTGTTTTCTTAAAATAAACCTGAACCCTATTCTATTTTCATTGTTGTTGTACTATGCCAATGATGTAATGTCATGATAAGTTTGGTAATTTTTATCACTTTTTAGTTTTTGCATATGCGATTCCATCCAAAACTTTTTAACACGACAAAAAAAATATTTTCGATGAAAGAATGTACCAATGACTTAAGTTAACTACTCGGCTCCACCTCTTGCCCTATGCATAGACTCCAATACCTTTGTTATCTCATACTCTTCAAAAAATTATACTAAACCAAAAAAAGGATATCCAAGTTGTTAAGGGAAAGAGTTTCCTTTCGCTAATAGGAGTAGCTATATCTGATGCACACAACTCCGTGATTTTGGCTCCCCTTACCCCAATAGGAATGAGTCGCAGAAACTAAGCTCAAAATCGCGCCTAATTCATCCCTTCAATTTCTCCACCCTATCAAAAAATTTAGTCTCGAGTCAAAAAAATTCCAATAAAACACAACAGAGTATCGTTGCCCCAAACCACAAAATAAACTACATCAAAAATCAGCAATCAAACAAGAATAAAGAGACTCTCCCCCTCCTTTATACTTCCTCAAATTCTTAATACTTGCAATTATTTGACTTTTGCACTATTCATCTATTAACTTTGACTATAACTCTTTTATGATAAATTATATAAGATTAGAGATATTAACGGTCAAAGATGTGCATGGCAAGCGCTAAAGTCAAACGGATTGCAAGTATTGTAAATCACAGAAAGTATAATTCACTAATTCACGCTTTTACAAATTAATTTTTCACAAACTAAGACCCTGAATAGGAAAATTATTTACAGAGAGAAAAATACGAAAAACTTCCTACAAGACGAATAATGGAAATTTACAAATTTCTAGTTGGTAGTCTGAAATGAAAAAAAAAAATTAGAGAGCTCAATCAATTTTTTGCAGAGCTCAATCAATTTTTTGGTCAGAAACATCCAAATCATTAGGAGTAGGATCTGTCTTTGGAAAACAAAATACCTTAAACCTATAATACTCTTACACTTTCCCTTCCCTCCACAATCCCCCACACACACTTATTGGAACTAATGTGATCTACCCTTATTCTCCGGATATTTATAAAAGATAAACAAGGTCACCTGATATTATATATGGAGTAACTAAAATTGTTTCTATTGTAGATTTCCACCATCTTCCATCAATATTAAACTAAAACCGTGGAAAAGTAAAAGACCCAATAACATGATGATTTTCCACCTTTTCTTAGTTTTTCCCAGTATAAAGAATTTTCTACAATCTTACTATATTTCTTCACTACATACCCAAGTCCCAAAAAACACAATATTTTCATAACAGAGCCCACTGGATTATCACCAATACTCTCCTAAAAGCACTCACTACTAGTACCACCAAGATCAATGTCTTAGTCTTACTCGAAGACAATTATTAGACTAGAATAGTGTAACATGGCTTTTGAAAATAATCAAGACATAGACCATCTATCTAATATCTATACTAATATATTAAAAGGCATTCCTGAACAAGGAATTGTGCCACGTGGCGCTATCCCTTAGAGTATTTATCTAATATCTATATCTATACTATTAAAAGGCGTTCCTAAACAAGGAACTGTGCCACGTGGCGCTATCCCTCTGCGTATTTACTTTATGTAATCCACATACAATAAATAAATAAATAGAAAATGCATGGGATAAGGTTTGATCCCATGAGTTCAAAAATCAAGTAATGTTTGGTGTTATAATTTCAAAGTAAGATATTAATAAATAAAAATTATAATTACCCGAGGCATATCCCGATCCTAAAAACTAGTTTTCTTATAAAATCGGTACAATGATTGTGGTTGGGTTGGCCTTATATCACGGATAAAACCCAAGCCAACAACACCCTTACCTTGGTTGGGTTGGCCTTATATCACGGATAAAACCCAATCCAACAACACCCCTACCTCTTTCCCTTTCCCTTAATCCCATGAGAATCCAACTCTTCCCACGAGTCCTGTCTACACTTGATTCTTAGACAATCTAACAAATTAGATTGCGCTCTAATGTGATCCTGCTCGGCTGTATTATGGTCAGAAACATCCAAATCATTTGGAGTAGGATCTGTCTTTGGAAAACAAAATACCTTAAACCTATAATACTCTTACACTTTCCCATATATGGAGTAACTAAAATTATTTCTATGGTAGGTTTCCACCATCTTCCATCAATTTTAAACTAAAACCGTGGAAAACTAAAAGACCCAATAACATGATGATTTTCCACCTTCCTTTTTTAGTTTTTCTAGTTTTTCCAAGGTATAAAGAATTTTCTACAATCTTATTATATTTCTTCAGTATATACCCAAGTCCCAAAAAAAAAACACAACATTTTCATACCAGAGCCCCGAAACTGGATTATCGCCCATACTCTATCTAAAAGCACTCACTACTAGTACCAAAAATATATCAAGTGAATTAAAAAGCACTCACTACTAGTACCACCAATATCACATCCAAGTTAATTAATTGCAACAATAGTTTTCTCATTGGCTAAGGTCATAAAATTCCTCATCTAGCTCCCATTCAATCGTTTTTCCGCTCAAAAAACTCCGGCACAATGTAGAGAAAACACAAGGGATTAGGTGTGGTGTTAAAGAGGTAAAGCAATTAAAAAAGGCGAAACCATAGTAAATAAAAGTCAGCTACACTATATTCTTGAAACTTTTATCAAGGACATATCCAAAGGTAGTCATTTACATTAGAAAAAGAGAGAATTGCTAAGAAGTCTCTAACCCATACAACAATCCAGCGCACTTGTCAAGACATCCAACCTTGCTGAAGTGAAGAAGGTGAATCTTTTGGAAGACGAGCCACGTTAGCAAGCTATCGGAACCGGCTTGATGCGACCTTCCGACGGTCCGATTCACCTCTAAAGCTTTTGCCACACGATTTAACCCTCCATATAATCCATCACAGAACTTGATCATGTACTTGACATCAAACACTCTCTCTCCAAAGAAAATCTTTAGCAGATAATTAAACCTACTGAGCTCACCCGGCAACGGCGCCTGAGTCAACACTTTCACCAAATATCCAAAATCATAAGCACAGTGAAATGTCACCCAAGTTACAGAGTCATCGTTACACACCAATCCAGAAGACATCATCAACTCCGCGAACCTCACCGATTCAACTCCAGATTTCCGATTCAATTCAAAATCAATACCATTATTCCTCAACAACTCAACAGAATCAGGCGCGTGATTATCATGTCCAACATCAAAATCCCTAAAATTAAACTGCCAGATGAACCTACACTTAGGGTTTCCGAGATCCGGAAGATTTCCTTTCGAATCCGCCAACGTTAACCCTAACTGAATAATCTTCAAAGCGTCGACATTTTGCTTCAACAGAGAGTAATGAGTCGCCGGAGAAATTCGCTTGGTGTACGGATCGCCGTCAACTTGCCGGAAAAGTACGCCGGGAAACTCGGTATCCATAGAAACGAAGGAGAATCGGTCGATTAATGAACGGATTAAAGAGAACTCAAATTCGAGATTAGTGGACCAAACATCGCGAATATGAATCGTTGGATCATGGGCCATGAAGGTGCGGGAATGGCGTAAGGATCCAGATCTTCGACGTTTTTAGGGTTCTTGAAGAGTTTAAAATAAGGGGGAAGATGAAGATATGTGTGTGTTCTCCAGAGTTCGAAATTAGGGTTTCGGGGGAATAAAACGGATAGGTGGAATGTGAATGTGGGGTTTTTTTATAATGATGGATGATGAGGAGAGAGAAAATGAGGAGAGAGAGTGGAGAAACGTGGGACAGGGGCTTCCAATCAGGGGAGGAAGAACAGAGCAGGAAATACGGGAAAGTGGACGTATCGACGTAAGACGGCAACTGTTGATTCAGCTAACTTTGAATCCATTTTTTTTATGGGTTTTTGAAAAGAAAAAAAAAATGAGTTCTTTTGTTCCTATAGTATATACTCCCTTCGTTCTTATTTGATTTCTCGTTTCTATAATGTATGTTTGTTTTTTTTAGGGGAAAAAATGAGAAAGTTAAATTAAATCAAATCAAATTTCACCAGAGTAGAGATACTTTGGGGAATGAATCAAACCATACAAACTCAGAGTTGCGTAAACACTTCCAACGAGCTAACAGATGGCTGACAACATTGCCCGCTCGTTTTACCTGAGAAAAAGAAAAATACTCAAAACTCAAACACAACCTATTAATGTCATTAGAAACATGAAATAAAGGAGAGCTTCCCTCACACTTATTCTTCACCGCACTGACCACAAGAAGAGCATCCCCTTCAAAGATGACCTTTTTATAGCCAAATCTAAGAGCTAGCTCGACCGCATATAATGCCGCCATGGCTTCAGCTGTGGTAGCATCCCATTTCGCAGGCACACGCCTTACACCCATCACACACACTGCGACTAGAATTTCAAAACACCACTCCCAGCCCCACCTCGCCATTGGGATTAATGTGCGCATCAAAATTTGCCTTCAACACCATATCAGGCGGTTTGCTCCATGAGGAAGCCGATGATGGCAGGCCACCCCTAGGTTGAAAGACACTCTTCGCATACACACAATAGTCCTCCACCAGTTTAACAAAGTTCGCCGCCACCGATGGTGCATCTACCATTTCTTGTTCGAAGATATGTTTGTTGCGGCAGAACCACACAGCCCACATGAGTGCACATATGGTACGCAACTCCTCACTCGTGCACTTGTTTTTCAACCAGGAAATCAGCATCTTCAAAAGAAGAAGAAGGGACATTTGCTAGGAGGGGGCCAAAAGAGCTCACCTGCCACACTGGTTGAGCGTACTTGCACGAGAATAACGCACGAGAATAACCTTGGCGAAGGCCTTGAGATGGCACCAGCAAGCCTTCCACCGCCCCATTCACATTGAAAGTGAAGGAGACACTAGAAATACAAGCCATCACCTTAGAATTCCATTCTACACAAAACCCCATCTTCTCCATAACTCGCTCCAAGAAGCACCATTCAACTCTATCGTACGCTTTGCTCATATCCAGCTTCAAAGCACACACCCCATCACCTCTAACATCTTTTCTTTTCATAGCATGGAATATCTCAAACGCCACAAGAGCATTATCAGTAATCAACCGACGGGGAACAAAGGCACTTTGATTTGGGGAAATAATGGAAGGAAGCAACACTTTAAGCCGATTAGCCAATGTTTTTGACAAAATCTTGTACAAGACCGTACATAAACTAATTGGCGGAAAGTCTTTCATGCTCTTCGGATTTTCGCACTTCGGAATCAACACAATGCAAGTTTTGGAGCACTCAAATCCACCCCATCATTCCACCAATCTTGCACAAACATAATGATATCCGCCCCAACTATGTGCCAAAACTTATGAAAGAATAGGTAATGAAGACCATCAATACCTGGAGCTTTATTAGGATGCATAGCAAATAGAGCCTCACGAACTTCTTCGCCAGAAGGGGGAGACACAAGGTCAGCATTCATCTCCTCAGAAAATCAGGAAGACAACCCCTCCACAGCCACATCCATAGCTATAGGGTTATCAAACGCAAACTAGCCCGCGAAATATTGATGCACAATGTCGCAGATTTATTCTCTCCCTTTTTTCCACACACCATTCTCATCTAAAAGGCCACGTATAAGATTGCGACGTTTTCGTTGACTTGCCTTATGATGAAAATACTTTGTGTTTTTGTCACCGTCCCTGATTTCGTTAGCACGCGCTCTAGCATGCCAATAAGACTCCTCAAGACGATGAATGTCATCAAGATCCGCTGCCACTACATTACATTGCACAATGATCGACGCATCCGAGTCGCATTGTTGCAAATCATTGAGCCGAGAGAGAGCATGCTTCTTTCTTTTTTTCAGATCACCGAAAGCATTTGTCGCCCAAGAAGATAACTTGTGCGACACCAACTCCAATCGAGTAGTCATACCCGCTTCAAGCCACGCCTCCTCCACCACCTTCCCACACTCCTCTTTTGAAAGCCACATTGCCTCAAATTTAAACAGTTTATTCCCCCTCCTAAAATTGTCATTTATCCCCGTCTTCAATAGTAAAGGAGCATGGTCGGAACGATACCTTGGAAGATGAACAACCTCCCATGAAGGAAACAAGTCACACCATTCTTCATCCGCTAGCATACGATCAAGCCTTTCCCGAATCAGAGTAGATGGAGTATTCCCTCGTTGCCAAGTGAATCTGCTCCCCTTAAATCCCAAATCCTTCACCCCACAATTATCTATCACCTCCCTAAAAGCATCCATCAATCTCTCACTCCGAGGAGCACCCTCTTCTTTTTCATCCATGCTCACTATCTCATTAAAATCACCAAAAAACAACAAAGGAATGGGGCATTGTTATCTCACCTGTCTCAATAATTGCCATGTCAAATGCTTATTCCCCGTCTCAGGCCAACCATAAATCCCCACCGCATGCCAACTCAGATTTTTTTGTTCGTCTAACACAACAGCATGTCTGTGATGGGGGAAAAGGAGAGATCTGAAACATCTAAGTCGTTCCACCACAAAACCAACAGCACCAGAATTACCATTGCTACTCAAACACAAGCCATCTGAGAAACCACATCTATTACGAATTTTTTCTAACACTTTTGTATCTGACATTGTTTCCATAAGGAAAACAATATTCGGCCTCTCCCTCCAACAAAGAGAATGAAGGGCACTAACTGTCCAAGGGTTGGCCAAACCCTGACAGTTCCAACTTAACAGTTTCATTGCTCTTCTCGGGGTTGGACCTGACCAACCACCGCTACTTGGATCACAGCCTGATCCTGGCATAAATCAGTTCTCAACTTTTTGTTACTGTCCATAACATTTATACCATTGTCATCCAGTAAGTTCTCATCACATTTTCTTTTTCCGTTTTTATTAGCAATAATGGTATCCAAATTAACATTACAAGTATCAGCAGAGAAATAGGAAACATCCATAGGAGAAAAAGAGTGAGGCACCTGATCAGATTTTCTATTTGTAACAGGTACCTTTTTTCTAGCTTTCACCTTTTTGGGGAGATGTGGACCAGTCCCCACATGGAAAGTGGGAAAAGACAAATGTTGTTGCACCACTGCTTGTCCCTCATCATTTAATGTCAGACCATCTTTGTCCCCAGCCGCCAGACCAACAGACAATGAATGTTGGGGATTCCACTTACTAACAGAGTTGACCTCACCTACCACCACACTCCCAACTAAATTAATTGGGACCCCACCTCCCACCTCGAATGACGCAGCAACACACCCCCTTTGCTCCACATTGGGGTCAACAAGTGGCCCCCCGTGACAACATGACCTCAAGCATCCCCCCAACACTCCCAGTCACCTTTTTTAAATGCACTGCTCTTCCATCGATTGGCGCACCATCCACCCCATCCTTCAGGACCCCACCCACCAACACATTCACACCTTGCTCCTTATTTAAAAGTTTCAGATCCTTTGTTTCTCCCCCATTTTCTTTAGCCACAAAAGGAACTTTTTTTCGAGCTTTAATTGCCATAGTCTCCTCCTTATTTTTACTCCTTCCTTTGTGTGGAGACGCTTTTAACCAAGCTCCCTACCCCAATTCGCTCTCATCCTCCTCCGGCAACTCGGCACTACAGTCTTTGCCACTGTGCCCTAACACCCACATCGAAAACAAAAGTGCGGAAGCCTCTTGTATTTGTATTCAATCGTAGTTAGAACCCCATCTTTGCGCCTAATTCGCTGCTTCCGATGCAAAGGTTTGAAAATATTCAGCATATTTTGACTCGACAAAATCGTTCTAACCCAAAATTATCCAGGTCAACCTCCAATATCGGTCCAAGACAAGAAGCAATGGCCCCTACCTCCTCTTCCGCTCGACAATTGAACGGTAGGTTGTAGATACGAACCCAGAGCGGAGATGTATCAAGCACAACCTGCGAGGGTTGCTCGTCTCCCACAATCTCATTCAACACAAGCAACTTCTGATCAAAACTCCAAGGTCTCCCATCAAGAATCTTCTCTTTGTCTTTCCAATGGAAAAATTGGAATACAAAAGTGTTTGTATCAATAGCCCTAACCACCATACTACAGTTAAGCGCCCAGATCTGAGTCATCGTCCTCCTTAAAGCATCAAGATTGACCGCTCGTTCCGTAATCACTTTACCCACCAACATAAGGGAGGTTTTAATGTCTGAATTTCTGGATTCTACCGTACCTAAGTCAACAATTTCATTCTCCTCATCCACAATATTCAGCCGTGCACACTTCTCTACTAAATCCTCTGCCATCGCCGTCGTAAATCGGCCACAACTAGGCAGCGACACCGGCCAGACTCGCTGGGTGTATCAGCCCTAACTCAGAGAAAGAAGGGGACTTACGGATTTAGGGTCTTTTTTAGTTTTTATCATTATTACAATGTATGTTTGTCAATGTACGTTTTGTATATTAATAATTTTAATTATATATTAGTAAAAATTATAAAAGTTTGATTTTCCTAATGTACACAATAAGACTAATTAAACAAGACTCAAATGACTATGTTTTTTTCGTGTATATTGAAAAAAATTAGAGGATTTTCTTTACCAATGAATAGTGGGTAAATATGGATAATTTGCATATAGGAAGTATGAAATTATTATAATCTTTTCGACCTGGTAAGGGATAATATTAATATCTATATTTTGATATGGCCCATGCATCGATATAGCCAAGGGTCGAGGAAGGGAGATAATGGAAAACTTGAGCCTTAAAATATAGGAAAATTTGCCAAAAAAAAGTTCAATTTTGCGAAAAAACCTTTTAAAGCATCCTTTACAAAAAAAAATCCGGACACTATATTCTTGAAACTTTATTAAAGCATTGATATAAATCACCTTATTCACATCAACTGCAGCACCACCCTTATGCATCTCAAAAAGCACGCTGGAAAATTAGAATAGGTGATGACGCCTGAGTCACACTCTCACCAAATATCCAAAATCATAAGCACAGTGAAACGGGCCACTAGTATGAGGTTTTGATTTATACCAATGCTTTAGTAAACGGGACACTATATTAAAGCATTGGTATAAATCACCCTATTCACATTAACTGCAGCACCACCCTTATGCATCTCAAAAAGCACACCGGAAAATTAGAATAGGTTTTATCTTGAAAAAAAAAATGTAGTTTTTTTTTTTCACAAAGAATGCTTTCAAAGATTCTTTTTCGCAAAAATGAATATATAATTATGAGATGGAATATGAATCTGCAATTGAATCTTATATATATTTTATTGTCCTATATGAAGGTAGGTCTAAAATATCAACATCAATAGCACATAGGTTTGTTAAAAAAATCAACTTCTATTATACATAGGAATTAATAAATATCTTATAAGAGGGCTCCAATTGTCCATGAAGTTGGACTATAAACAAGTCAACCATATTGAACTTTGACATAATCGTGGCAACAAACCTCCATGGTATTTGATTTTGATCAATGTCTTAATCTTACTCGGAGACAATTATTGGACTAGAAAAGTGTAACATCGCTCTTGAGAATAATCAAGACTTAGACCATCTAATATCTAATATATGTACTAATATATTTAAAGGCGTTCCTAAACAAGAAATTGTTCCATGTGGCGGTATCCCTTAGAATATTTATCTAATATCTATATGTACTAATATATTATTTCCTAAACAAGAAATTGTGACAAATGGCACCATTGAATATTTAAATCATGTAATCCACATACAATAAAAAAAATAGAAAATGGATGATATAAGGTTGAGGTGATCAACATGGCCCAATCCGGCCCGGAAATGGGCGAGTTTTGGGCATGATTTTTCGGCCCGCGACCAGGTCAGACCCGTTTTTTTTTGGGAAAAAGGGTCACGGGGGACTTAGATATGAATAATTAGGCTAATTTTTGGCCCAACCCGAAAATGGCTCGAAAAGCCTGCATGGTCCGCCTTGAATTAGCTGGTTTTAGCGCAAGAATTATGGCCCGAAACCGCGGGCCACTTTTTTTGGCCAAAGCTCGGCCCGGCCCCGCACGACCCATGATCTCCTCTAGTATAAGGTTTGGTGCCATGACTTCAAGTTACTATATTAATGTCTAATCACTAAATCAAGTAATTTTTGGTGTTATAATTTCAAAGGAAGATATAAATAAATAAAAATTATAATTACCCGGGGAATAGCCCAAGCCTTAAAACTAGTTTTCTTATAAAATCGGTACAATGCTCGTGGTTGGGTTGACCTTATATCAAGGATCAAACCCAAGCCAACAACACCCCCCTACCCCTTTCCCTTAATCCCATGAGAATCGAACTCTTCCCACGAGTGTTGTTTACACTTTATATTTAGACAATCTAACAAATTATTTTGTGCTCTAATGTGATCCTGTTTTAAATAAAGAATCATATAATTAATTATAGAAAAATTTGTCAGAAACAACATTTTAATACAAGTTTTTGCGAGAAACAACTTTTAAAAAAAATCTGGCAAAATAAGACCTTAAGAAGAAAATATTTTGTGAGGAATAACCTCGACCCATTTTTCGGCATTGACCAATCATTTTTCAGCGTTGACTCATTAAAACAAACATGTGGAGTGCAAGTGAACTGCATCTCTTATGTTTCAACCCTGTTTTTCTCCATTTTGTGACATTGACCAAGTATTTTCCAATGTTGACTTCATCAGTATATGAAGGGAAATCGAGTTGAAACATAAGAAATGTGGGTTACGTACCTTCCCATGTTTGGTTTTAGTGAGTCGAACGCTCAAAATACTTGGTCAATTTTCGAAAAATGGGTCAAGGTTGTTCCTCGCAAAAAAATATTTTTAAGGTCTTATTTAGCCAGATTTTTTTAAAAGTTGTTTCTCGCAAAAACTTGTTTAAAAGGTTGTTTCTGACAAATTTTCCTTAATTATATTTGAGCTAGCTAAACAAGAAATAAGAAAGGCGTAAACCCTACTTAAGTTATAAAAAATGCTCCCACTAGATTGATGAGACAAACATTTATCTAGCTAAAGTTTAGCCGAATAACTTCATCCATCTTATAATTATTCTAATAACACCAAATGAAATGAACCTTTTCCTAGTAGAAATGGGTCTAGGTTTGGCGGGTGATGCGATGGGGATGGAGATGAAAACCGTATCCGTCATGGGTGGTGGAGTGGGTGTGGATTTTATGTTATACTCGCCTCATCCCCGCCCGCCATGCTTCTCCTCCATCCTAGAACCTCCTATTTATTAAAAAATATATTTCATATTACTAATTTTTATTATAAAAAGTCCATGTTATATTATTTGCAATGAGCAGTAAATTTGCAAATTGTAAGATTGAAATATAGGCATTGACCCACAAGGCCACAACGTGAAGAGTTAAATACTAAACTTAGGTTGATTTTATACTTAGTTCATCTATTAGTGATGACTTGTCAATTTTACAATTTTTATTATATTATATTGTGGCATAATGTGTTTGACTTGGAAGATTTGCACTCTAGAAGTTTGGGAGGATAGTTGAGGCGGGTGATAAGGCACGTATAAAGTGGGTATGAAACGGGCATGGGTGCTCAGGCAGGTGGTGGGGGCGGGACAGATTTAAATACGAACGTGTTGGGGTGGTGATATATTTGCAAATTCCCACCGCAATGGGTGGTGGGACGGGGTGGGGTTGAGATTTTTAGGTGGGTGTGGGTTTGGAGGGACCATCCTTCGCACACACTTTCCACGCAGAATACCTTGGATATTCATCTAAAAAACATGCATCATCAAGTCACAGAATTGATTGCCTCAAGATGCTTAAGACATAATAGATGTATGTGCCTCTTAACACCTATTCAAATCATATTATTTTCAAGTCCTTGTTTTCTTAAAATAAACATGAACCCTATTATATTGTCATTGTTGTTGTACTATGATAATGATGCATTATCGTGATAAGTTTGGTAATTCTTATCACTTTTTAGTTTTTACATATGCGAATCCATCCAAAATTTGCTTACACGACAAATAAAAAATAGGTTCGATGAAAGAATATACCAATGAGTCGACTACTCGGTTCCACCTATTCCCCTATGCACAGGCTCCAATACCTCTGGTATCCCATACCCTTTAAAGATTATACTACACCAAAGAAAAGGATATGCAAGTTGCTAGGATATAAGAATCTCCTTTCGCTAATAAGAGCAGCTATATCTGATGCAGACAACTTCTTGATAGGCTCCCCTTACCCCAATAGGAATGAGTTGCAAAAACTAAGCTCAAAGTCGCGCCTAATTCATCCCTTCAATATCTCCGGCCACCCAAAAAATTTAGTCTCGAGGCAAAAAAAATTCCAATAAAACAATATACCACTATTGCCCCAGCCACCAAATAAAATACATCAAAAATCAAACAAGAATAAAGACTCTCTCTCTACCCTCCTTCATGCTTCCTCTAATTCTTAATAAAGACTACTAATACACCTATCCATTGTTATTTCCTAACAACTCTATAGCATAATCAATGCCACTTCAATGCATAAGCTACTAGCCATTTATGGAATTGGTAAAAAAAATAGCTTTTAGAGGTAGAGGCAGCTTTCTCAGTAACATAATAAAGTTCATGTTTCTTGTTCTTCTCATCCAACAACCAAGTCAGTGCTAGTGATAAGTTTGTGGAAGCAGCCCTTCTGCACAAGGCATCAGAATCACAAGGGCCCCTGAATTCTTGAAATGTTAAACCGAGTAATGCAAAAATCCAATACTTATTTACTGATTTCTTGGACTATCTTTCCTTTATTTTTCATATTTTCACTTTCCTCAACCGTTTACTTCCTTAATTCATTATGAAAATATTATATTTCCTCAATAAATTTCAGAAACCCAGTCACTATCATATGTAATTTCACCATGTCAATATTCTTCTATGGTTCAAAATTCAAATCTAGCAAAAACTAGGCATCAAATTATTAGAGTGGTTAATAAAGTCATAATTCTTGCATCTGTATTCTGTACTGCCAAAACATTTCCTCTACATATAAAGGTATGGCTTTTGCTTTTGGTTAAAGGGGTATAAAATATAAAAGATTAAAGTCAATTACATCTTACTCAATTCTAAGATTGTTATTACTGATTACATACCATACTATGGCTATTGTTCGTCCTCCTTTTGAGTTCATCAACGAGCATGGCTTTGGTATTTGGTATTTGCAGGATGCCATCTAATTAAGCAAATATAATTATGAGATAGAATCTGAATCTGCAATTAAATCTTATATATATTTTATTGTCCTATTTAAAGACAGGTCTAAAATATTAACATTAAGAGCCCATAGATTTGTTAAAAAAATCAACTTCTATTATTCACATGAATTAATAAATATCTTATAAGAAAGCTTCAATTGTCCATGAAGTTCGACTATAAACAAGTCAATCATATTGATGAACTTTCACATCATCCTGGCAACAAATCTCCATGATATTTGATTTTGATCAATGTCTTAATCTTATCGGAGACAATTATTGGACTAGAAAAGTGTTACATCGCTTTTAAAAATAATCAACTCTTATATCATTTAATATCTATACTAATATATTAAAAGGCGTTCCTAAACAAGGAATTGTGCCATATGGCGGTATCCCTTAAAGTATTTATCTAATATCTATATGTACTAATATATTGAACGGCGTTCCTAAATAAGGAATTGTGCCACATGACGCTATCCCTTTGAGTATTTGATTCATGTAATCCACATACAATAAAAAAATAGAATATGCATGGTATAAGGTAGAAGTGATCAACATGGTCCCGGCCCGAAAGCAGGCGGGTTTTGGGCACGCTTTTTCGGCCCGTAGTCGGGGCCGACCCGATTTTTTGCTAAAAAAAGGTCACATGCGACTTAAATATGAAAAGTTGGGCTAATTTTTTGGGTCGGTCCGAAAACCCGCAGGACACTACCCGAATTAGTGGGTTTTGGCGCGGGAATTTTGGCCTGAGTTTTTGCCCTGAAATTTTCGAGTCCAAATATTTTCGGACTGGATTTGGACTCACCCTTTTGGAGTCCAATAAGTCTAGTCCAATCCAATAATATTTTTATATATAATATATATTTAATATTTATATATATAATGTATATATATTTAATACTTATATATATAATGTATATATATTTAATATTTATATATATAATAAAAAAGATGTATGTGACTTATTTTATGGAATGGATATAATGAGCTTAATTTTTCAAATTCAATTATGAGAAAACGTTGTGAATCATTGAATCTAAATCGGAAAAAAAAATATAATAATCGGATTGGACTGGATTCGGACTCAAGAAAAAACTATCGGACTGGACTGGACTGGACTAAAAAAATATTTGGATTGGACTTGGACTCAATTTCTCGAGTCCAAAAAACTTTGGACTGGATTTGGATTTGGCAAAGTCCAATCCAGTCCAATCCACTTACACACCTAATATTAATGTCTTAATCACTAAACCAAGTAATGTTTGGTGTTATAATTTCATAGTAATATATTAATAAATAAAAATCATAATTACACGGAGAATAGTCCGAGCCTAAAAACTAGTTTTCTTATAAAATCGGTACAATGTTTGTGGGTGAGTTGGCCTTAAATCTGGGATCAAACCCAAGCCAACAACACCCCCTACCCCTTTCCATTAATCCCATGAGAATCGAACTCTTCCCACGATTCATGTCTACACTTGATTCTTAGACAATCTAACAAATTATCTTGCGCTCTAATGTCATCCTGTTTTCAATAAACAATCATATAATTAATTATATTTGAGCTAGCTAAACAAGAAATAAGAAAGGTGTAAACCCTACTTAGACTCTTAAAGTGCAGTTATATATAAATATGCTCCCACTAGATTGATGAGACAGACATTTATCTAGCTAAAGTTTAGCCGAATAACTTCATTCATTTTATAATAATTCTAATAACACCAAATAATATGAACCTTTTTCTAGTAGAGATGGGTCTAGGTTTGGTGGGTCATGGGATGAGGATGGAGATGAAATCGTACCCGTCATGGGTGGTGGAGTGGGTGTAGATTTTATGTTATACTTGCCTCATCCCCGCCCGCGCTGCTTCTCCTCCATCCCATAACCTCCTATTTATTAAAAAAACATATTCATATTACTAATTTTTATTATAAAAAATCCGTGTTATATTATTTTGCAATGAGCAGTAAATTTGCAAATTGTAAAGATTGAAATATAGGCATTGACCCACAAGGCCACAACGTGAAGAGTTAAATACTAATCTTAGGTTGATTTTGTACTTAGTTCATATATTAGTGATGACTTGTTAATTTTACAATTTTTTATTATATTATATTGTAGCATAACGTGTTTGAGTTGCAAGATTTGCACTCTTGAAGTTTGGGAGGATAGTTGGGGCGGGTGATAAGGCACGTATAAAGTGAGAATGAAACGGGTGTGGGTGCTCAGGCAGTTGGCGGGGCGAGGACAAATTTAAATACAAACCTGTTAGGGTGGAGATGTATTTAGAAATTCCCACCGCAATGGGTGGTGGGATGGGGGGTTGAGATTTTTGGGTGTGGGTTTGCAGGGACCTTCTTTTGCACCCGCCCAAATCCCAATTACGCCCAATTGACATTCTTATTTCCTTAGCTTGTATGTATTCGAAGTTTTTTGTTGGCAATGCAACATCAATACCACTTTTCAACTTTCAATTTTGGGATTTCAAAAGCTTTACAAAATAAATTACATATTAGAGTCAAAATTACATATACTAGCCGCTCTAAGTTTGAAATTCAAACTAGTGACTGAAACAACGAACATGTTGTGATTTTAGAGAAAATCCTTTTATCTATCTATGTTTTTCCAAAGCCTGCACTATCTCATCTTTTGGATGATTTAGGTTCGACTTTTTAAGCAGACACGACCTAGCTAGCTAGTTTCCTTTATATAAAAAATTAGATACTTTGCTCTATTGTTCATTTTTATCTTATCGCCTCTCTTCTATGTTCCACTCATTTAATATCCTGTATCTTACTTAAATATTTAGATTACGATTTCATGCATCTTATCGAATATTCATAAAAATTTATTTCTTAAACATACCATGATAGGTTTGAAAAGAAATATTTTTGATAAATTATATAGTACTCACTTCATATCGTATAAATGTCACCTATTTTCTTAAACTATTCCATGGCCGATAACAAAAATCCGGGCACCTAACCGAAAAGAATGGTAACTAACACACGAGTGGACGTAGCAATTGATATCGACTGAATGACATTTATGATTTACCTTTTGTTTAAGAGGTGATTATCAACTGACACTAAACTTCAATTTTTAAAATTTGGTAAGAGATCGGATTTTCAGTCTGATGCATGTTTGCAGCAAAACAATGTGCGTAAGAGGGCGTATCAGCATTTTTGTCTGGTACCACACAGCCAAAAGTATAAAGTTGGTTACTAATTTTATGTTGAAGCATACTTTTGAGGTTGAGGTGGTGGAGTAGTGGCATCGCTTCCCACCTCATATCCCTGAGGTCTAGGGATCAAACCTCATGGGATTCATTTGAGGATTTCCCCTTATCCCCCCTCAAGTGAGTCTCCTTCATCTTACCTTAAAAAAAAAAAATCAAACTATACGGACCAATACAGTAGATTAACACCAATTATTTTATGCCAATTTGGTTGGCGACGTCTTTTACCCGTCCTTTTCATTCATAGGCCTTGTTCTTTTGAACTTATTTTGGCTGAACTGAACTGAACTTATTTTATTTTTGCTGAACTGAACTTATTTTTGCTGAACTGAACTTATTTTTACTTATTTTTGCTGAACTGAACTTATTTTTGCTGAACTGGACTTATTTTTACTTATTTTTGCTGAACTGAACTTATTTTTACTGAACTGGACTTATTTTTGCTGAACTGGACTTATTTTTGCTAAATAATAATAATAATAAATAATAAATAATAAATAATAAATAATAAATAATAAATAATAATAATAATAAATAATAAATAATAAATAATAAATAATAAATAATAATAATAATAATAATAAATAATAATAATAAAAAATAAAAAATAAAAAATAAAAAATAATAAATAATAAATATTAAATAATAAATAATAAATAATAAATAATAAATAAATAAATAATAATAATTATAATAATAATTATAATAAATAATAAATAATAAATACTAAATAATAAATAATAAATAATAAATAATAAATAATAAATAATAATAATAATAATAAATAATAAATAATAAATAAATAATAATAATAACAAATAATAGGAATAATAATAAATAATAATAATAAATAATAAATTATAAATAATAAATAATAAATAATAAATAATAAATAATAAATAATAAATAATAAATAATAAATACTAAATAATAAATAATACATAATAAATAATAATAATAATAATAATAATAATAAATAATAATAATAATAATAATAATAAATAATAATAAATAATAAATAATATTAATAATAAATAATAATAATAAATAATAATAATAATAATAATAATAAATAATAAATAATAAATAATAAATAATAATAATAAATAATAAATAATAAATAATATATAATAAATAGTAAATAATAAATAATAAATATTAAATAATAAATAATAAATAATAAATACTAAATAATAAATACTAAATAATAAATAGTAAATAGTAAATAGTAAATATCAAATAATAAATAATAATAAATAAATAATAATAATAATAATTAATAAATAAATAAAATATTAAAATAAAAATATAAAAAAATATAAAAATATAAAAATATAAAAAAATAAAAAATAATTACAAATTCATCGTGATTATAATATTAATAATAATAACAATATTAATTGTAATATTGAAAACAAATATAATAATTACAACATTATAGTATACTAAATTTATTTTTGCTGAACTGAACTTATTTTTGCTGAACTGAACTTATTTTTGCTGAACTAAACTTATTTTTGCTGAACTGAACTTATTTTTACTTATTTTTGCTGAAAATAAGTCCAAAAGAACAGGACCATAGTGGTTCTGGTTTGTAACTTTGTATTATAAAATGGAATCCATCATTTGGATCCAAAGCACGTAAAGTTTGGCTTTTGTTGCATCTTTATACAACCATAAACTTTGGTTATAATCATTGTATATATGTCCATTTTCTGCTACCGCAGTCCGCAGCTATACAGAGCGCACAACATGAGTGTGAGAATATGAAACATATTCTTGGATATGTTTCGTGAATATATTATGTAATCTTTTAGTGATGATGATTTTATACTATATAGTAGTCAGTATTCAGGCCTTGTTTTTTTGAACTTATTTTGACTGAACTTAACTGAACTTATTTTATTTTTGCTGAACTGAACTTATTTTTGCTGAACTGAACTTATCTTTGCTAAATAATAATAAATAATAAATAATATTAATAATAATAATAATAATAATAATAATAAATAAAAAATAAAAAATAATAATAATAATAATAATAATTAATAATTAATAATAAATAAATAAATAAATAATAATAATAATAATAAATAATAATAATAATAAATAATAATAATAAATAATAAATAATAATAATAAATCATAATAGTAAATAATAAATAATAATAATAATAAATAATAATAAATAATAATAAATAATAATAATTATAATAAATAATAAATAACAATAAATAATATAATAATAAATAATAATAATAAATAATAAATAATAATACTAAATAATAAATAATAAATAATAAAAATATTAAAATAAAAAATAAAATTAAATTAAATAAAAAAATAAAATTAAATACAAAAAATAAAAAAATTAAAATAAAAAAATAATAAAAATTACAAATTCATCGTTATTATAATTATAATATTAATAATAATAGTAATATTGAAAACAAAAATAATATTTACAACATTAGATAAGACTAAACTTATTTTTGCTGAACTGAACTTATTTTTGCTGAACTGAACTAATTTTTGCTGAACTGGACTTATTTTTACTTATTTTTGCTGAATTGAACTTATTTTTGGTGAACTGAACTTATTTTTTACTTAAGTCCAAAAGAACAAGGCCTCAGTCGAGTGTTTTGAGTGTTAATCTAAATAATTTCTACGCTTTTCTAAAACAAAAATCCTTATGCTTTGACCTCTTTCTATGATAGTCTCTGACTTGTAAAATGTTATAATCTTCAATCGTTTTGGGATATTGTTACTGTGTTTATTTTGCACATAAGGGCCCAAGAACTCTTCTCCACACATGCCTTAAAAAAAAAACTCTTCTTCATACACTTAGAACCTTTATATTGTTTTCTCAATCTCTTCTTCCCAAAATCAATGTTTTTTAGTCTTCATATTAATGAACTATAACCACCCTTTTTGTGAAACAAAATTAGCGCCAACATATGAGCGAAACACATAAAATGATAAAATTACAATGGTGTCCACCCAACACCAGGTTGGAAGGTATTACTCGCTTATTCTCAAATTCACACTCTTTGTTCTCAACAAAATCGTGTGATCTTTTTAAATGAGAGGGTAAGATTATATATGAGTGTAAAATGGAAATTGCATGGAATTATTATAGCGAGTTATAATCAATCTGATAATTTCAAATTCATGGTAAAAGGTTGCTAGAAGAGTTTGTGAGGGAAGGTGAGATGAGACATCATAAGTATCCAGATCAAATATAAAAGTCAAAGGAAAAATTGATTATAATAATCCAACCTTTTAGCCGTTCGCTCAAATTAATCCAACCTTTTGATTATTATTTAATAATCCAACCTTTTAGTACGATCCGCTCATATTGAGCCTTGACTTGTTGAAACAGGTTGGTGACCATTGAAATAGGTTAATTAAACACGTGTCGTGTTCTAATTCGTTCTAATCTAATTAATCAATTTTAATTTTAATTAAAATATTTAAAACAAATAATCACAACCACACCACATCACCCCCCCCCCCCACCCCCTCACGACCGCGCCTTTCCCACCCCCACCACTTGCCAACACCTCGACCCCACCCACCGCCGGCATTCCCACCCCCACCCCCACCCACCGCCAACACCCCCACACCCCACCCACCGCCAACACCACCCACCCCCCCACCCCCACCCAAGATTCCCACCCCACCCCACCCCACCCCACCCCACCCACGCCAACACCCCCTAACCCCCCACGATCGCCAAGATTCCCACCCCCACCCTACCCACCGCCAACACCCCCACCCCCACCAACACCCCCACCCCCACCACCGCTAACAAGCCCCCCACAAACCCCCTCGCCCCTCCCATCCCACCACGCGCCAACAAGTCCCCCAAACCCCTCGCCCCTCCCACTCCCACGCCAACACCCCCCGCCCCACCACTTGCCAACAAACCCCGCCCCGTAATCCTTAATCGATGAGTTATTAACAATGGCGGATGGAGGGGAGGAGGGGAGGGCACGATCGCAGCGGCGAAGTAGGGCGCTCGGAGGGGGTGGGGATCGGAGGAGAGGGTGCTCGCAGCGACAGGGGTGGAGGTGTTCATAGGAAGGTGGGGAGGGGAGGGGTGCTCCCAGCGGGGGAATACGACACTCACGGGGGGTGGGGAGGGAGGAGGTGCGTTCGCGAGCAAGGGGGACGGAGTTGAGCGCTCACGGGGGTGGGTGGGGGGGGGTGGGGGGGGGTGCTCGCAGACGGTGGGGGTGGGGGTGCTCACAGTGGGGATAGGGGATGGCAGGGAGGGGAGGGGGGTGTCTGGGATAGGTGGAGGAAGAGAGATAGGGAGGGAGGGGTTAGAGGAATAAAAAGAGATGGGATTTTTTTTTTACAAATTCAACCGGTTACCGGTTTCCTGGTTCATTATGAGCAGATACAGATAAAAGGTTGGATTATTAAATAATAATCAAAAGGTGGGATTAATTTGAGCGAATGGCCCAAAGGTTGGATTATTAGAATCAATTTTTCCAAAGTCAAAAGGTTAAATAACAAACAATTTATTATCAAAGAAGAAGATGAAATATAAAAAGTTAAGGAGGCGTTTGGTTTGGGGTATTCAGGAAAGGGTGAGGGAATCTTGTTGTTTGTTACAACAATTTAATCATTCCCTTTACCTCATTTCCCCCAAAATCCTCTACTTCCATACCCTACTACCCCCAAGGTTCCACTTACCCTTTCCCTCATGCTACTCCGATCCATCATCACCTTGACTCATTGTTGACCACCACTCAAGCCACCACAACCACCACTGTAAGGACTGATCCACTACAACAGCCACCAAACCACCACCTAACAACCCCACCAGCATCCAACCACCCCATGCAACCACCTATCTGCCCCGAAACCAACACCCACCGCCATCCAAACACCATCCAACCACTGCATGGAACTCCCAACTACCATGAAATTAACACCTACCACCATCCAACCACCCCATGAAGCCAAATTTCCACCACAAAACGAACACCCACCATTCAACCACCCCACAAAACACCCAGCCACCACAAAACTAACACCCACCACCATTCATCCACCCCACGAAGCCAACAATCCACCACAAATCCAACACCTACACCACCCAATAACCCCACGAAACACCCAGCCACCACGAAACCAACCCCCCCACCACCACGCAACCACCCCACGAAACATCCACCCATCACGAAACCACCACCTAGCCACCCCACGAAATCACCCACACACCCAAAACCAAAACCAAACCACCATCACAGCCACAAAACCGCCACACCACGACACCAAGAAACCCGAAAACGAAAAAAAAAACAAGATTAAGAATAGAATTACCTTTTCTTATCCTTAATTATGGCTTTAGATGGTCCAATTGAGCCATGAAAACTTCAAATCTGAAGTATTTAGGGTCGAATTTGACCTTTAAAACTTTAAATTTGAGCGTTTGTGGTGGTGGAAAAAGGAGATGGCAAAAGGGCAACGGCGGCGGCAACAAAGAGGACGCGTTGATGTCAGCAAAGAGGGGGGCGAGCGCAGCAACGAGGTGATGGGCTGGTGGCAGTGGACCAGTGGTTATTGGGAAAGAGAGGGAGAATATGTATGGTGGAGTAATAGTGAGGGGAGAAAGTGATAATCTAACCAAACAACATTTTTAATCAAAGGATTTAGCTTTCTATTCTCCTTGTTTCTCTTTCTTACACCATTTTCCTTTCCCCTTCATAAACCAAACACCCCCAAATAACAAACAATTTTCATTTCCATGTTGTGGGTCAAACAAGGAATAGCCCACACACAAATAGAATTAACGAAAAGGACTCAAAGGACATTGAATAGAAATGGAAGATATTAGAAGTCATTGTAATTTATCCATGAGAAGTGTCAGGCATTCCGTCCAATTTTCATTTCTTTTGGGAAAAAATCATTCGCCCTCTGGATTACTAAATCTGACCCACAACATGGATCTCAAACACACAAAAGAAAAGAAAATTGGATTATATTCTCACTACGAAATGTATACATGTCAGTCAAGATAAAAAGACAAGAGTCAAACAGCACAGTGATAACCTTAAGAAATGGTACAATTCATGCTTCAGCTTGCTACTTCTGATTACATTTCTATTTCCACCTTCAAAACGTCGAGGAACAAACATTTTCCACCTAAAATTCCCTCATCCTTGCATAAGAATTAAGGACTAGACATTGAATCATAGAGGCAAATTTGAGGTTTACATCTGCAAGTACATTGCTGGGTGAAGGTGACGAAGAATTCAATCAAAAACCACCATCAAATCTTTATCAGTCCAATGAGTCCCAATATCTGAAGATGGAAAAAGTCCCGGAAGTGAAATGCTATAAAGACAGGCCTCCCTGTTCCCAAGCCTTCGAAGCAAAATATGGCAATTCATTCCCATTTTTATTTCCCAAGAACCAAACACCCCCGTTCCCCCTTAATCTTCATCATCTGAGCTCCCCTCATCACTAGTATACTCATCACTATCATCATCTTGATCCAAAATATCAATCCGTATATGTGGCACCTGTATAGTTTCAGGTGCCCTTGGAAACACAGGTGGAGCAACAGGTTGTGGCGGGCGCTCACCAGCTCTAGTAGCCATAGGAAGGGATTCCAATGGGGGTAGATCGATTGGATCACCAGGCTTCCATCCAGGTGGCGGTAATGGTATATCCATAGGCAGTTCCACAGGCATACCCGGTTTCCAGCCTGGTGGAACTGTAATATTTGGAGGCATAAGGCCATTGATTGCAGCCATGGGGTCAGAAGGTAGTAAAGCAGGGGTCTCAATGAGGGGATCTATTATTTTTTCCTTGTCCTCCATTGTCTTAGGTAGCCCTATATCAAGATCAGCAAAAGCATACAGCTGGGAAGCTCGCATTTGGTCCTCCTGTGGAGCTGGTGGCAGGGAACCACGAAGCGGCCCCCCTGCACCAAACTCAGGGGGTGCAAAGGTTGTATAGCTGATTTTGTGAGCATAAGATATGACGTCTGACAACTTCAACTGTGATGCAACAGTAGTAGTGCTGGAAGGACTCTCTGAATCTTCTGATTTCGATCGTTTTGGACGGCGATAATCAGCATAATCATCAACAAGAATGTCAAGGACCCGCTCGGCTTCTTTCAGTTTCTTAGCAAATGAAAGAATGGCAGAATCTTTGGCCTGGATTTCTTGGTTCAACTTTTGTTTAGCATCTTGAAGATCAAGAACTTCTTGAAGTTCTGCAACTGCTTCAAATAATTGAGTTTGAAGAGAAGTGAAAAGAGTGATAGTTTCTTTGGTAGTAGAGGTAGGGGAGTCAAGTGGGGGCGTGCTTGTAGAATGGGTTTGGGAAGGGAGGAAAGTTGGAAGAGAGCCCCGGAAGGCAGTGAGCCAGACAGCACGATTGGGTGAGACCTCAAAGAGTTTGGTAGCTAAGGATGCCATCTGCACAAGAAGCGCTTGGGCCCTTGGAAGAGGAGGGAGAAGAGAGAGAAGAGTGGAAGAGGTGGTTTTGGGGGTTAACAAGGTTACCTGCTGGTGAGATTGGTTAGACTGGGTGGCTTGCTTGGTTGCACTAGGACTCTGAAGAGCTGGGGAATTAGGATTTGACAGACCAAGCCTAGCCGGTGATGGCATAGCTTGGTGGGGAAGACTTTGTAACATATTCAATATGTTGGCTCCCTATTAAGATTACCTGAAACAAAGACCGGAATGAGATGAATGATGCAGTGTAGCTACCACAATTCAGTAATAAACATAGTACAACATTCCAGAAGCAGATTTTGGGAAGGCACACAGAATTGATTGCACAAGATATTCAGATCAGCTAACATCAACCACTCACTTCTGAGCCACACTTCGCCTTAAATTAATCCAAACTTACGACAAAGTCAGGCTTAAAACATCCCATCTCCATCTCAATTTCACAGAAAAAATATATTAAAAAGTCAAAAAGATTCAAATGAACATGTATAGGTTGGAGCTTGGGCCAAAAGAGCAAAGTAAAAAAAGAATCATCTCCATGGGTAAAAAATTGAGGCAAAAGAGATGAGATGACTGAAACGCCTGTTTTAAATATTTAATCAAACCTCAAAACAGAGGTGGGAGCACATGTTTGAGGGGACAATTAAAACATATGCTACAGCATCCACTCAATTAGAATCCAATTTGGAGAATTCTTAAAATAGAAAATTGACTATGCAAATGCAGGGCAATTTCTGTAAAAGCAGCACTTTTCATTTGGATAATTAACACTTGAAAAGGCCTACAGCAGCTTTCTGCTATTTTAGAGGATGACCACAATTAGAATTCAGCAAATCCAGTACTAACCTTGCTTGGTCGTCCAGGAGTGGTGATTTTTCTTTCCTTTCCCCGCCTGAAGGTATGGCATCATTACCGTATTAAGTTCTGAAGCTCAGATATCTTCACAAATCACAATTAAATTGAAAATAATCTAATGATACAGACATACCTCTGGTAATAACACGAGATGCCTCCCGTTTCTTGAATCAATAATCTGCTGTCAGGTGCAACAACTTTTTATACAAGGTTCCAAGATAATTGGAAATGAATTTTTTTAATAGAAACAGCACCAAACCATATTGCAACCAGTATTTTGAGAAGACAGCTTCATACTGACTTTTAACCAGGAAGATGTTATATTAATTCTGCATACTTCATCTCATAATCACTCCTTATAATTACATCTTTAATCACAGTAAAGAAAACAGCTTAATTGCCAAAATAGAAGGGTTACATTCTTTATCATAGTTTAGAAATTCCTCCTAATTACAATGTTTCTACTTTCTATGTCTAGGTTCAGTCATTGTACACATTCCTTTAAAATATTCTTAATATTTTGAATTCTACTTGTGATCATATTTCTTAATGTTTAGAATATACTTTGAAGTATATGTTTGTGATCATAGGATCATCTAATTATTATTATTTCTGAGAATATGATCCTATTTATCAATCATATACTTCAAAATATACTTCAATATGATCCTATTTGTCAATCATATACTTCAAAATATTCTTAATCCGGCATTTTCAAACTTCATCCTAACTTTGAGAACATGAAAATCAAGTTAACATAAAGGTAGCACATTCCTAGAGAAACATTTTGTAAGAAAGAAGAAAATAAGCCCTCGAATGCGAAACAAGTGACCATCAAATCATCAATTACACAGGCAAATGGGTCAAAGTTTGCAGTTTACCAGATGATGAACACAAATTCCACAACCCACTTCTGACAAGTTCCATCAACCGAGACCAAAAATTTATCAACCTATAGTCACCTAAACAAATCCGTTTAGCTATAGTAATTGCATTCAGAGAGGCATGTAATTAAACCTTCAGTTTTAGCATCTTCTACAATCATAAGCAGGATAAGAAAAAACACAAAATGAACATTGTCTAATTTCTTATACGGCCGTAAATCGTCTTACCCCCACCAATACTACAACAACAACAGCAACAATGTCATAGACTTAATCTCACTAATATGGGGTCGGCCGCATGAGTCAAGGATCTATCTCCGGTATTCTATAACTCAAAGATTAGTTTGTCAAGTGATAAATAATTTATTAAACAATATAATACTGATCTAAATAACAATAATCTGTAATCAAAGTAACCCCAAACCCCCAGATCACCTAAACTCAGCATATAATAAACAAAAATCAGATAATTCCACTGAATAAACGAAGTAAACACACCATAAAACAACAAATATTTACACATCAAGCAAAAACATCACACTATCAAAGTATCAAAACCCTAATTCCTCAACAATACACATTGTACTCATTTTACAAACAGTAACTAATAAATCACAATTCAAAAATAAGACATTCGATCAAAACTTTGAGATGAAAACTTACCTTAATTACAGCAAAATTGCATGTAACAATTTATATTCAAAATTTCTTCTTTCTCAAAAAACAGTCAAACTCCAAACAAAAGCAGTTAGTTATTCCCATGTTCTGCCGGAATTCCATTCCTCACGCCGGAGTTTTCATTTTCGCCGGAACTTTTTCGCTCTTCGCCGGAATTTTTCCGCACTTCGCCGGAATTTCTCTCTCTCTCCCCTCTTTTTTCGCGACAAAAACTCTTCTCTTTTCTCTCTCCCTTTTTCCTTTTTTTCTTTATAATTTTATTTCATTTTCGGTGAAGTCACATAAAGTTACGAAAGTGTCCCTAATATAAAAATTGCATTTAAAGAGAGAGAAACACTCATCCCCTCAAAGATTCATCTACGTTAAAGGTTTTTTAGTCATTTCATATTATTGATGAATAAAATCAGGGAAAAAAGTTTTTAGATCTGCTAGTTTATTTATCTGTTTAAAATGTCATTATTTTTTTTCTTTGCTACTACTTTGTATAGTCATCTTCGATGATATATAATATGCTATCTCATTAAAAAAAGGGAGAAGAAATTTTACAAAATAATTTTATGAATGAGAAAATCATGAACTAAAAAAAATGATGAAATCATAAATTTACAAGGGAAGTTAACTCACTTTTTTATCTTCAAAATTAAACCCTCACTTCTGAGATGATTAAAGATTAAATAATTTGTTATGCCTTTAAAAGTATTGTCATCATGCATGATTGCTTACAAATTTTATGATGTCTTTCTATTTTTTTCTTTGGAAGTGAGAGCCTCATGTATACCAATTGTGTAAAAAATACGAACTAATTACCAATAAGAAAAGTACATTGAAATAATAGTGCTTTGCTTTATTTATCTTACAAAGTTACAACAATGAAACTTCATTTGAAGACATTAATTACGACATCTAGTGAGTATGCCATACTACATAAATAAAAGTATAAGTTCTATTAAACACAACTACATAAAAGAAAGTCTTCATAACAATGTGTAGAGCTGCAAAGCACGTACATAGGATCGAAGCCATGCATGCAACATTAATCATCATATTCTCTCAACACAATAGCATTATAATTGTAGTCACAAGCCATCCAGACGACGACAAGTGACAATGGAAGAAAACAAAGAACCAAAATGGTTGGAGAAATATCAATAGGCTTGATGATTAAAGGCAAAACAAGGATTAAAACAACAATGGTTAAAAAAGCAATCCATGAACCCCTACCCCAACGAAAGTTTTCAAGATTATCCATTTTTCTTTCTAATATGGTTCGGATTTTGGATGAAAATATGGCTTCTTACATGTTTAGAATGAGTATAACGGTATGGTTTTTATAGAGTTCTATGGTGTCTCTTGGGAAGAGACACAATGGTTCACATAAAAGATTTTTAAATTAACTCTTTTTTTTTTCCTTTGAGGGGGAGATTTTATACGCAAATTATTATTTTTTTTGTTTATAATGTTATTTCATTTTCAGTGAAGTCACATAAATTACGAAATTGCCCCTGATATAAACTTTGAATTCGTCGTTTATTTTCTCTCCCCTCTATTCTTCCAATTCCGAGTCTTTTGACAGTCCCCCCCTAAAATTGCATTTGAAGAGAGAGAAACACTCAAAAACTCATCTCCTGCAACTGTAAAATTCATCTACGTTAAAGGTTTTTTCCGTCATTTCATATTAATCTTTTTTTTTTAAAATCATATACTAAAATTTCTTGATAGATTTAAATTTCTTGTTACTAGGTTTTCGTGGATGTTTTTTTTTTTGTGTGCTTAGTTGATTGTTGTTCGTGAAGTTTAATGTTTGATTATGGTTTCAAGATTATCTATGTACAAAGTTTGTTGTGTAATTTCTGTCTTGCTAATTTGTTTATATTATGTTAAATCATTATTAAGGGACTGTTTGAGTGAAATTTTGGTAAGAGCATGCTTTTAGGGTAATTTAGGGTTTTTCAAACAGTCCTAAAATGAGTGATTAGTGAGAGAACTTGTAGTTGATGTGTGTAATGATTTTTGGAATGTTGATAGCAATGTGAGACGGAGGAATAAGGAAACTCGATGTTTACGAGCTGATGGATAGATAGTTTTGATATGAGGAATAAAAGGGAATAGAAGTTTGTTTGTGATTTGTGTCTTGTGGCTGGGTATTACTTGTTTTCTCCATTTGTTTGTGTATTTTGTTTATGAATGGATGGGTTGTAGAAATCGATTCATAGTTTTTTCTGTTGGATAATCAGTCGTGGGGATTGTTATCTTGCAAACAACTTATCGGATCTTATTGAAGCTTATTTTAGTTGTAAATTGAACTTGAGTAGCCGGTATTTGAACTTATGGAACCTATTGAAACCAAAAACTTAATTCTGCTAATTTTAGTTGAGGTGGGAAGAACAAAGCAGTTAACTATATATACTTTATGCACTCAATTATATATACTTCCTTCATTTCAAATTAGTTGGGGCGAACATTTTTTTTTTCCTTTGCGTGTGTCCAATCTCATCTTGTAAGAGGAAAGTATTTGGAACTAGTTTTACAATGGTGTTTCACTCTAGCATCGAGAATTGTTTTTAAAGTTTTACACAACCTTTGCCAATAGAGAAAGTGAGAAACTTATATATGTAATTGCTATAAATCCTTGGGTTCTCTTGCTGCAGATGTCTTTGCATCTTGCTAATTTGTCACCTCGCGCTCGCAAGGATGAGTTGGAACGTGTTTTTACAAGGTTTGGCCGATGCACCGTGCAACTGAAAGAAGGGTTTGGATTTGCAGTATATGACTACCGCGGGGATGCTGAGCAGGCTTTCAAGACTCTTAAGGGAAGGAAGATTTGTGGTGAGTCAGTATATCTATCATGGTCAAAGAAACAGCCTAAACCATTGCAACGATTCGCAAGACCTGCCAGATCCCATGACATGCGATATGAAAGACATTTTGATCGGGATGATAATTTTGTTGGTCGTAACTTTTCAAGGAGTCGAAGAGATTACACAATGAGTGACAAACAATTGGATGAAGGTCGAAAAAGGCACAAGTCTTCTGATATACGTGACGATAGGGGGAACTTCAGTCTTAATGATATGGGAGTTGTACATAATGAGCAACAGGAACTAGCTTTGGAAGAAGGTGGCTGTGTTGAAGTTGAACCCAACCAGATGGATGATGGAAGGTGGGAAGAACACGTTAATAACCTTCAAAGTGAGGCTAATTTTGATGCACAGGTGGAAATGGACCGGTACGAGCCTGATTGTGGTGATAAAATAGGTGAAGAATATGGAAACCATGGTTTGGAACATCAAGCTGGTTCTCAATCTGTGGGAACATCACCGGACAAGAACAGGAGGATACATCCTGGTAACAGGAGAGGCCATCAAACTTGTTTTAGATGCGGAGCTGCTGGTCACAAGATGCGTGATTGTCCATTGAAAGAGGCTTTGCAGGAGATTAGCACATACCACTCAGATCATAGGCATGACACAAAAAACAATAGTGAGGTTGGAAGGATAGAATCTAGATCACGAGGACAGCTGCTTTCAAATAATGGGAAGTTGAGATCAGCAAGGCGACCTGACACTGATGAGAGGCCATTTCATTCAGGAAAGGATGGAGTTAACAGAAGAAGCTCTCGCATGGAAAATGAATCTAGGAGGGACAAAAGAAAGGATTTCGATAGAAAAAGACAAAGGGAAAGGGATGATAAGATTGTAGAGACTCGTGATAATAAGATGTCAAGGGTTTTACCTTTGTCCCATCTTCGTTCTGATGGTACGTCACCTGAGTTGCGCACATCTTCAAGATCATTAAAGCCTTTGGTGGGTACAAGCTCTCATTCTAGATCTAGATCACCTATACTGCATTCCCTTTCCGCTAGTAGGTCCAATTCAAGATCACGCAGATTCAGGTCCAAAAGTTTTAAGACTAAGTCTAGGTCAAGGTCAAGATCAAGCACACCATCCTCTTCCTTGTCTATCTCTCTTGATCGGTCTTTACCCTCTTCTCCAAACAAGACAGATGTAAATTTGAATGGCTTTTCTGAACGTGCCCCTATCCCACCATCCAAGGAAATGTTGACTGCAGTCAATCAGCATTTTGAACATGAAGTTAGGGAAGATAACCTATCTGTTGTAAAAGGAGCAGAGCAAAGTTTGAGTGGATACACTGATAATGCCACAAGTTCTCGAGTGATGGAGGTTCCAATAGAGAGAATGCAATCAGAACGTGATTCAGTGGAGGAGACTCCGGCTTATATAAAGCATACAGAGGTAAGCTTGAATGGATTTGTGGAAGATGATCAGATTCCAGAACCTCAGGATGCAGGGCTTGAGAGAATGCAATCAGAACGTGACTCAATGGAGGAGACTCCGGCTTATATGAAGCACACAGAGGTAAGCTTGGATGGATGTGTGGAAGATAATCAGATTTCACAACCTCAGGAGGAAGGGCTTGAGGAGAGGCAGTGGTTGGACCACAATATTGAACCTCAACAAACAGATGGACCTTTGCAAAGTGAAGATGGTACTTCGTCTGGCAAGATAATGAGCGACATGAAGCTAGAGCAATCACATATTGATGGTAATAGTGACTCCAGTGCCCCACATGTATCTTGTGAAGTTGAGATTCTGTGCTCGTCTTTGCTTGAAAAGGATGGAAAGGAATTCAATGCTGTAGCCGAGAAACAAAGAGAAACGGAGGAACGTGAAAATGCTGCTCTAGAAATGATGAAACCTTTGGAACTAGACAGTGATTCAGATCAGAAAGCTCCATCTAAATTGCATGTTGGCAGTCATCTAAGCATTTGTACAGAGGAATTATGCAGGGTTCTGAAACATTATGGTTTGAAACATCCCAACGAGAATGAACATCACCAAGACGTCGAAGATTACTTTGGTTCTTCCCGGCTATGGCCTTGGGAGATGATCTACTACAGGAGACTGAAGAAGGGTTCTATCTCAGTGGAGAATTATGCTAGGCGAGTAGCGCAAAATAAAGCTTTCGGCATTACTGACAAGTTTATCAGAAGTAGTAGTGGATGGGGTGAATATAGTGAAGATCGTTGTTAAGAATGTATTATACTATTTTGATGTTTCTTATGCTTCACTTTAATATTAGTGAAGGTGATCCTTTTCACTTAAGCTATATATGTCTTTGGAGCTACTGAATTCGTCTTCTGGGAATCTTTCTTGAGAGGTATGCTCTTCTGTTTGATCTTCTCTACTTTTGGTTTTGTGGTAGAATTTGCAGTGCTCTACCACTGAAATCCTGTTAGATACTCTTTGTGTTGTGTCCTTAAAATGTAGATGCATTATAATTGAGGAATATGTTATTAGTATTTTGTTTGGCTCAGAGTTGACTTAGCATGTTTTGTTGGCTGAGTTTTAAGTTTCACATTCTTTTTTTCATTTCTTAATGGATGTCATTGCTTGCAACTAACTTATTATGCACCTGCTATTATCTGTTCAAGGCTGCATTTCATTTAGTACATATTCTATGTGTGTGCAGTAATAGTTTTCAAAACTATGAAAATGAAGTTCATCTAGATATGTTTATCTGTTGACATTCTTCACATATGTACCTAAGTTCTCAATTTGTTGCTTATTCTTCTTGGCTTCTTTGTTATTGGCATAAATTGAGGCAATGGTTACAAGTTTGTTATCTTGTGTGGAATGTTTCGGGTGATTGTCCTTGATATGCATCTGCATTACCCCTTATTGTCTACTACTCCTATGTGTGTGGTTTTGAGTGGTATTGATTAATGAATGTCCATGAAGAGCACATACTTGGCAGCAGAGATGCATTATTATGGAAATTAACATTGGACATATCATATGACAATAGTCACATGCTCTTTACCATCTTTTTATATATCATGACTTTGTAGAAAAGGAGCCACCTATGCTCTAAGAAGTGTCATTTATGAGAATTCAATACGTGCTGCATTTCGAGGAATGAATGGGTTCAACCATCAATAAATACTTTAGAGTTGATCATGATTGACTAAAAACCTGAAAAGTTCCTCTACACATACTCTGCTGTAGAACTTATATGGCGAATTGTCCTTGTGACCTTGTCCCTCAATGTGTGAATTTCGCCTTTACTGTTCGTCACAGCCTGTGCAGAAAACGGAGGTGATCGTTTCTGTTTTAATAATTCGCAATGACTCTCTATGAGCTAAAATAGTTGTTTGCATCACAAGGAAATTTTCGAACATAATGAAAAAAATTATAGTCCCTACTCCCTACATGATAGCTTGGGGGCATAATACGTTTGGCTTTAGCCTTCTTCCATGCTTGTATAACACCCCTTCAGTATCTTTTTAATGTTTGTGAAAAGTACCGAAGTTTCCATCTTTTATATGATAGCTGCGCTGTGATTTTGTCTCCTTTAGTATGTGATTAGTGCATGTTCTATATGATGGCTGCGCTGTGATTTTGTCTTCTTTAATGGATTTACTGCTTCCCCTTTATTTTGTTGTTCCTTCTTTTTCCTTTTTTTTTGTTGGGCGTGGCGCAGGGAGCGATTGGGGTGGGTTTGGGAGAAGCATGTATCACAGTTCTCATGATGTGAATAAATTATTGTTTTGCTATGTTATGGAAACTCATCGATGGATAAGTGTCACTGCTGCTATTTTGATATAATTGGAAGGTTGGTCCATGGTAATCTGGTAGTCTAGGCAAATCTGGACTTTGAATTATAATTATGACCCTTAATTTCGTAGTTTTCAGTGGATGAACTGAAACTTTGTGTGTCATAATATCAACATTGACACCCACTCATTGGTTGTGCTTTCTTAGTGGCTTAGCACATGCCAGTTGAATTATATCAGCTGCAGTAGTTTGCAGAACTGAAACGGAATCCATGTATTTTAAGTTTTAGAGTCTCAACATTTCCAGATTTTATTTCTGACTTTTTGCTCTTCATCCTTGTTTCTATCTTGACCCTTTTGCAGTGTTTGCTGAATGTGAAGCGAAAATTTGGTGGAATTAAGCTTGGTACTTTGCGACTTACTACAAACGAAATTCTAGGTCAGTTGCTGAATGCTTTTACGTCTCTGATTTCACAAGTTTGATATTACATGCTGCAGTTAACAATAAGTCCGGTGGAGATTGAATTTTTGTTGTTTAGAAAGAGCCTGACCTCTTTGCTTAAGCCTTAAGTCATCAGTATATCCCCTTTAAAAAAACGCTCTTCTGTTCAGCCTGCAGCGACCTCGGCTGGCGCCAACACCAACATTTTATCATGGAAGGACTTATGGACCTGGAAACTACCTTGCATCTAAATCTTTAATTTAAATGGCATTGCTCATCAGCTGTAAGGATATGCTGGAAACTGTGGTATGGAAAATTATCTTGGGGGGGCTCTGCTGCTTACGTGACTTATGCTAGTGTCATGAAGGCTTTTTGATGTGTACTGCTTTATCCAATATAAGAACAAGTGGAGTTTGGTGTCAAGGTTACCACTTCTTTTATACTCCTAATCTCCTATGTAGGCAGATATTTGCAACAACTTACCATGTAAGAGAAGATGCCAGAGTAGTAACATCCCGTTTGGTTGGCAATATATAAATGGTAGTATTGGTAAACAATTTTAGTGTAATTTTGTAGTAAATATATCATGACAGTGTTCATAATACTGAAATCATTCCCAACATGTATTTTCCTCATAAATTTGCATTAACACTCAATACCTCCTTGCAAAAATGTTATTGGATGGTAATGTGATTTTTTATGAAGAAAATAGATGTTAGGCTGTGGACAAGAATTACTAGAGATACACACATGGGTCTTCCTTTACAAAATTACACTAATTTTGTTTCTTTTACCATCACCGCCATCTATCAGCAACTACTACTAAATGGGTCGTTAGGGTCTGTGATTGTGGCGAGCTCCTTGTTGCTTTTGGTTTCACATCCGACATGCATGATAGAAGATCGAACTTGTCCTTATTACGTCCATCTCACCATGTTAAGTCTATTGAGACACTATGGAACAACTTGAGTAATGGCTTAGGAAACTCAGGTTGATTGTCTTTTGCAAAACTTCTGCTAGTTCATGTTCTGTTGTATAGCATCTTTGGTGATGCCCTTGTTTTGACTCAGAACCCTTAATGGTCTAGTTACCATAACACAGATGCTGCCCAGCTAGGAGTATGCACCTGAACCAGATCGGACCGAACCTGCACATCCCTAGTACTCATTACTGTTAGGCTTAGCTAGTGTTTTCGAAGTTGATACAAGCAGCAGCGCTAGTCGCCAGTGCTGGCTGTTAGTTTGAAACTTGACTCTCTAAGGAGTAAGGACGGAGGAGTTTAGATTGTTGGAATAGAGTGGTGGTTGTCAGTGTTAGCTGGTTAGGCTGGCTGTTATTGTGAAAGTTTTAGTACTTCTTAGGAGTACCTTTTAAATCTATGTGGGGTAATACCCAACAAGATATTCATTCCGTAGACCAAAAAGGTTGTTTTGCATGAAGCCTAACCTTTTTTTTCGGGGGATGTATCTGATTCAGCTTCTGTGTAACATGCTTTTTTCCTAGTATTTCTGGGACCAATATGGCAAAATTATTTATTTTTCTGGGCAAATAATCTAATGCTTCAAATTGTCACGTGTTTGAGAGTCCCTTGGTCCCGTTTATATGGTAGGCTCTGAACATGATTTTCTAAGCAAAGTTTATATTCGATTTGATTTGCTATAATATTTAGTAGTAAATCTGATCTAATTTCATTATCTATAAAAGGCTACATGATTCTCTTGCTGTTATCAAGATTCAAGCATGTATGCTTAATTTATTGAGAATCAGATGTTATTAGTCAAAATCTTGCACTAACTCTCATAAAAGTCAAATTGTGGATGGAGATTAAAGAGAAACAGAGGTAATACCTGGTATCGTAATGTATTTCCTTTACTAGGAAAAATGTACAACCTATAATGACTCGATCATTGTTCAACACAACTAATGTTGTTAACTAAAAGTACTCTTGTATTTTTTTTGTTCTTCCTATTTGGAATCTTGACAACGTTTAAAATTAGAGATAATTTTCTAAATGCTTCTCAATATATAAGAAAAAATATAGCTATGTGAGGATTTTGTTTGATTCGTCTCAATGATTACTTTATTAATATTCAATTGTTATATTTTTTACCAATATGTAATTAAAGATAAATAAGGTCAAAGAAGTGCATTAACAGACGTACACAATTAAAGTAAGAAGAAAAAAAAAATAGAGGGAGTATATGTTAAGTTGTTCTGTTCGTTGTGATATTGACACTTGGCTAGTTGGCTGTCCATTGTGTTGCATAATACTGTTGAGAAAAGTAGAAAATTATGAGATTATATAAAAATCAAACCCCACTTAAATATACTGTACTTTCTAATTCTAATGTTGTAATTTACCAAATATTGTTAAACTTTGTTCCTTTGAAGTTTATATGTACCTACCCAAGTATTAATTAAAGTTGTAGAAAAAAAATAGGAGTATATGTTAGGTTGTTTATGTTTGTCGTGGTATTGACACTTGGCTAGTTGGCTGTCCATTGTATTTCATAATACTGTTGAGAAAAGTAGAAAATTATGAGATTATATAAAATCAAACCCCAGTTAAATATACTGTACTTTCTAATTCTAATGTTGTAATTTATTAAATATTGTTAAACTTTTTTCCTTTGAAGTTTATATGTACCTACCCAAGTAAAAGATCTGTTAGGTCAGGGCAAGACCGGAAACAATTTCTCCTAATTTGATTTTGTCTGTTATGATTTATGTCTATATAGTCAACTATTTTAATGTTGATTTGGATGACTGTTGGAATTATAGGTAGAGATAACCTCATAATTTTGTTACAAGTCAATTATTGCATTCTTGAACAATATCTTCTAAGGTACTGATAACTTCAAAATATAATTTTGGTGCAAGAATACATTTCTATGTAGTTTTGTATAAAAAGTGTTGTGTTTATGTTCATGGTCGTGCTTGATTAGCCTCAAACTCGTAATTTTCTTCTTAAAATTTCATTACCACCCGTTAGTATGTAAGAGTTAAGACGTGGTATGGAGTTTGTGAATGAAAATTTGTGAAGAAAATCATATGTTTGGCTGTTTGGGGGTGGATCCCCAATTTCCCAGTACCATACTAATAAGAAAATTTTTAAATTATGTATGAACTACCTTTATAGTCATTTAGCACCGCCTGAATGGTCAGGGTTAACTAAACTTGTCTTTGATACAAATATGAGGTTGGGCAACATTAGATAATCGTCCAGAAAGTAATTAGTCTATTAACAAAAAGAAATGAGAAGATAGACTGAATCACTAAGTTATCTTTCTCTTAGATCTCAAAATTATGCTGACCTTTAGTGATGCTATCTCAAAATATCAATAATTTCTTGTTCTTTACTATTCCAAACAAAAAAAATTAAAGAGGGGAAGGAAATAGGGATGAAGAGGCAGAGGAGAAGTTGCCTGAATTGACAACAAAAAGAAGGTAAAATGGCATTTAGTGATTAGTGTGAAGAGGAAGAAAAGGGAAGAACGAATTTAATTTGTATTTATCACCTGACGTGATGCAACTCTCTCATTATTCTCCAAGTCTCAACTGCCTCAATTACTTTTGCATTTATGTCTTTTTATAATGATCTTTCATTCCTTTTTTTTGTTTTCTTTTTCTTTCAATTTAATGCTTTTAACTAATACCTCCCCCTCTATAACATTTTTTTACTTAAATTTCCTAAAACTCATTGTAGATTTTTTTTTTCTTTTTTGTTTCTTAATCTAAAACTTGGCTATATTTTCGTTAAAAATTGGGCTAATTTTGGGGAGAAGATCTCTGTTTATATTCTACAGAAGAAGAATGTAGGGATTTTTTCGCTACTTTCAGTTTAATTCATTCATACTATTCTGTGAGTCTGTCCTCAAACTAGGCTGCGCCCACATAACATAATACTCTTTTTTTTCTTTTCTTTTTTTTGATAATTTTTGTCAACGTGTATAATTTGTTCAATGTTCAACAGGTTGTAGTAATATTTTACACGCTAGAAATTGAATATTGAGTAATTAATGTGGTTTTAGAAATTCTTAGGTTTTTGTTGGGTTGACCTATATTTTTTTTTTTGATAGGAAAGTTAGAGCGGGATATTATTGCAAATCAAGATCCGCCAAAGTTATAAGACTTTGGGGAATAGGATCCATACAAACTAGTTCTTCACTACCCCTAGTATCCCACCTTGCCACTAGATGAGCTACCATATTCCCGCCCCTCCTAACATGCGAAAAAAGAAAACTATGAAAAGAGACAGATAAGTGTCTAATATCATCGAACAACACAAAAATTGGGGACCAACCTTCTTGGGCACTGTTCACAGCTTGCACAACGTTGATTGCATCACTTTCCAACCACACCTTATCAAAACCATGTCTTTGCGCCACTAACAGACCATATCTTGCCGCCGCGGTCTCTGCCATAGCTGCATTCCATCCCACCTCCATACGCTTTGTTGCTGTTATCAATACCTTGCCTTCATGGTTTCGTATAACAGCCCCTAGCCCTACATAAACTCCATCAACCACATGGGCATCGACATTAACTTTCACAGAACCTTCAGGAGGACAGCTCCAACACCCAGCAGATTTGGTATTCACAGGAGGAGTGGCTTGATTCACGTAAACCTTCTTCTTGTACTCATCATAAGTGGCTGTCATGTGCAGGAAGTTCTCGGCCATAATATGAGCATTGGTGGCCTCATTACCATACACGAATTTATTCCTGCAAAACCAGATTGCCCAGGCCATTGTCATGATTTCCTTCAATTCGCTCTTCCCCATCTTGCTTGCCCACCATCTCAGTTTTGTAGCAAAAGATCCATTTGGTGCAGCTCTCACAGCACACGCATGCTTGCACGCCTCCCACACAGTGCTAATGGTATCACATTCGAATAAAACATGATTTATCGATTCAACCTCAATCCCACAGCAAGAACATAGCTCGTCTTGTGCGATATGTCGCTTAAATAACACCTCCTTTACAGCCATACTCCCTCTGCACGCTTGCCATACAAAGTGAGATAATTTGGGCGGCCCATCTAAGCTCCACACAATTTTCCACAAATCTGCATTATCCTGAACCATTGCTTGTTGTCGACCCAAAATTCCCACCCAATATCCAGACTTGACGGTGTAAACACCATCTTTAGTTGGGCACCAATATCGCATGTCCTGCTTTGATTGAATAGAGAGAGGTATTTGCAAAATCTTCCTGCCATCAGCATCCGAAAAAAATTCTCTCACCTTCTGCACATTCCACCGCATACTGTCATGATCAATACATTGGGCTACCGTTGAAATTGCTTCACCAGCTTCCATCGAGCGAGGAGTCGGTGGTAAAGCCGAGTCAGGTACCCAGCTATGCTCCCAGGCGTTAACAGTGACGCCATTGCCAATCCTCCAGCCAAGCCCCTCAAGTAATAAAGATTTTGATCCCCACAAACTCCTCCAAGAGTAACTTGGATCGTGCCCTCTCCTAGCATCAAGAATGTTATCATGTTTGAAGTATCGGGCTTTCAGAATAGAGTGTAGGAGAGAATTAGTGTCAGATTGTAATCTCCATATCTGTTTTGCTAATAGCGCTTGATTGAACACTTTGAGATCTCGAAAACCCATACCACCCATAGTTTTTGGTTTGCATAATTCCTCCCATGAATGCCAGTGAATCTTGCGCCTGTTATTATTCGACCCCCACCAAAATTGTGCAATTATGGAGTGAATTTCATCAAGTAAACCCTCGGGGATTTTAAAGATGCTCATCATGTACGTAGGAATGGCTTGGGCAACAGCTTTGATCAGAACTTCCTTGCCGGGTCTTGACAGCAGCTTTTCCTTCCAACCTTGCAATTTCTTCCAAATTCTATCTTTCAGGGCCGCAAAAATAACCTTTTTGGACTTGCCGATAATGGTGGGGAGCCCCAAATACTTGTCATGTTTTTCGACCTCCTTGACACCCAACGTTGTCACTATTTCTTGTCTCCGCACATTATCTACGTTTTTGCTAAAAACAACATCTGTTTTATCAAGATTGACGCTTTGACCAGACGCTCTTTCATATATACTGATAATATCAGTTAACACAGAGCACTCTCTAACAGTCGCTTTTGCAAAAAGTATACTGTCGTCGGCAAAAAACAAGTGAGAAACTCTTGGCGCCCCATTACAAATTTTTGCACCATGGATCTTTCTTTCTCTAGCAGCTTTAGAAAGAAGAGAGGAGAAAGCATCAGCAACGATGAGAAATAAATAAGGGGATATAGGATCACCTTGTCGAAGGCCGCGCGATGGAGTAACGGAACCAGAAACTTTTCCGTTGATTTTGAAAGCAAAAGACACACTCGACAGACAATCCATTATACGACGGACCCAATTCACCCCGAACCCTATTTTTTGCATTACCTTCTCCAAGAACGACCACTCGACCCTGTCATATGCCTTCTTCATATCAAGTTTCAGCGCCACCGACCCATCTTTTCCTTCACCCCTTCTCTTCATAGCATGGAAAATCTCGAAGGCTATCAGAGCATTGTCTGTAATCAACCTTTTAGGCACAAAAGCACTCTGATTTATCGAAATAATATTACCCAAGTTGGGCTTCAGCTTATTTGCCATAGTTTTCGAGATAATCTTATATAACACATTACAACAACTTATAGGGCGAAATTCCGTAATACACTTTGGAGTTGCACATTTTGGAATTAAAACCACACAAGTTTTGTTAACATCATCAAGATCAATCAAACCCCTCCACCATTGCTTCACAAAAGTGATAATATCACACCTTACAACGTGCCAAAACTTCTGGAAAAAAAGAGCATGCATTCCATCCGGTCCCGGAGCTTTGTTTGGGTGCATTTGGAATAAAGCTTCTTTAATTTCCTCCCCTGTAGGTTCAGTATCCAACTTCAAATTCATGTCCTCTGTAACACATCTATGCAGACCTTCCAACGCTCTATCAAAATCATATGGGTGGTCAGTAGAAAATAGAGTTTCGAAATATGATGAGACAATATTTTCTAACTCCTCCCGTTCACAGCACCATTTCCCATCATCATCAAATAACCCATTGATCCTGTTGTAGTGTCTTCGTTGGCTGGCTTTTTGATGAAAGAAAATTGTATTCTTGTCCCCATCGCGCAACTCATTGGCTCTTGCTCTCGCGAACCAATACGATTCTTCTTGTTTATGTAGATCATCCAGCTCTACAGATAAAGTACTACACAAATTAAGCATGGCAGCATCAGGGAATTGCGTTTGTGCCATCCTCAATTTCTCTTCAGTTTCTTTGATCTTCTTTTTAATGTTCCCAAAACAACCTGCAACCCAAGACGCCAGACCCTCCGCACACTTCGCTATACGGACAGCTGTATCTTCTCCAGCGCTACTCTTCCACACTTCTTCAACAACCGTTCCACATTCAGGTTTCGATAGCCATAGTGCCTCGAACTTGAAAGCTTTCTTCCCTCCTCCTCTTTCAAAATAGTTAGAGGCAGAAAGCAATATGGGAGCATGATCTGATCTGTAAGTGACTAAGTGCCGAACAGTAAATGCGGGGAAAGTTGTGCACCAATCCAAGTCAGCTAGAAAGCGATCAAGCCTTTCTCTAACAAAATTTTCCGGATTGTTTCCTCTCTTCCAAGTGAACTTATTACCCTTGTAACCCAAATCACGTAAACCACAAGAGTCAACCGCCCCTCTAAACGCATCCATTGCTTGCTCACTCCTAGCATTGCCACCCTCCTTTTCTTCCTGACACAGTATTTCGTTGAAATCCCCAAACATAACACAAGGAATAGAACTACTGGCTTTAATTGTATCCATCATCGCCCAGGTCAAGTGTTTGTTTTCCTTTTCAGGCCAACCATAAATTCCCACTGCACGCCAAGCTGGAGAATTATTGTGATCCAGAACATCAACAATGAAATGGTGAGGCGAAAAAGTTCCCGGCGTCACATTTATATCTCGCCACCAGAAGCCCATACCTCCTGACCTCCCATTACTACTCAAGCACACACCATTCACAAAGCCACAAAAATTACGAATTTGTTCAAGTCTCCCTGCATCTATCATAGTTTCCATTAAAAACACCATATTTGGCCTCTCTCTCCAACACCAATCCCGGAGAGCATTAACTGTCCAAGAGTTGCCAAGCCCTTGGCAGTTCCAGCTTAAGATTTTCATTGTTGTTCGCGGGGTTGGGTGACACCAACCTCCGCTACTTTAAAAGAACCTTCTGAATTATCAGAAACAGTGTGTTTATTTCTCTTTACCCCAAAATCACCAGAATCAATTTCATCATTAATTAACATGTCATCTACTAATTTCCTTTTTTCCCCACTACTCATAGTAGGAACAGTAGGTTGAGTTAGATCCATTTTAGCCACCCTACTTTTATCAATCTATAGTCGTTTCTTTCCGGCTTTATTCTTCTTACCACTTTTAGTGGAATCATTGTACCCAACTGAAAAAGAAAGCTCATTTGTATTACTTACCGGCTCCAACAAGGAATTTGTCACAATAGAAGCAGAAGGTGGACTTGCAATACAATGAGCCTGCTGGGGTGCGTTTGAAAGATGAGACTCCTCGATGCTGAAGGAAGTATGAATTATATCAGATAGGGCAGGAGATCCCCTGGTATCCTCAGCTGTGCTTGGAGGGCACGGTTCAATCACATGATCAACCCCTCCCTTGTTCAACGCCATCATCCCATCCATCGTCATATTATGCTCGACATTTTCATCCTGCCTCTCTATGTTGTTAAACCCCAACTTCTTTGAACAGGTTAGAAAGTATTTTGCCTCCTCCTCCATTTTCAACCTCCCCTTTCGAGGCGAGGCTTTAAGCCATGACCCCCATTGTTTCACCTCATCTCTTTCCTCCTCCGACACCGCTGTGCAATCCCTCTCCATATGGCCTATTAGACCACACCCGTAACAAAAATTTGGTAGACGTTCATATTTGATCTCGACTACAACCACCTTTCCAACAGAATTTTTAATTTTTTGAACGCGACGTAGAGGTTTGGTCACATTCAATAAGATCTTTACCCTAGCGGATTTATCCCATGCAATTCCATTCGACTCCACCTCCAATACGTCTCCAATACTACCCCCTATCGCAGCCACATGCTTCTTCGAACGACTATCAAGGGGGAGATTATATAGACGAATCCAAAAAGGACAATGTATTAGTTCAATCTCGGATGGTGGAACTCCACCTTCTATTTCCTTCATCATCACCAAATGCTGATCAAAGGTCCAAGGGCATCCATCCATGACCTTTGTTTTATCCCGATTCGAGGCAAATTGGACAACAAACAAACCATGCTCGATTGACCGAAACAAAGCAGGCTTTGAAATCGCCCATATTTGATTCATGGTTTTCTTAAACGCCTCGAAATTGAAAGTTCTCACTGTCATCACTTTACCTACAATTGACAAGTGCAGATCAGAGTCATTCTCCTCATTATGTATGTTATCGAGAACAACAACTTCATCCTCCTCAGCCGTTATTTTAAGATTCGAATACTTCGTAATGATTGCGTCTGTCATGACTAATAGGGTTTGATCCCGAAGCAGGAGAAACCCCACTCACCAATTGAGACAAAACACGCAAATCGAGACTGAAACTCGCTCACCAAGACTGCTTAACTCAAACCCTAGAGAGGAACCATAGCGAGAGAGACTCTAGATTTAGTCTGTGTCACTTGAAGTTGATGAGCAAAAGTTTCTTGGGTTGACCTATATTTAAGGGTGTGTTTGCATCATATTTTTTTTGAGGAGTGTTTGGCATCAATTTAAGGAGTAGGTTTAAATTCAAATAATATGTTTTTATTTTGGAAATTCCCATTGGTAATCTTGTAGTTTTTCGGTTTCCCAATGGTAACCATGTGGTTTTCAAATTCCCAAAAATGACCTTGTACTCTTGTTAAATTCCCAAATGTGACTTTTTTCGTTAAATTTCCGTTAAATCTAACTGTTAAATCAATGCACGCAAATTGAGATATTTCTGGAATGCAAATTGAGGCGAATCTAATCTTTTTTGCAAATTTGATCCATAAAGGGCAAAAATGCCCCCCAAAACCTTAACAGGGATATTTTTTCGGAATAATTTGCGTTCCAAAAATATCTCGATTTGCATGCATTATTTTGTGTGCCGAAAAAAATAGCGTGGTCAAGGTTTTGGGGGTCAATTTAGCCCTTACTGGGTCAAATTTGAGGTCGAAATTTGCAAAAAACGATTAGATGCCCCTCAATTTGCATTCCAAAAACATTTCGATATGTGTATATTGATTTAACGGTTAGATATAACGGAAATTTAACGGGAAAAGTCACTTTTGGGAATTCAACAAGAGTACAAGGTCATTTTTGGGAATTTGAAAACCACAGGGTTACCATTGGAAAACCGAAAAACTACAAGGTTACCAATGGGAATTTTCCTTTTTTTTGGGTAGGTAATATGAATTACTCTACCAGACCAGAACCTCAAACAGGTCAACCTGGTCCGGGTGAGCGGGGCTAAATACTCTGAAAGTAGGGGGTATGGAATATCATTTAGTGTTGGATGATAACTTTTACTACTTTTTGAAGTAGTGTTTTATACTCCCTTCGTTTTTTTAATGGTTACACTTTGACTTTTGACACTATCTACAAATTTATGTTTGACTATCATTTGTGATTAATGGGAAAGGAAAAATATAGTCATGTGAAATTTTGTTTGATTCGTCTCGATATATACTTTTGGAATATCAACTTTTTATAATTTTTACAAATACATATTTAGAGATATTCATGTTCAAACATTTACATTGGCAAGCGTGAAAAGATAAATTATAACTATTAAAAAGAAACGGAGAGAGTGAAAGCTAATAGACCTATTATATGGAGTATGTGAAATCTATGTTTAAAATATCATATCGGAATTTTAAGTATTCTAATAGATAGTTTGTGTTGAACACCTGTCTAAAACAGTTACTAATGTACATATATTAGCTATTGTTTTGCTTAACATCGTACTACAACTAGTATTGTAGAACAGACTCTGTATCCAGAAGTAGAACTATTTTACTACTTAATTATATTAAATGAGCTAATGGCTACTACCTCTGTCTCATATTAATTACAACAGTTTGACTGACACATTTGGCAATGCATAACTTTGACCATTATCTATAATAATCTATTAGCGAAAAAAATATAAAAAGTTGATGTGTTGAAAATATATGTTGAGATAAATCTTAGAACATCACATAGACTAACAATTGCATTATTAAAGTTATCAACCACTCAGATCCAGCCCAGAATATTCCTTCTCCCATCTCTGAGCCAATCTCTCCATTACCAGGAAAAAACAAAGAAAATCCTGAGCAAATAATCATTCCCCATGACAGTGACGTTTCCCCTTTCTGCAATAATGATTGCATAGAAATGTCCCCGCCCGCCAAACCCAATCAACAAAAATCATTCAATCAGCCAACCTTTTCCACTCCCCCAAACCAGTCTTTTAAGTCACAAGACATGTGTTTTAATTCTATGCAAAACGTCACTCATATCCATGCCAACCAGCTTCTCATTTTTAATGATGGTTCCGGTTCTAGTCCACAACCCCCATCTCACCCAGTAAAGAACCAAATGCCCAATGGGCCACAAAAAGAACTTTTCGCCAAAACCTCCCCGATTCACCAAAAGCCCAGTCTCCTACCCCCTCTATCTCCACTCTCTAAGCCCACCTCATCATCCCCCAAATCCAAACTCTCTCTCCCAACGTTCAATAAGTTTGGGCCCCTCCTCAGAAAACCAAAAGCATCTTCCTCATCTTCAACTACCATTGGGTCCTCATCTGAATCTGGGCCCCTCTTTCCCCCAGGATTCGAAGACACTATTCCAACCCAATCAAAAATAGCAAAACTGAGGAAAAGGCAGAAAAAGTTGGAGAAGAAGAAAAAACTCAAAATGCTCACTACCTCGGGCCATGCGATCAACCCAGCCATCCAGTCAGTTCAAAACCTGGGATCCATCAAGGTGGATGATATTATAGAAATGGCAGATCTCCTAGGTCTCTCTTTTGATGGGGACAAAGCAGAATTGAAGCAACGTATCCAAGACATCCTCATTGGGCAAAGGCAAGATTGGAACAATCACCATCAGTAAGTATCAAACCATCCATCCCATAAAAATTTCTGTCAATGATTATTATCTCTTGGAACATAAGAGGTCTCAATTCTAGAATCAAGAAAAGCTCTCTTCGGAAGCTGATATCTTCTCATGAGCCTTATTTCATTTTTATACAAGAAACAAAAATGGATGATTTTAATCCGAGGCACATAAAATCATTGTGGAAGATTGATAATCTAGAATTCATTTTCTCCCCGTCAACTGGGAATTCGGGTGGTTTACTATCCCTTTGGAGGGGAAATCTTTTCATGATGGAATCAAATAGAATCGAGAAAAATTGGATAGCAATCACAGGAAATTTTCCTTCTTTTAATTTCAAAGGCTGTCTAATCAACGTGTACAATCCTTGCGATAGGGAAGAAAGGTCTATGGTATGGACCTCCCTCTCAGAATTCTGCTTGAACACCCAACATCCTTGCTTATTGATTGGAGATTTTAATGAGGTCCTAGACCCTCTTGAAAGAGGCAGCCATCATGTATCCCAACTGGGCATTTCGGAATTCCAATCCTTCATAAGCAGTGTAGGTCTCTCTGAAATTCCAGCAAAAAATGGCTGGTTTACGTGGTTTCGAGGACAAGCAAAAAGCAAACTTGATCGCTTACTCGTGAACCCGAACTGGATCGTGAAATTTCCAGTCCTCCAAGTCTCAATCCAAAAGCGAAATATTTCACATCACTGCCCTCTGCTAGTCTTGTCTAAAGATATTGATTGGGGTCCCAAACCATTTAGATTCCAGAATTGTTGGTTAACCCACCCGGGTTGTATGCGCATCATTAAAGAAGTTTGGGATGTTTCTCCACTTTGTACTATGGCTGAAAAGCTGAAGATTGCAAAAAGCAGACTGAGAGAATGGAACACAAAGGAGTTTGGTCACATTGACCAAAATGTTTCGTCCCTTGAACTGAAAATTCACGACCTTGACTTTGCATCAAACACTCGTACCCTCACTGATGATGAAATATCCGATAGAAGGACCGCTCAACTCGAATTGTGGACTTGGCTAAAAAGAAAGGATATGTTTTGGGCTCAAAATTCTCGGGCCAAATGGTTAAAAGAGGGAGACAGAAACTCAAAATATTTTCATACCCTAGCCTCGATCCACAAAAGAAAAAACTCCATACTATCCTTGTCTACTAACGGTGTTATCATTGACAAACCTGCAGGTATCCAAGAAGAAGCTGTCACTTTTTTCTCCAAAATCTTCAATGAAGATTTCTCGTCTAGGCCGACATTCAAGGGCCTTGATTTCAGGAAATTATCATCAAAGCAATCTGAGGCTCTAATCATTCCTTTCTCTCGACTTGAGATAGATGAAGCAGTTGATTCTTGTAACTCACAAAAATCTCCAGGGCCCGATGGATATAATTTCAGATTTATAAAGGAGGCATGGGAAGTAATAAAACTTGATGTCTATTCCATCCTTGATGAATTTTGGAATTCCAGTCGGCTTCCCAAAGGGTCGAACGTCGCTTTCATTGCCCTAATTGCAAAGTGTGAGAATCCTGAAGGTCTTAAAGATTACAGGCCTATTAGTATGGTAGGCTGTATCTATAAGATAATTGCAAAAGTTCTCGCAAGAAGGCTTCAAAAGGTTATTGATTCTCTCATAGGTCCTCACCAATCCTCTTTTATTACGGGTCGTCAAATTTTAGATGGCGTATTGGTAGCAGGGGAGCTTATCGAATCTTGCAAAAGGAGGAAGATAAAAGCAGTTATCCTAAAGCTAGATTTTCATAAAGCCTTTGACAGTGTGGCTTGAAATTATCTCGAATGGACTCTGATTCAAATGAATTTTCCTCCAAAATGGAGATCTTGGATCCTAGCATGCGTCAAGAGTGCTGCGGCATCGATACTTGTAAATGGATCCCCTACTATTCCATTCAAGCTTCACAGAGAATTACGTCAAGGGGACCCTCTCTCCCCCTTTCTATTTGATCTGATTGTGGAGACTCTTAGCCTAGTTATTCAGAAGGCTACAAATCTTGGGCTTTGGGAGGGAATTGAAATCTCTCGGGGTGGTATAAAACTATCTCACTTACAGTACGCTGATGATACTGTAATATTTTGCCCCCCCAATATTGATTATCTTCTTAACATCAAAAAGTCTCTTATTCTATTTCAACTAGCCTCGGGTTTAAAAGTGAACTTTCATAAAAGCTCCATTCATGGCATACATACGGAGGATGCGTGGCTACAATTGACGGCAGGGTTACCATTGGAAAACCGAAAAACTACAAGGTTACCAATGGGAATTTTCCTTTTTTTTGGGTTGGTAATATGAATTACTCTACCGGACCAGAACCTCAAACAGGTCAACCTGGTCCGGGTGAGCGGGGCTAAATACTCTGAAAGTAGGGGGTATGGAATATCATTTAGTGTTGGATGATAACTTTTACTACTTTTTGAAGTAGTGTTTTATACTCCCTTCGTTTTTTTAATGGTTACACTTTGACTTTTGACACTATCTACAAATTTATGTTTGACTATCATTTGTGATTAATGGGAAAGGAAAAATATAGTCATGTGAAATTTTGTTTGATTCGTCTCGATATATACTTTTGGAATATCAACTTTTTATAATTTTTACAAATACATATTTAGAGATATTCATGTTCAAACATTTACATTGGCAAGCGTGAAAAGATAAATTATAACTATTAAAAAGAAACGGAGAGAGTGAAAGCTAATAGACTTATTATATGGAGTATGTGAAATCTATGTTTAAAATATCATATCGGAATTTTAAGTATTCTAATAGATAGTTTGTGTTGAACACCTGTCTAAAACAGTTACTAATGTACATATATTAGCTATTGTTTTGCTTAACATCGTACTACAACTAGTATTGTAGAACAGACTCTGTATCCAGAAGTAGAACTATTTTACTACTTAATTATATTTAATGAGCTAATGGCTACTACCTCTGTCTCATATTAATTACAACAGTTTGACTGACACATTTGGCAATGCATAACTTTGACCATTATCTATAATAATCTATTAGCGAAAAAAATATAAAAAGTTGATGTTGAAAATATACGTTGAGATAAATCTTAGAACATCACATAGACTAACAATTGCATTATTAAAGTTAAAGTGAAATATGTGAATATTGCAAAAGTCAAATTATCACGATTAATATGGAACGAAGGGTGTAACACTACTGGTTGATATGCAGTGGTTTGGGTTCTACCCCACCTAAATAAAATGAATCCAATTTATCAAAAAAAAAAAAAAATGGAACAAAGGGTGTATAATTGTAGCTAGTTTTGCCGAATAGACTCTAAGTATATGCTAGCTCTTTGATTATTGTTTTCAGTAGTTGAGAATCATGTTTGAATGATTTAATGGGTGTGTTGATTGGACATGTCAAATAATATTTCATATAAAATTGTTTTCCTGTGAATTGTTTTAAAAGTTAGGACGATGTGCACTAAATTGTTTAGTTGATCAAAGGAAATAAAAATTCTTATGTAAAATTCCATCAACCTAAGAGATCTATATAAGCAAGTTTCCTATATCTTTTCCAACTGAACAAGCTCATGTAATTCTAACATTTTAAAAATAAATTCACATAATTCTACTTCAATCAAATAAGTACTTGAAAGTGTACGCTAAACAATTGCGAGAGTATGCTTAATTAATACTACAGGATGTTCATAATATGTGGTTGGTGAAATGTTAGGTATCTTTTGGCTTGGTTAAACACTTAAGTGTTACATTAATTACATAATTCAAGTAATCATAATGATTCAGTTAGGCTATGTGTTTAATTTATATTTTCCAACTGTACCTTTTAAGCGGCACTTCTTTAAGCATCGCTAGTGTACTTCCGATCATAAAAAGGCATATTGTAATTTATCTTGAAGATCGTTGACCAACATAATTAATCGTAAATAAAAAAAAGGGTAATAGTACGAAGTACAATCCCTTTTTCGTTTACAAATGGAATGGTAACTTGGCAAATACCTTTCCCAAAAAATTGATTTGACCATCAATATATGTTTTAATATAAAAACAAAATTATAGAATGATAATATTAGAGTTATCTTTAAAATATAGAATGGAGTATATTGAAGATAATTAATAGTCAAAGTTTTACTTCGAATATTATTCTTGTCTTAAATAAAAATTAGGGGAAGTAAAATTATTTCTTGAAAAGTACAAATAAATTGTTTGATTGAAAACGTGAAGTATCATTAGTGTTCCCTTATCATCTATTCGAAGGTAATTACCCTTTTTCCCCCTTAAGAAAAAAGTAATCCCCATTTCTTTTATGTAATTAAGGATGTATTTCATACCAAAAAAAAAATTCAAAGCTCCATGAACCAGAGAGCGTGAAGCATTAAAACACCCGAAGGTCAAAAGCCATCACATCCTTTCTTATCCATCTGGTTAAAAACCTTATTAAGATAATGAGTACGTAATTTTAGTTGACTAACACAACTTGATCATATTAAACAATGCAATGCAAGTATAATATAGGCTTTTCTAGCATAGACTTAAATTATGCATAGGTATCCTCTACGTCTCTTTTATAACAACTTCTTGCAAATTATAACTAAAGGTTCATTACAAGTACTAAAGATATAGTAACAACTTTAACAACAAAAAGATATGGTTGATATCATAAAATATCACTTTGTGCCATGCAAGGTCTAAGGAAGAGCTCAATGAAGTTATGCATCTAAATTGAAAATGACTAACTTTTTATTTGAAAATACCACTTTGTCTTACATAGTATTCAAGTCTCATGCAGTTCATCTACCACGCTTAAATTGTGGATTTTAAGGGAGAAAAATACAACCACCAATAATGTGGGTCAGATCACAACATGTCACAATTCTTAACCTAAATTTATTAATTAGAAGTTGCTGATAGATGTACCAAATGATCATCATTACATATCTAAGTAACACAAATTTTTAATTTTTTTTTGGTGGGGGAGGGGGGCTAATATTCTGGTGCATGGCTAAATGAAGACACAAACACGAAGTTTCCTACAACTAAAAATCAAAAGGTTAAAATAAGTAAATTAGTTAACACCAGAATTATACTTCTACTTACTAAAAACAAAGCTAATAAGAATAAAATTTTAAAAAAGAAGAGGGTTTATTTTTCATTCTAATTTAGTTCTTCCTCGTCTTCTTGGAGCCACTACTATTGTTGTTATTGTTGTTGTTATTATTATTATTATTGTTGTCGTTGTTGTCATGCATGAAATCGAGCAATACGGTACTCTTGCATTTGGGGCACTTGGGATCCTCCTCGGATAGCATGACGTACATTAAGCACCTTGGGCACCCTACCAATACCATCGATGTCGCTTCCGGGCTATTCATCGATATCTCGGACGATACACACGAGCTCGGTGGCGATACCGACGCTGATCGACTCGGCGATTCCGTCCTCCTCATCATTGAGCTTGGTGGTGACAAGTTTAACTTCAAGTCCAACTTAGGCATGTTGTTGTTATTGTTGTTTCTTTTACTCATCGTCTCTTGATCACTTAGTTTATGATCCTCCAAGTTCCTTTTTTGATTACTCTGAAAATACATAACATATCAAAAGAGTTACTAAAAGTACACAATACCAACTTTTTGACCGAAATTTCCGTTACACCTTCGATTTTGAACAATTAATCACGTAACAAAACCAAAAGTGTCTTTTTACTCCAAATGATCACCTTTGATTTCTATTATTGAAATATACATAATCATAAAGTTTTCACTTATAATTAAATTAATTAAATAAATAAAACATGACGTAAATATCATATTAGAAAAATATATATTTATATAATACGATGAAGAAGTAAAAAAAAGTGAATTACCTTAAAATCAAGGAAAGTGCCCTGTTTAAAAACAGGGGCAACGACCGTGTTGGAATTTGAGCCGAGGTGGAGATTGTTTGATCCCGAAGAGATCAAGGGTGATGGGGATACCTTTAGAGACTAAAACATCATCTCCAAGTATGTTAGTACTACTAACAAAGGGTTTATAATTTTTTGGTTGAGGATGTGAGTTTTCAAGTTGAAAGGACATTATATAGAAAAAAGAATTGAAGAAGGAGAGAGATGGGTTTGATGAGGTTCTCTTTAAAGCTTAATTAAATTATGTAGGAAGAGAGAGAAATGAGGTTGAAGTAAACTGATGAGAACTTGAAGGAAGGCAGGGAAATGTATTAATTGTATGGAAAAAATCCCAAGGAGAAAGATGGGAAATATAAATAATAATAATATATAGTACTAAATAATATTAATAAGTATATATAATCAATTCCAATATTAATTATTATGAAATTACAAAGGTAGCAGAAGAAGAGGAGAGGAAGAAGTGATTGAAGTGTTAGAATTGAATTGTCATTCATTGCTTAGGAGAAGCGAGTCGGTGTTAATTTATACTGAGTACTAGAAAACTACAACTACTATAACCCAACAGCTTTTAAAGCCAAAATTAATTTACTTCCTCTTTTTAATTTCTTTCCCTCTTATCTAATAATGAAAGATTTTTATAAAAAATACTAGAAAACAGAAAACATTTAAATGAAGATCAACCATAAAAATTAAAGTCTCTGTCTCTATCTTCTGTTCATATTAATGACCTCCCTTATAGTTTGAGCATACATTTAAGTCCTCTTTATCTAACTATGGTTATAGTATTAGTAAACTTGTTGAAAATATAATTCAAGTTTGGTAGTTATGTCTCTTATGACCATCTTCAGCTAGCTTGCTTAGGGTTTAATTGATGTTCAGCTGTACCCATACTAGCAAATATATATAAAGATGCCTACCGGAGATTATGAGGTTCACTAGGGTGTATGATATGATTTTTATTATAAATTTTGAAGATGGATGAGGATCACTATTGATTATAAGTTAAACGACACTTATAACAATATTTTCTAATAGAAATTAGATCTAAAATATCAATTACATATACAACTCCTATTCGACTAAAAGCTTCGCTTTTGGCTCGACTTACTTACTACGACACAATCTTAACCATGCAAAATTTATCGACGATAAGAAAACATCACTCTCAATAACGATCCACACAGTAACCTATAGTGAAGTAGGAAAAACACGTCATGAGGGAGAAGGAATTATCTATCGATTTCATGACATCGATAATTGTCGGTCAATACACACACGAATTCCAATAGGAGAGTTAAGTCATCCTAGAGTTGAGAGGAAAGACTCTCGGATAAGGAATTATCGAAATAAATATTTCAATCTATAAATGAGTAACAAAAATAGACCTGAATGAAAAAGTTGTATATGTTGATACACCTAAGGGGCTGTTTGGTTCACAAAGGGGAAAGGGAAAGGGTTCAAGAAAGGAAAAGGAGAAGAATAGAAAGCAAAACCCTTAGATTTAGTGGGTTGTTTGTTTCAAAATAGGTAAAGGAACCCCTAATATATAACCACCCCTCTACCACCACCACCACCACCACCATTCTCTTTCAAATTAAACAACATTGTCGGGTCGCGTTCCCCCTTCTCCGACGCCGTCACCCCCCTTCCCCTTCCGACGCCATCGCCTACTTCCCCACTTCCGATGCAGTCGCCTTCCTTCCCTACTTTTGACGCCGTCGTCCCCTTTCCTTCTCTTACGGCGCTTCTTTTCTCTGTCTTCCTCCCCGAGATCTTTCGTCAGTCGTTTGGTGATGCTTTGGTAAGTTACTGGTGGTCTTTTCAAATGACTTAGGTGGGGTTTCGTGGATGGTGAGTAGGGTTTTGGTGGTGGTTTGGTAAGTTAGGGGCGGTGGTGAGTATTTTGTCAGGGTGGTTTGGTAAGTGATGGTGCGATGTTGGTGTTGGTGAGGGTAGTAGTGGTGTTGATGAGGGTAGCGATGAGGGTGGCGATGGTGGAGCGGTGCCGGTGAGGGTGGCGGTGGTGGAGTAGTGCTGGTAGTGGCGGAGTGCTTTGGACAGTGGGTGTACAGTGGTGTATTGGTGGCTTAGGGAAAGGGAATTGAAATACCTAGGGGGAGGTGGAGAATCAGAGTAGAGGAGTTTGGGGGTAAGGAGAGGGTAAAGGGAATGATTAAAATAACAATACAAACAACATCTAAGGGAATCATCCCAGTTGATTCTCTTACCCTTTCCTAAATACCCCATACCAAACGCCCCCTAAGTGTGTGATAAACACATTACTTATGGATGAGACCCTACACTTTTTTTCAATTTGAAAGTATGAGATCCCATACTTAACTATGCCTTATAATTAATTATTCTTTTTCTCTGAAATACTTTGATTTTCAATTATGCCTACAAATATTCATCCTATAACCATAATATTATCACTATTTTGTTTGTAGTGTAAGATGACTGGTCCCCTTTGTTTAGCCAAGAACTTCTCCATCCCACCTATATATTTGATTATCTAGCCAAACAAGGATCACATCTTTCTAAAAAGAAATATAGTTTAGCATTGATCACAACAGAAATCTTTATATGATACTACATTCAATTTTTCCCATTTTGACTTTTGCACTATTTATATACTAGTTTATTTTGACCGGACTTCTAATTAATATTAAATAAATTTTTAAGAATTTTATTGATTTATCTCAATGTATATTTCAAAATATCAACTTTGACTTTTTTTATAATTAGAGATATTAATGGTCAAAGTACATTGAAAAATGTGGTAGTCAAACAGAAGTAAAAAGAAAAAATTAATAGACGACTGCTTCCTTCTTTTTTATTAGTTGTTTCATTTCAACTTGGCATGTTTGTCGAGGCACAACTGTGACCAATAATACTTTTATTTGAGTTTTTTTTATTCTGTACAAATAATAATTAATGCTCAAAGTAAAGTGGAAAAATCAAAAGGAAACAATAAAAAAAACAGGACGTATTATTTAGTGACAACTGTTTATGAGCTACTACTGTGCGATTTGTACAAATAAATGCGATTAATGGTCAATATTTGACATCTATCTTAATCTTTGATCTACTAAAGGGTGCTTTAGATGTAAAGAAAGGACTAACCCAGACCCTACAAATCAGAGCACTTCGAGTGTATGAGAATATCACCAACTAATTACAAATGGGCCTTGGCGACACAAGCACAAACACAACGATCTCTCAAGCGGTGCAACAGGTTTTATCTAATCCATCCAATCTAACACTAATTGATTGCAATTGACAAGAGATGAAGCAAAGTGAACAAAAATCATTAACTATTAGACTATTACCCAAGTGAGGTGTTATGACAGATGTGAGAAAGAACAAATATTGAATGCAAAATTGAAAATAATCAGACACAGATTTAACGTGGTTCACCAACGGAGTGTTGGCTACATCCACGGGCAGGGCGAGAATAATATTATTGATGAGAAGAATAACCAGAATTACAGATGTGATTATGAACTAAATCGTCGTATTAACGATTTAGGTTAAAAGCCTATTTATACCCCGAGTCGAAATCGCCAAACCCGCGTCAAAACTGAATCCGCCCGGTCGGCGCCCGCCCGGCCGCCGGCTAAGCTGCCGGGCGGGCGCAAGTGATTTTGACGGTCTTCTACCGGGCTCTCGCCCCGGTCCCAGACCAATTCGCCCGGTAGGGCGACACCGCCCGGTCGGGCGTGACTCGCCCGGTCGACCGGGCGAGCACTCGATTCCTCCGTATAAGCCGCATTTTCACCAGATTCAAGGCATCAATCTTACAAATCTCCACCTTGACTTGAATCCTCTCACAATGAACCAGAAAAACAGATAACAGATGCATTGAACACAATGCCCAGCTTCTCCCTGCAACCAGATTTGCCCCGAAAGACAACCAGAACAGATTTGTCCCTTAAGGACACCAGATTAGCCCCTAGAGGCTCCAGACTTGCCCCAACAAGGGCAATCAACAATCACGAACATTGAGCAAGTTCAAACAATGTTGAAACTTACTCTGTGGAACAGGCTTAGTGAACATATCAGCAGGATTATCAGCAGTACCTACTTTCTTCACCTTAACCCTCTTCTCACTCCTCAGAAAATGATATCTCACATCAATGTGCTTAGTCCTTTCATGATGGACTTGATCCTTGGCTAAGCATATTGCACTCAAACTGTCACAATACACAATGGCCTGATCGTGATGCAAACCAAGATCACTAACTAGCCCCTTTAACCATATTCCCTCTTTAGCAAATTTGTCAATGCCATGTACTCGCCTTGAAGGTAGACAAAGTAACTGTAGCCTGCAAAGTTGCCTTCCAACTAACAACAGAACCACCAAGAGTAAATACATAACCAGTCATAGACCTCCTACTGTCTACATCTCCAGCATAATCAGAATCAGAATAACCAGTAACTAAACACTGAGTATCATTCCCATAAATGAGACCAACATCAGACGTACCTCGAAGGTAACGAAAAATCCTCTTGATTGCCCGCCAATGCTCCTTACCAGGGATCACCCATGAACCTACTAACAACACCGATCGCATGTGCAAGATCCGGCCTAGTGCGGACCATAGCATACATCGGACTCCCTCTTGCACTAGCATAAGGAACCCTACTCATATACTCCTTCTCCTCGACGGACTTGGGTGCAAAAGCAACGACAAATGATTATTTGGAGCACTTGGAGTATCTATAGGTTTAGGCTGTTGACATGCCAAACCTTGACAAAATCTTACGAATGTAGCCTTTACGTGACAAGAAAAGCTTCCTCCGATCTCTTTCCCTATAAATCTCCATCCCCAAAATCTTCTTCGCAAGACCCCAAATCCTTCATCTCAAACTCGACTGAGAAGACCCTTGACCCTCCGAATATCGGACTTGGACTTTGCGGCTATAAGCATATCATCTACATACAACACCAAATAAATCCATGATTCATCATCCGACTTGTAATGGTACACACAACAATCATACGGACTCTGTTGTAACCCAATTCAATCATATAGTTTGTCAAACCTCTTGTACCACTGCCTAGGAGACTGCTTTAGCCCATACAAGGACTTCTTCAATCTCGCAAACATAGTCTTCTTTATCGGGAACTTGGAACCCATCCGGGCGAGTCATATAAATTTCTTCTTCCAACTCCCCATGTAGAAAAAGTTGTTTTCACATCTAGTTGCTCAAGTTCAAGATCCCGATGTGCAACTATTGCTAGTAGCACCACGATGGAAGTATGTCTAACCACCTTGGTGAGAAAATCTCATTATAATCAACTCCTTCCCTTTGAGTGAACCCTCTTGCAACAACCCGAGCTTTATACTTGACCCCCTCGAAGGTGAGGTCCCTTCCTTCTTCTTGAAGACCCATTTGCGGGTGACAATTTTTCTCTCCTTAGGACGCTTGACTAGCTCCCAAGTCGATTCTTATCCGGAGACTCCATTTCATCTCCCATAGCGGCGAGCCATTGAGCGGACTCACTACACCGAGACCGCTTCTTTGTAGGTGGATGGTTCCCGAATATCTACCTCCACCTCCTCGGCAACTGCAGGTGCATAAGCAACCATATCCTCAAAACCATACCTCCTAGGAGGTCCCACACCAACTCTTCTAGCTCTATCAAGTGCTATACTTGTTCGATGTACTTCAGATGAGGCAGACGGATGACTAAAAGATTCAAATTCAGTAGCACCATGTTGATCTTCTCCACCTTGGTGCTTTGTAATTCACTCCCATCATAAGTGACTTCCCGGCTCCACCTTTGTTTATCAACATCACTACCAAATGGACACTACCATGGACTTCACGGTGGGGTTAAGCATAGAATTTTCATCAAATATTACATTTCTACTAAGTATTACTCGACTCTCAGAAGGTGACCAGATTCTATAGCCCTTAACTCCATTCTCAAAACCCACAAATACACCCTTCTTAGCTCTAGGTTCTAATTTACCCTCACTTACATGATAATAAACAGTAGAACCAAAAACTCTCAACAGAGAATAATCTGCAGGCTTACCAGACCACACCTCATAAGGTGTTTTACAATCAATACCGAGTGTGAGGTCCACGGTTGATCGAGATAGCAGCTGTGCCTACGGCTTACGCCCAAAATCTTCTAGGTAACCCCGGCATTAGAGAGCATGCACCTCGCTCTCTCCAACAAAGTCGATTCATGCGTTACGCTACCCCGTTTCTCTGTGGAGTATTCCTGACAGTATGATGGCGAGCAATCCCTTCATTCTTGCAGAACTCATTAAACTCAGACCAACAAAATTCCAGACCATTATCAGTTCGCAGTCTTTTGATCTTCCTTTCAACTTGATTTTCCACCAAAGCCTTCCACTGCTTGAATTTCATGAAAGCCTCACTCTTATGCTTCATCATAATTACCCAAGTCATCCTTGAGTAATCATCGATCATCGACACAAAATACCTGTAACCTCCAAGAGACTCAACTCGGGAAGGACCCCAACAATCAGAGTGAATATAATCAAGTGTGCCCTTTGTAGTATGCACAGCCTTTGGAAACTTACTACGATGAAGCTTCCCAAACACACAATGCTCACAGAACTCTAAGTCCCGCACCTTGTGCCCACACGAAGATCCCTTTTTGACGAAATTTGCATCCCCCTTTCACCCATATGTCCAAGTCTCCTATGCCATAACTTGAGTCATGTCTTCCCCTGGGAACCTCGGATGATGCAACAAGACGAGAACTCGTCACGATAGAACCTTGAAGAAAATATAAGGTACCCTTTTTAATACCTTTCGAGAACTACCTTCGAACCCTTGTAGACACTCATAACTCCACCTTCCCCTTGGAAACGAAACCTCTACCGTCAAGAAGACTCAAAGATATCGATTCTTTGTCATCGAGTGGAACATGCCTAACTTCGTTCAAGGTACGGAATGTACCATCATGAGTCCTCAATCTTATAGAGCCTATTCCAACTACTTTGCGGGCGGCCTTTGTTGGCCATAGAAACTCTTGCCCCCATCTATCTCGCTCATAAGTTGAAAACCACTCCCCGCGGGGACTAATATGATACGATGCCCCGGAATCAAGAACCCACACATCCCTATAATGTGACCGGTTATTAACAACTAGGGCCGGATCTTCCTCGGAAATTACCATCGGTTTTACGCCGGAGCGAGCAGAACCTTCATTCTTGTCCTGCTTTGCTTCTTTTTCTTAGGACACTCATTTTTCCAATGCCCCTTCTCTTTACGATAATTACGAGACATCATTAGGTTTAGGACCCTTAGAATTCGAATTTTTATGGTTCGATTTCTTTTTACCGATTTTCCCCGTCCCTTACCCCCGAAAGTAACAACTAATCCAGATGTCTGATTTTCTGTACTAGAACCAGATGCCTGATGACGGACTTCTCTAGTATGAAGAGCAGATCTTACTTCTTCTAAAGACAGACTATCTTTCCCAACAATAAAAGAATCCACAAAATTCTCATACGATAAAGGCAAAGATACTAACAGAATTAAAGCAGCATCCTCATCATCTACTTTAACATCAATATTACGAAGATCTAGCAAGATAGTATTCAATTTATCTAGATGATCCCGCAGAGACATACCTTCCCCGCATACGCGGGTGAATGACGTTGCTTCAAAAGCAACTTGTTGGTTAGAGATTTTGTCATATATAAACTCTCTAACTTCAACCACGAACCGACGACGGTTTCTGCTCCGCAACTTCGATAATTATGTCGTCGAAAGACATAGCATAATTGTTGAATGCGCCTTCTCCTCCGAATGGCCATCTCGGCGGTTTCGAATCCGATGACTTCTTTGCCAACGGTGCCTGACCCTTGTTGCTTCGATAAAGCACGCATCTTGATCCGCCACGGATCGAAACTATTTCTCCCAGTAAATTTATCAATTTTCACATTCATCCCAGAACATCTTTCTCACCCGGATCGAACACAAAGCTCGATACCAATTTGTTATGACAGATGTGAGAAAGAACAAATATTGAATGCAAAATTGAAAATAATCAGACACAGATTTAACGTGGTTCACCAACGGAGTGTTGGCTACATCCACGGGCAGGGAGAGAATAATATTATTGATGAGAAGAATAACCAGAATTACAGATGTGATTATGAACTAAATCGTCGTATTAACGATTTAGGTTAAAAGCCTATTTATACCCCGAGTCGAAATCGCCAAACCCGTCAAAGGCGAATCCGCCCGTCGCCCGGCTAAAGCCGCCCGTCGGGCGCGCAAGTGATTTTGACGGGTCTTTCGCCTAGGGCTCTCGCCCGGTCCCCAGACCAATTCGCCCGGTAGGGCGACACCGCCCGGTCGGGCGTGACTCGTCCGGTCGACCGGGCGAGCACTCGATTCCTCCGTATAAGCCGCATTGTCACCAGATTCAAGGCATCAATCTTACATGAGGTTTTACAAATCGGTGATCAGGGGCGGATGCATGTTAGCTTTAGTAGGGTCTAGAAGTTTTGAAAATTTTCCTTATATAATTTGCTGTTTTTCGTAAATTTTCTTGTAAAATTTATTGTTTGAACCCACTAAAAAGTAGTAATTTTATTTCGACCCCACTTAATACATATTCTAAATCCGCCACCGTCAGTGATAGTATAAGTAGTCCACTCAGATTATAACACATGAAACTTATTGCTTCATCTTTTTGTTTTTTTTTACAACGGGAAACAGAGAACAAACCTACAACATTTTCCGGACTTGAACAACCAGATTATGGGCCTCCTGTATAACAACATGCGAAACATTAGAATTACAAAAATAGTCTAGTAAAGATGCTGAAAGCCTAATCGAGTTTGCCAGATGCTGGTAAAGATGCATGAATCATAGCCCACAACGCTTGAAGGGAGTCCGTCCATATGATGATGTTGGTCGTATAAGTCTGAGCTGCCTTAAGACCATGCCAAATAGCCTGGAACTCCGTTTGTGTTGCATCCGACGCCATAACATAACGTCATAACCACTGCTGAGCCATTAGTACTTGCATGATCCCACCAGAGGCTCCACGCAATTGCCGCACACCACGTCCCTGCATGTTTACCCTGCTTCCATTGCTTCATCTTTCAAGGTCGGACAAACATGATACCAGCATAGTTACACCTTGTACTCAATTCTTTTTTTGTAATTTTTTGTTTTGTTTTGGAACATTACTTACACTTGTACATAACACTAGGTTACTTACACTTGTACATAACACTAGGTTGTATGCAAAATTGATTCACTTTAATAGTTGATTGGTTGGCATAAAAATTGAGTCATATGCAGAATAATAGATTTCCAATATAACCACTATTCGACGGGTATACCATGTCCAAAAAAGCTTTGCTTAGCGCAAATTGCCAAAAAGTCAATTTCATACATAGGTTTGTGTGTTTTTTGGGTTGCTAATGCCTATTGTATATGATGGCATGCACCTATGCAGAATAATAGATTTCCAATATAACCACTATTCGACGGGTATACCCTGTCCAAAAAAGCTTTGCTTAGCGCAAATTGCAAAAAAGTCAATTTCATACATAGGTTTGTGTGTTTTTTGGGTTTCTAATGCCTATTGTATAGGATGCACCTATCATATAGGTACTTTTACATTTTCTTTAAAGGTAAGGAGAAATCTTGACAAGTTGGGCGAATAAAGGGATACCAACTTGCATAGGGTGAGAATCGATCCCAAGACCTCTTGGAACCGGGAGGGAAGCTCTAACCACTAGGCTATCCCTCACTCTCCCTATCATATACATACTTTTACATTTTTGTTACATATACATACTTTTACATGTTTTTGTGTTTTTAAGCATAAAAAATTAAATACTTCATCCACAAATAGGTATCATGTTTGATTTTCACAGTCACTATTACACTACTTTAACCGTTGATATCTTGAATTACATTTTTTAGAAATTATTAAACTTTAGTATACTGATAATCTGATATTATACATTCAGAAGAATCTAGTAAGATGTAAGTTATATTTATCTTGATATGTAAATTGCTAAGAATATAAAGTCAAATGTCCGGTTGATAAGTTTGATCCAAATACGTGATGTTTTATTTATTTGTAACAAAGAACAAAAACGTGCATTTGCGTTGAAAATCATGAAGAAAACAAATATTTCAACTAATGTGAAATAAAGGGAGTGTATACTACAAAGTTTGTATACATGTATAGTAAAATGAGTTTTGATGATACTCCTATAGCACAATGTTTAAAACTTTAAACTTGTTATCCTTGGCCTTCAGAGCTACGCATTGCATTTTTCTTAATTATTTGGCATTTTGAAAACCAGTATAAACCAACAAAGGACGCTGGAAAATAAGTAGAAACTACCTTGAGCAACAATGATAGTAGTCTAGTACCATAGTCATCACTAGATTGTGACTAACAATTAATGCTAATATTAATGTAACCAAGGATATGAGAGAGCTGTAAACCTGTAATCAATTGCTTGGTGCAATTGTGCAAATGTGCAATTGCTTCATCTACCAAAGAAGTCGACTTGGCAAATATTGAAAAACATTGTTAATTTGTTGCCACATGGAAATCTTTTCATCTCGAAAGACTCCCCTTACCTATTAGGATATTATGCCAAATTTTCCAGATAAACAGTTTCCATTTAGGTATGATACTCGAGCTCCATAGGGTCCGGAAGTAAGCCAATTCTTGTTGAGCCTTCATGATGCGATTTTCCTTTTCCTGAGAGAGGATAAAATAACTTGATTTTGTAGTGAAATACCCAGAAAGCGTATGTGGCCAGTAGGAGAAATCCTGGGGGTCCCCTACTGGTCGAACTTCCAAAATGCTCGTTGCACTTGGAGGGGTAAACAACTAGTGGACAATGGAAGTGTTCCAGCTGTTTGTATGGGGGTTGATGAGGTGACTTGCCCGGAGTGTTGCTGCTTGTGCTAACGTGACTTCATCCCGTGAGAATTTAGCAGAATTTACTTCTCCGAATAATGGTTTGGATGCTGAGATATCTCCAAGTTTGCACTGATTCGGGTGCCGAAATGAATACAGATTCTGGATATGAAACATGTACAAAATATCTATTTGGTTTACAAAAAAAATTACTTCCTCCGTTTCTTTTTAAATGCAACAAACTTACCTTCACGCACAACGAGACATTATTTTGACCATAAATATCTATAATTACATATAGGTAAAAATTATAAAAATTACATATTATGAAAATAGGTCATTAGACGAACCTAATAACAAGATCCCACTTGACTATGTTTTTCATTATGTACTGATAAGAGGTTTTTATTGTGTCGTTAAGGCACCAGAAATCGCTTTTCAAACAATATTTGTAACACCTAACAAGCAATTACTAAGAACATAGTAAAGGCAAGTCAAGGGTCGATCCACAAGGAAATTGGGATTAATCAAAATCTAACAAGTCTAGATTACCTAATTGAAGGATTTTTGGGGGTTTTGAATGATTTAGTAACGACTAATGACTAACTATTATCAAAGAACTACCAAATAAATACGAAATGACACTAGAGTTAAGGTTACTATTATGAATCAAAGCGGAATAACAATCATTAATGCAATTGTGATTCAAAGGCAACAATTATATATGCAAGATTTAGTTTTCCTCTAAAATACTCGAGTCCTCTCTCGAATGGTCCTCAAGAATGATCGCTTAATCAATCAACTAAATCCTCTCTCGAATGGTCTTTAGTCAATTGATTAAGAGATCCAATGAATACGGAAAATGTAATCCCCCACAATTTTATGAATTTTATAAATATATTTAAAGTATATTTATATATGTTTTAGTATTTAAATAATTAATTTCTTAAAGTGTTGACTATTTTTTTTAAAATCAAAGGATTATTTAATGTTTTTAAATAATCAAATTTTTTGGGCTCATACTTTGAAAGTTATTAATAATTTAATTAGTCGGAGTTGTAGTATAAAAGATCTTAAAAGATGGGTTAGAGGAGCCCAATTCAACTCAATCACCCAATCAACCAAATTTAAAAGTCCAAACACACTTCCTTAAGCCCACAAAGGCTAGTTTTACAAACCTATATAAACCCCAAGAGAGCCCAAAAATCCCCACACAGAAATTACACCATAATTTTCTATTCTCTTTCTCCCCCACTCGGTTCTCTATTTCTTCCTCTCCCTCCACCCATTTTCTTTTTCTCTCGGTTTCCCGGCTAGCCACCCTCGCCGGACCACCGCCGCAGCAGCCGCCGATCCTCCTCTCTCTTGCCGCATGTTTCTTCCTCTTTCTCCTCTTGGTTTATTTTAATTTCTCTTCCTCCTCTATATTATTTTAATAATTAGTTTAATATTTTAAGTATTGTTTTGGTGGTTTGATAGTTAAAGTTTGTATCTTTAACTATTTTAATATTAATTTCAGATTATATAATTAGTTTAATAGAGTAAATAAATTTCAGATTTAACATATATGTTTAAATTAGGTTTTTAAGCATGAAAGCATGGATTTTTAATGTTTTTAAGAGTTAGAACTATAGTACTATGTTATAGTTTATGATAATTGAGTACTTTAATCTTTATAACTATGTTAAAGTAAGTTTAAAAGAGTTTTAAAGATGTTATATGTTGCTGGAATTTTTATTAGTATACTTATGGTGGATTTTAAATATTAAAGTATTGATTTTTTAGGGTTTTTAATGACTAGTATGGTAGTACTATATTAAGGGGTACTAAAGGTTGGAGTTTTAATGCTTAAGAGAGTTTTTAAACACTTTTTAAGAGGGTTTAAAGTATTATAACATTGCTGTAATTTTAGTAGAGTATTAATACTTGGATGTTTTGGTATTTGGTAGGCGGAGAATATACTTTGAGTGATTTCTAAGGTTGAGAAAGTGGCCTCTCATATTGTCTACACAAGATAAGTACATACCTATGTGTTATTAGACTAGTATCATGTCCTAAGGTTAGGATTGATGTAGTATCATGTATAGGGAACTTTTTATAGTTCATATGTGGCTTATATTCAAGTGAAATTGCATGTTTTATGCCGTTGTGTGAAGCATGTTGCCTATGATGAATATTATATGTTTGTATGGATGATTGATGCAAGCATGTGGGATCGGGAACGTTTATTTTATTATTTCACATGAGGGATTAATAAATATATTGTTTATTGGATCATGAATTGTATCATGTTGTTCCCATGGATTTATTATTATATTTACTTTATAAGGACCGTGGGCCCTGTTTGGTAAGTTGGACATTCACCTATTGACAAGTTGGTTGATTGTTGATTTAAGTCAACAAATAAAGATTGGTTGGTTATTAATTAATTAATAGGATTATTCTTGGATTAATTGAGTTGTTAATCACCATATTTAATCCTAAGATAAAAATGGGAATTTTGTGTATCCATGATATTTATGTGGCTGTCTTATTTTGTGAGTCACAACAAATAAATAATTTATTAATACTTAAAGTGGAAAGTGAATAGCAATAAGTTTTAGACTTGTGCACGTCTGAAGTGTTGGACTAGTATGAGTTGGAGTACATGGTGGTAGCCCATGGCTTTTCTTAGGACCAGATTGATCACCGTGTTCTGTTTTATTTAATTAGTACCTCGATGTCGTTGGTCGCGGGAGTACGGAGTCGCGCCCGTACTTTGTCTTCTAAATTAAAGACATGGTTTGGTTTGGACAACTCTATCCATTGACTATTCAATTGAATTATAATTAACCTATTGGTTGTGGAGTCAAGTTCAGTATAGTGAGTCTGTTATATTGTTATATTATTATTTATCTCTGATTTAATGTTCAGTAGTATCATGTTAGGTTTTATATTATTTCTATTTTGTAGTACTCAGCTTTGATGATTACGTGCTTTTCTGTGTGTCGATCATGGTTGTGCTTTATTTATCCTGTAATGACCCATTTAGTGCGCAGTCGTTTAGTATCAATAAAGCATCAACCATTCCAGGTAGGGGTGATAATGAGCCTGTCTTGTTCGCGAACAGTTTGGGCTTGGTTCGGTCAAAACTCAATCAAAGCTCGGCTCGTGGTGGCTCGGCTCGGATTCGAACTCGGCTCGAGACTTTAACGAGCCGAGCTGAGCTAGGCAAAGCTCGCTCGAGAGCTCGTGAACGGGCTCAATTATACTTTTATATAGAAAAATAATATATTTATATATATACATAAATATATTAACCTAGATATCACACAATAATAAGTTAATAGTTCCTTTGTATAGAAGAAAACCTATAAAAATCAAATATTAAAAAGGAAAAACAAATTAAACATGTAAAAAACAAGGGGTGATAAAGAGTCAAGTCTGTTCGTGAACAGTTCGAGCTCGGCTCGTTTAACATTTGGCAAAGCTCGGCTCAAACAAAGTTCGGCTCGTTAAGCTTCAAGCTCGGCTCGAGCTCGAATAAACTTAAACGAACACAAGCCGAGCAGACTACAGTTCGGGCTCGACTCGACCAATAAGCATCCCTAATTCCAGGTCTGAAGATGATGCACCATTGGGTGTCTGGGAACAATGGAGAGCTTGTGTTTAGACTACCTTTATATTTTAATACTTTTGGTTTATTATGTTGTGGTTTGACTTTAAGTTGGTTTGACTATGGTTTGGTTTTGGAGTTGACCTTGTGGTTGACTAAGTTTATTTATGTTTTCAAAGTTATTTATTTATTTCCACTGCAAAATTCTGAATAAGCCGATACGTCATCACACGGGCGATAATACTTTGGTAATTCTCTATGTTTTGTGGGAAAAAGGTATTTTATAAAATAGAGAAATGTCGCAGTGTTACAGAAAACCCCTAATACAAGGATCCCCTTAATTTCTACCCAATATCTTGGCCTAGAAATTAAGTTAATTCATGGGGATGATAAAAGAGTTCAAAATTCGATTTAGAACAATTGAAATCAGAATACCAAAGCATAAATGTGATCAATATCTATCCTATGGTCTCAAAACACCAAGATCAATGCATAATCATCATTAAATCATCACAATTACATTAACAATCCAATGAAACCCTAATTTATACTTTTACCCTAACCCTAGATAGGAGACTACTCACTAATCATGTATTCTAAGCACAAAAATATGAAATTTATAACTAATTTAGGGCTAAACATGATTAATGGATGATTAATAAAATAGAAATAAGCAAATTATGAAACTATATTACTCTAAGATCTATAACTACGGAGGAATAGAGAATAACAATGACAAGATGAATAAAACTGAAAACTTGCAAAATAGATTGATCGAAAGTACCTTGAATGTGTAGAAATCAACAAACTTAATATTTAAATCTCAAATGTAAGAATAAGCAATGTGTTTTTCTCTCTAATATCAACCCTAGAATAACTCTCTAGTCTATAGAATAATAGCATAGTTCAAAAATAAAACATCATTACTGTTTTAATTAGGCACGAGGCCTGACAAACTTTGACGGAACATAAATGGTGCGGGCGCACCGCACAAACAGGTCGGGCGCACCCCATCAACGCTACATTAATTTTTAGGGTAATTTTGGCCTCTGTTCTTCTGGGTCTTTTTGGGTTTTCATTTCGATCTGGGTGGTAATGTTGAAGAACGTTCGTCAGAATAAGGTTAAAATTGGGGTTTATTTGGTTGACGAATTAAATGGGGGGCATCAAATTTGAAGGTAATTCATTACGTTTTATGTTCCTGATTTCGTCCCAAAAAACTTAATTGTCAACTATATTTCTCAAAAATCCGATTACATTATGTTTGAACTTTTATTTGCGAAGATGGTTTTTAAAAAAAAATTTGTGGCTGAAGTTCAGAATTTGGAATTTGCAAAAATCCAGTTACAATCGTAGTCGGTTCTTGAGTCATCCACTTAATTCCTTTTTCTTTCCTTTGTTTTTTTTCAAGACTTCTTCTATTGCTTTAACAAATTTTGTATGCAAAGTAATCAAATTTAAGCATAATTTATTGCGTAAAAGACCTTTTGCTTATGGGTTTTTAATTATGCATTAGAAATGTCAGCTTTGTACTAACGATTTATAAGATTACATTTATTTTTCGACAAAGTACTATCGACAATTTATTTTTATACACTTTTTTTTAATTATGATATACTATTTTTTTCAAAATTCAGATCCTATTTTTTATATTTCATTCCACAGACTACTAAAAGAAAACCAATCGTTTTCATCGGTTTTCAATTTCACTAATTGTTTTGGCAATTTAATGTAATTTCTTTTTTAGTTTGATTTTTGTGTCATTTTTATTGTATTCGAAATTGATTTATATTTTATAATGCCTTTTTTTGTTACAAACATATACTGATTTTTAATAATTATTTTGAACTTTATACCATATAATACAGACTTAAATTATTCATGTATCATTTTTCTTTTATTTTTTTTTTTCTAAAACACGTGATTATCGATACTACAATTGAACATGCATTCGAACATAAGAGTTGCTAGTTTTTTTTTTCAACTAATTTGAAATAACTTGCAAGATTAAAAAGAATTATGTACCTTTTCTAGAAGTTCGCAAATCCCCAATGGACAAATGTGTGATCTCCCCATTGAAATCGTATGTTTTTCTTAGTTTGTAATTTGTATTGACGTGTTGTAGTGTATTGGTAATTTTTTTGAGTATGTAATTGTAAATGGTTCTTACAAAGTATGTAATTGCTAATGGGTTATAGTTTGTTAATTGAATTTTTTAGTTTTTGTAAAGTTTCCTCATTTGAGTGATTTGTATAATGTGAATTATGCAATTGTATTGATTTTAGTTGACTTGTGATTGATTGTTATAATTGTATTTCCGGCAGTTTTTTTAAGCCCCGCTTTGGTTGAAATTGGTTTTATAATTTAGAAAGGGAAGACGGGTAAAACAGTCTCTTCAAAGGGGGACACCATGGCTCCCCCCCTTTCCCTTATATAATAGAGATTAGTCTCAATCTATACCCATTAAAAAAGTCACAAGTCGCTCTTTGTTCCTTAGGAACAGTGCTTTGACGTTCCTACCCTTCACTCTTCACATAACTACTTCCCTGCCCTCCCTTTGCCACGCGTGTCTTTTGGATGCTGCTTTACCTCCTGGCTCCTGCATCTTCTCTTCCCCCTTCTTTCCTCCTCCTCTCCTGACATGTTCCTTTCTTTTCAAATTTCTAGGGTTTCCGCCATTGTTATCGATTGAAGCTTAAATTCGTCTAATTGAAAATGACGACGCAAGCAGGAAGTCAAGGGATGGACCCAGCAGTGTTGGACGACATCATCGGACGCCTTTTGGAGGTTTGACTTGCTCGTCCTGGAAAATAGGTTCAGTTATCGGAGACGGAGATCCGGCAACTTTTGCGTCGCTTCTCGTGAAATTTTCATGCACCAATGTAATCTTCTCGAACTTCAAGCGCCAATTAAGATTTGCGGTAACCCTCACCTTCCCCTCTTTCTAATCTTCATGATTAATGTTATTTCAAGTTCATTTTTTTGTAAGTGTAAGGCATTGTGATTTTTGTTGAAGAATCTGTAAATTAGTAGATGATGAATTTGATGTTTATGTATTGAACAATGAGGTGTTTTTATTGGATGATTATATGCTCATATGTCGATAAGTGTTGGAGTTTTATGGTGGAGTTATTTAATGTTTTCAGTGCATTGTGATTCCAAGGATGATGCTGGTTAGATTTTGGAGTGATTAGGCACCCGATAGCTTCGATTTGTTGATTAGGGTTTTCTTGTTCGAGGTTTCGTGTGATGAGATAATGTTATTTGCAATAATTACTGAGAATATATGGCGAAGGGCCCTTTGGTGAGGGGTTTATGTGTAATGATGGTTAGGGATTTGGAAGGAGCTACGAATTTGACAGAGACTTGGTAATGTACACCAAAAAGTGGAAAGGCTATTATGCTTGGAGCAATTCGCTTAAAGGGCTTGGATCACTTAGCTTGCAGAGATGATTGCGATAGCCAGCGGTCCTTTTGTGCTTGCTAATTGTTAATTCTCCTCATTTCCTTTTTATCTGTGATAACTTTGATAAATTCATATGTGTTGGGTTCAAATTAAGTACATGGGTAATTTGCTGCGATCAACTAGCGCAAAGTTTGCTTTCAAAAATCCTAAGCAACAAAAGAGTGCAAAGTGAAGAAACTTTACATTATCCTTTTCTTCCTTTCTCATACTCGATGTCCACGACAATGATAGCTTTCGATCCATGTGTCATACCTAATCGGCAATCGCCGTCCGATTCTCCGATGATTTCAGATGGAACTGATTTGCCGTTTATTTCTGAGTTACCGGAGCTATGCTCTTCACTTTTCACTTTAATTTATTGTGATTTTTAAACCTATTAAAAGCAAGGAGTATGCTCAAATTCTTGTTCCTCAATTCTGAATATCATTCTACGACAAATAATGTTACAGTCATTATTTGTCGTAGAATGAGCTGACTGCTGAGGTTCTACTCGGAAAACCATACCATGGGCATGGAGGATTTCAGATCGTGCTTACTTGGCGCCAACTATAGCTTGTTGATATTCTGAGAAGTTTGTTCAAATTGTTGTGATGATCTTTCTTGTGCTGGCCATAGTCCCATAGATATTTGATATCCTAGATGATCTACTCCTATTTTGTATCAAGTTTTTTTTTCTTGTTCCCTTTTTTAAGCGTGTCAGTCTCATTTTAATGGAAAACAAAACTATATTTTAGTTATGCAAATCATTAGAGATGCAGAATTTTAGTGAGGCCTTGAAGTGAGTCGGCAGTCGGGTGTTGTACCAGAGAACGCCAGTGCTAAGAGTATGAAGACCATGTTCTGCCCTATCTCCCCCAGTGCTGGTAAGAATCTTAACTTCTGCTTTTTTCATCAATTTTTATTTATTTCGTTAGTTAATGTTACTTTACAATAGTTAATGTTATTTTACAAGAGAGGAAATATTCATAAAGGAAGACAGGGGAATGTCTCGTTACTCTCAATGTGGTAACTGGCAAGAGCTCTCATTTTGCAGTGTCGGAATTCTAGGAAAAGGTAGTTCTTATCCCTGCCTCCCAGATGCTATAATCTGGATCTTGTTGTCTTAATGGTGCTACCGTGCTACTTGCAGGATCGCACTAAAATGTTCAAGAGTTCTACAGTTATGGCAGATGCACCTTCACCCTCTTCTTTTTTCTTTTTTCCTGGTTTTCCTCTCAACCCTCCATCTTCATTCTTCATCTTCCTCCATCTCTAACCTAGATAATTCCCCCTCATTGTCTCTCTCCTCTCCTCTTCATTTTCTACCAGGCCCTCCTGCCGTCCTACTCTCCCCTTCATTATCACTTTTCTCAATTTTCTTCGTCTCTCTCCTCTTTTTTCTATTTCTCACCATTTTTTCTCTATCTCTCTCTCTTATTTTTTGTTTTAGGATTTGGTTCAAGAAGCAATTCAAGCGCCTACTCAGACCCACTCGTCATCGTCGGCCGCTCAGTATCACTCGCCGGCCTTCGGAGTCCGAACAAACCAAACCCACCTTCGCTCCAATCTTCATCTCTTCAGGTATTCTTCTTTCATTTTTAGGTTGAGTAATTTTCGATATAGGGATTTTTTTGTTTGATGTCTCATGAATAACATTAATTCCATAAATTTAAATCCAAAAAAAATTAGATAAATCCGTGAAAGCAATGTAGAGTAAGAATTGCGCTGTAATATCGAGATCCGATCTCGCATCCTGAACTAAATGTAATACTTATCATATATCTCAAATCCGTCTTACTAATTGAGCTAAAGGTAGCACTTTGAAAGTAGTGCAAACAAAAAGCGATAAATAGTGAGACGAGAAGATCTCATGTTAAAATTGTGACCTGATTAGAGAGAGCGGTTTTGGCAGAGAGTTCATGGCGGAGGAGGTCACCAGTGGCGATGTGAGGTACGCCGAGGAGATTGTGGGATAAAACAAGTAAGGCCTTGGTATGGGTCCATATGTTTTCAAAGTCCATGTCCATAATCAGCCAAACATGTCTGATTTAGGGAATGTTTGCTGGGAGGCTGTAGTATCTTTCGAAGAGTTCTTCGGCTTGGCTTAGGATAGGTTTGAGTCTATTCAAGTGGGGTCATTTCTTCTAGATGAGTTACTTATAATGATAGACTAACCAATATTCGTCACAATATTATGCGATTACGAAGTTTGATAATATTTCAATTAAAGGGAGGTTTACTATTGTTTTTTGTTTTACCTTAATTTAAATTTCATTTTTTATTGTGAAAAAATTTTATAGCTTGATTCTTCCAGAATTTACCGAAATATATGGGTTCGAATTGAGGTGGGTTGGGGCTGAATTTGGATGCCATTAGAGGAGGTTTCAGTCTTTGTTTGTTTCTCTTATCTAATTATTTTTTTTCCTGATAAATTGACGATTGTTTGTTCTCGTCGAAGAAAAAAAATGAAGCAAGATCACTCCTTTAATTTTCTGCTCCTACTCCTCTTCAATCTCCTTCTCCAATCCTTCTCTGGTATTTTCTCTCTTTCTTCCGTAATTATTTTCTTTATATATATATATATATATATATTTTGATGAGAGGGTGGTATTTTTCTTTCCTTATTTCTCAGGCTGATTTTTTTATTATGGGTATTACTAATTTCTGGTCAACAATATTGAAATTAGCTGATTACTTATCATGGTATTGTAATTAGGTAAATAAATACTCTATTTTCAACTAAAAAGATTAGATATTTGTGTAATTTCACCAGGTTCCAATTATTTTGATGAGATTGCTGAAGTTTATGTTTGATGGAGAGTAAAGTTTTTGCTAAATTATAATGAATTTGCGCACCAGAGATTATTGTAATTTCTATCATCCTCATAATCAGAATGCAAGGTGTATGATCTTTTTTTTCCCAATAATCTAGCTGTTTGATGGAGAAATAGCTCTTTCTGAACTTGGTTATAGGGTTAGTTGATTATAGGCTCTCTATTATTGCAATGATTAGGCTGCATATCAGCATATCGAACACGAGACGGGGATGCTTTAGAGGCATTGGGACAACTTTAAGTCAATATATGACCTATTAATTTGGTTGGGGGAGCTTCTTATTGCATACTTCATGGTATGCGCTGCTTAATTGTCTGATGCTGCTGCAATAGCTTATTAAGGCCTTCTCAAGCTAGCCAGATTGTAGGCCTTTGTTAGTTTTTTGTAAAAATAATAACCATATGGAAAACATGAGAGAAATGGAGCATTGTGTGAGAGTTGGACACAAGGAGTAGCCAATTACAGTACTTAGATGTTTATTGTGCATTACGGTGACCACATCATTGATTTGCTATAGCGCTCATCTGCAACTTAATTACTGTGTGCTACGAGATGGATATCATGTTATATGCAATGTTTTCTAGGTCTTTAGAACTATCCTCTTCTTGAAACTAAAATCAATTTAAGTGGGAGTCGCTTATTGTTTGGCAGGCACAAAAGCGCGATTTGGAAGAAACAAGAAAAGGCTGGGAATTTCAGTAGGCGAAAGCAAAAGTGAAGGACTAAAAGAATGACAAATAATCAGGATCATAGTTGATATCTTTCTTGGTAAACTTTCTCCTGTATTTACTTGGTGATGTGATTTTCTGTTTTTAGTGGACCTATATAGAGATAAGGGTTAAGGGGTGTCAGTTGACATCCTCTTCATAGGACCCTGAAATTATTTTGTCGATTTTGTATTTTCAAAACTATAGGCTATAGCTAACACCCCGAAATTAAAATTCCCATTATGCGCTTTTGGAAACAGTTTCATACACATAAAGGGATTAACAAACAAATTTACTAACATCAAGTACCCAATATTACTGTGAGACAAATGTCCTTACTTTTTGTTTAGTTTCTCAGCAAATAAATCAAAGAAATCTCAACTGTAATGATGCAAGAATAATTTGCTCCTTTCCCTATTTTAGTCATTAGTCAACCTTCTGTTTCTATCTTAACTCTTAAGAATTTAAGGCAATACATATGTGTTTAGTTTGGCAGATACCAAAGTCCGGAAGAAGTTTCACTTGAGGGGAGGTACACTACTGTCATTATGTAACTCTAAATGGTTAGCTTTTATGGATTCTGCGGTTAACTCAAAATAGAACTGTATTTTCCAACTTTGATTCTCTATTTTTTCATTTCCTATAACAAAATGTTTGTAAGGCAATTGTTGCAATTAAATTCTTTCATGGGGAGGTAGACTATACTGTGGTCACCAAATGGGTCATCTGCTCTGTTTAAATCATAAAATTTGGAACTTGTTATCTAAATGGATTCCTTGTTGTCTTTATGCTTTTGATATATGTATGTCTAATGCAAACTGTTTTATAACAAAGGTGTTAAGCATTCTTCAGCTGATAAGTGGGTGGGAGTGACTCCAGTTTGAGTGTCCATGAGAATTTTTTTCCTTCACTAAACTCTTTCTCCAAATCTTGTACTGATGTTAAGTCTTAGTGGCTACCACTCTTTCTCCAAATCTTGTACCGATGTCAAGTCTTAGTGGCTACCATCATCAGGTCATTGTTAGTGCTATAATATTGCCAATAGGATATTGTTTTATGAGTGTTTTATGTTATTTCTATGAATCACCTCAGGTAGTAAGTTATGGTAGTTAAACGTCTCCTGCTAAATGAAAGATCAGTTTAGTCCACCTATCGTTAAAATAGTTATTGATTTTATAAGATTAGCACGGGTCGAATGCTATTAGTGCACCGTAACATCGAAATTGGTGATAGCAAAGAATTCAGATGGTTTGGTGCTTGGGAAATTTGCAAGAATGATTCTTTCTCTTTTCTTATTATGGTTATGGTTGATTTAATTGGGTCTTCATTTTTAAGGGGGGTGGATAAGGTGTTAGATATAAGGTCTTCATTTAGATGGTTAAGGGAGGTTTAATTGCTTAAGGTCTTATGGTTATGCCTAAATTTTGCTACCTTAGGGGACCGTGCGCGATAGCGCACGGGCCAACAACTAGTTAGATAAGATGTAAGCTTCAATTTGAATTTGTGGAACATGAGGTACTAAATAACATACATAATTATCTATACTAATATATTAAAAGGCGTTCCTAAGAATGTCTATGTCTCATGTAGCACTCTCCTCTAAGGCTATAATGCAAATGCTCTATTTTTGTGTCAAACCCCTCAACTAAAAAAATAATGTTGTGTAATTACAAGGTATCAAACACGTGACCTTTGAAATGAAAAGTGAGAGCTTAACCATTCATCCAACATAACATCATTGTTTAGTATTTCAAAATAAAATATAATAAGGTCTTGTAATTATATCTCATTAAAAGACTTACACAAGTATTTAGATACCTAAACAGGCCCGGCTCTGGGGGTTGGCAAGAGGGGCAACCGCCCAGGGCCCTGACTTTGAAGGGGCCCAAAACTTTTCACCCCCATTAGTTCTTGCCTGGTTGTAGTCATTCTCACCCCATCAGTTATATTTAGCCTTGCTGCAGCAGTAGGATCTTGAATGTAATTCATAAAAGCGGACTATTGGGCTCACTTTGTTAAGGACTCGCTATGTTGATTCGTCAGTTTTGTAAGTCCTCGGCCTATGAACATTTTGTATGGTGCTTTTATGGGCCTTAATGCTCGTTTAATGAAAATCCCAAATTATTTAAAAAAAAAAAGTGAAAAGACTTTCAAAGGAAGGGTCAAAATACAAAAAGTAGGTCTTTTTACATGTGCTAGTTGTCACACAAAACTAAGAGAAACTTGTACTACCAATTCTCTCTCCCCCAACATTAAATTTTAAGTGTACAGCTTTGCAACTTCATCCATTTATTTATTTCATTCAAATTTATTTATATGGGAAAATGTATTTACTCATCGTGTTCCAACTTTTCTTTTGTTTGTCTTGGTAAAAGTATTTTCTTCTAGTATCAGGGCCTGTTCTCCCCAGCTTATTTTCAGTTCAGTTCAGTTCAGTTCAGTTCAATTCAGTTCAGTTCAGTTCAGTTCAGTTCCTAAATGATAATCATTACTATTAATTAGTTATAATTTAATTCAGTTTAGTTTAGTTTAGTTCAGTTCAGTTCAGTTCAGTTGTTTTATGCCGAAGAGAACAGGCCCTCAATGTATCATTGTACATTGATGGGATTGGTGTATTTGCTTTCTTCTATTCGTGCTTTCCTTTTGAGAGATTATTAATTTTTGATTTAATTTTACGGTTATTTCACCAAATACCCCTGACAAATAAATTTATTCACCAAATACCCCCACTTTTTTCAAAATTCACCAGATACCCCTGACCTTTAAAAAAATTCACCAGAAACCCCTGGCTTTTAAAAAAAATACCCAAAATGCCCTTTTGGCTAACGGACGTTAGTGCACCGTTAACTAATTATCTAGTTAACCTTAAAAAACTCTAATTAACCCTAAAAAGCTAATTAATCCTAAAACCTAACTAACCCCAACCCCACCCCCCCCCACCCTCCCCGCGCCCCCACTGCAGCACACCCTCCCCACGCCCCCCTCCTCGACGCAACCCTCCACCCTGCGCGGCCACCACCCACCGACCTCTCCCCCTCCCCCCACTCCCGCAGCCGCAGCCCCACCCCCCCCACCTTCGAATGATTTCGTCTTCCCCTTCCTTCCCTCGAATGATTTTGTCGGTTTTTTCTCGGGCTCGGATCTTGCGACATTAATGGGCTTGGCGACATTAATGGACCAAAACAACAACAACAAGCAACGACGGGGATTGGGCGGCTCGATTTACGGGCTTGGTTGGGTCGATGTCGGGGCTTGGGTGGCTCGATTTTGGGCTTAGTTGGCTCGATTTCGGCAAATGGTGTTCGATTGTGGAGATGGTGGTTCGAATGATGGAGATGGTGGTCCGAGCAACGATTTCACTGGGAAGGGGAGGGGGAGGGGTGGGGGCAACCGATTTCGCGGGGGAAGGGGAGGGGGAGGGGTGGGGGCAACGATTTTGCGGGGGAAGGGGGAGGGGGATGCGGGTTGGGGTGGTGGGAAGGGGGAGACGCGGTGGGGCTGGGGTGGTGGGAAGGGGGAGGCGCGGATGGGGCCGGGTTGGTGGGGAGGAGGAGGCGGGGCGGGGGGGGGGGTGGGGTTGGAGTTGTGGGGGGTGGGGTGGGGTGGTGGGGTTGGGATGGGGGGTGGGGGTGTTGGGCTTGGGGTGGGTGGGGGGTGGTGGGTGGGGGTGGGTTTAGGGTTAGTTAGGGTTTTAGGGTTAGTTAGAGTTTTAGGGTTTTAGGTTTAATTAGGGTTTTTTAGTGTTTTTTAAGGCTTTTAATGGTTAATTAGGGTTAATGACTAACGGAGTCAACCGCCGTTAGTCATTTGGGCATCTGGTGAATTTTTTCAAAGGTCAGGGGTATCTGGTGAATTCGAAAAAAAGTGGGGGTATTTGGTGAATAAATTTATTTGTCAGGGGTATTTGGTGAAAAAACCGTTAATTTTATTATGGATTAACTTTATATTTTAATACTTTCTTCATCAGATAATGTAGTTCTTATTTCTTATTTTTTATGAAAATTAATGAAAGTGGAACATATTATGATTTGCGCTTGATGCTATACTTGTATTGAGAAGTAATTTCTTGTTCATTTTTTTAATATAAAACAACATTAATTGAAACTTTTGGTAAATTATGCTATGGTTCCAGCCAATAATATAAACATAAATGAAAAATAATCAATGGAATTACAACAAAGTAGATAATCAAAATAGAAAGATAAAAAATTAGAAAACTTAAAAAAATAATCATAACTATACTATGGGTCGAATGGAGTATATATTTTAAGTGATGTATTTTTCAATTTTTTTACTCATATTATTTTCACTTAACACGTCTATTAACACATAGTTTGACCCGTTAATATGTCTTTCAAACGATTTGTATAAATTATGAGCTTGAATCGCAAAACGCATTTTATATCTTCTTTAGGTACTTATTTTGTCATGTTATGTTATTGGTAATACTATACACTACTCAAAAATCGGGAATTGCTAATTATTCCATTAGAATTAAAGGGCCCCTATGTCTTATCTCGCCCTGGGCCCAGAAATTGTCAGGACCGGGCCTGTACCTAAACATTAATGGAAATGATAATAGACTATTGTAGACATAAACTCTTACTCGAGTTTCTTGTATTTTTGAAATTATGACGTCAATTTTTTTCCTCACAAGACAAAAAATTACGAAAAGAAACAACCCGGGGCATCGCCCGGGACACTCACTAGTTAATAATACATAAACTAGTTATTAGGCCCGGTCTATGCCTCGGGTAAGAAAATTTTCATTTATTAATATTGTACTTTAAAATGATAATGCTAATACTACTTGGTCTAGTGGTTAAGACTTTAGTATATGATGAACTTAAGGTCACGGGATCAAAGCCTATACTATGCAATTTCTATTTTTTTTTGTACATACATGGATTACATGAAGTAAAACGACATTAGGGAGAGCGCCACGTGGCGCCGTTTCTTGTTTAGGAAAGTCTTTTAATATATTTGTATAGATGGAGCAATTGATTAAACGTGACTAACAAGTAACATGGTAACCAATTTACAGTTAATGCATGTATAGATAATAATAAATCAACCGATTGGGCATAATAATAAATGAAACAAAAGGAGTCTGTTTTATGATATGGAAAAGGATATGTTTACAACCTTACTTACTTTCTGTTATAATTAAATATCTTTGTGCTATGATAACACCACATGCCGCAGTAGCACATTGGTTAAATCTTCTATGAGCTGAGATTCCAGGTTCAACTCCTGGCTGCGGCAAGTTTTTTCTTTTTTTTTTTTTTAACTTTTAGAGGGTTACTTTTTTTTTTTTACGAGAAAGAGTGTTATTTTAATTAAATATCTTTACGCTACAATAACATCAGATGCCGCAGTAGCACATTGGTTAAATCTTCTATGACTTGAGATTCCAGGTTCAACTCAAAATTTTTTAATCTTTCCCCTAACTTTTATAAATGTATATTGGTTGCAATTTAACTATAAAGAATTAACCAAATTTGTTCATCTGAAACTTTTTTATCAACTACTCCTTCTGTCATTTTTTTTAAAATTATTACACTTTGACATTTTATACTATTCACACATTTTACTTTGACCATCATTTACGTAAATAAAAACATAGTTATGTGGAATCTTGTTAGATTCGTTTTAATACGTATTTTATTAATATGTACTTTTTATATTTTTTACAAAGTATAAAACTAGAAATATTTATCCTCAAAGTTTTGCAATGACATGCATTAAAAGTGTAATTTGTAAACGGAGGGAAGCTATGTTGGCACTTTGTCATTTTTAATTTGATACATGGAGCATGTTGGCTTTGCTTAGGAGAAATGCCTCAATATCTGTATATATATATTTAGAATAATTTTTCATGATATATTCAACAAAAATAATAGTATACTTATTATAAAAGTAATATATATTTATTTAGAATAAATTTTCATGATATATTCAACAAAGACAATAGTATATTTATTATAAAAAGTAATACATTTATGAAAAAAGTAATGTATAAAAACTTAATATACGATCATATTATTATACTGATGTTTTTTGGATCTCAATATGCTCCTTTTTTTTTATCAATTATACTCCCTTCGGTTCTTTTCAATCTACACACTTTCCTTTTTGGTCCGTTTCTTTTTAATCTACATATTGTTGCCTTTTCTATTCTTGGTAACATGTCTCGTTTACTTTCTCCTCTTTTTCTATCCATGTCATCCACTCTTTAATTTATATATCTCCCTTTTCAGTTTCTATCTCATACTCTTGGTTCTCCCAGAGTGAAGCGAGTAAACTAAAAGAACCAAAGATTTTTTTATATTAATAAACTAGTTTTTAGACCTGGACTATGCCCCGATTAATTATAACTGTATTTTTAATTTTTTTATTGTATGTAGATATACTATAATACTAGTAAGATTAATGACAACACACATATATCCGTCGATGGTGCGCATGGGTGTATGTAGAGGAAGGTGCGCATGGGTCAAAATGCAGGTCAACAAAACATAAAACTCATATTCATTTAACCAACGTCACACAGAATGAACATCTGTTGATCTCCAATGAACACCGAAAAACATAAAACCTATTTTTTGAATTCATTACTTTCATTTTCCCACACAAATTTTCAGAGACTTTCTATCTCTTCTTCCCAAATCCTCCAACATCTCTCTAACTTCTCTCTAACCTCTCTCATCAAACTCTTCAAATTCTTCATTTTTTTGCACAATTTTCGTACATGAATATGAACACAATGAGTTGTGAAGCGAAATCGACAACATAAGGTATTAGATCTATGCATTTGATAAGAAAAAAGAACATTTTTTTACATTTTGCACTTTCGTTTCTTATTTTTTCCCTCTTTTCTGGTGAAGATCTTGATAGTGGTTTGTGAAAAAATGAAAACAACCTTGCAATTATTGATGTCCCAATGAACGAAGGAGAGAGCCCAATGAATGAAGGAGATGAACGAGTTTGACATCTAGAAAAAACCAGGTAATAATGTTCATTGTACTGTAAATATATGTTGTATTATTATAATGTACTCATTGAAGTCGTATTGGTCATATGTTTATTATATTTAGCCATATGTTTATTATGTGTTTGTTCAGATGTTAGGTACATTTGTTCATATGTTCATTGTCTGTTTGACACATATTAATTGCATTAATAACATGAATTATGGCATATGTTCATTGTCCTATTAGCATATGTTTACTGAAACACATGTTGGTCAGATGTTTATTGCATTTCAGTCATATGTTCATTATGTGATCGGCTACGAAATGTTATGTTGTGATTAGTAAAAATTGTGGGAGACATTTGAGGCGTTGTAGAGGTCCTACAAATCTCATAGGCATACCAAGGTATCTTGAGGAACTCGAAAAGGTCTCGAAGAAAAAAAATGACCAAACTTGGAAAAAGGTCGAAAACGCCCTAAAATAGCCAAATACATGCTTTGGGAAATTCTAGAGGTCTGAGCCACAGACCCCATAGCATGCATCATGGGACTATAGGAGGCCTTGTGAAAGCATTCTCATGTCGTGGAACGAGCATATGATGACCTCCAAAGCCAATTTGGTGTGGAACTAGAAAGATGCAAAACAAGCCCTGAAAGGCATTTTGAGGCAATGTTACGGTCTTGAGAGTTATCCTAAGGCATCTGAGGCCATTGGAAAGATCCTTGAGGAGATATATTGCCGGACCTGAAAAACTCCGGAAATGAACCCAAAATAGCCAAATTAGATTATTTATTATCTGAGGCCAAGTCTCGAAAAGGATTGCATAACTTTTAGAGGGTCTTATCTAGGTAATTGGCTTAGAATGATAACGGTCCATAGAAATATTTATCTTTATTTATAGTTGATATTAGTCTCAATTAGATAAAATGTAAGCTTCAATTTGAAATTTGTTTGGGAGTCTTGCATTTAAATCACATAAAAGAATTAGTATTAAGCAAAATTGGTTTAATTGTCCCTTGAATTGATAAATCTCTTTTGTTAATACGAGATAGGTACGTAAGTAGGGGTGTGCATAAAGGGACCGGGACCGGAACCGGACCGGAATGGACCGGACCGGTTGATTCCGGTCCGGTCCCCGGTCCAGAGAAATCAAGGATTCCGGGTTTCCGGTCCGGTCCTGGTTAAAACCGGATTTTTCCGGTCCGGACCGGAAACCGGAATTTATTATTTTTTTAAAAAAAAAAGTCGCTGGCTGGCTGGCTGAGTCATGCTTGATTCTTGTCTCTCTCCTAATCTGCCTTCAGCCCAACAAAACATCAAACCCTAACCCTTCAATCTCTCACCCCCTTTCCTCTTCTCTCTCCTAAACTCCCTCAAGGCTTCAATCTCTCAGGCGTCTCAGCAGCACGACGACCGCACGCGACCGCACGAGATCACCGTTTGCCGGCCACCTTTACCGGCGACCGCACGCGAACCCCATTCCTACTACCGGCGACTCGGCGAGGCGAATTTAAGGTAAATACCTTCCTTTTCTTTTGTATTTTCGAATCATTTTCAAATTAATTTATGAATTCTTGTGATTTGCAATTTTATTATGTTTTTTTAAATCCTTGTTTGTTTGTTCATTAATTTCAATTTTTCGAATGCTTGTTTTCATTAATTTCGAATTATTATCTTGCAATGCATGTTAATATGAAAAAAAAAAAAAGGTCCATTCCGGTCCAAAACCGGACCGGACCGGAATTTTTAGGTCCGGACCGGTCTGGACCGGAATTATTCCGGTCCGGTCCCCGGTCCGGAAAAATCTGGAATTCCGGTCCCGGTCCATTCCGGTCCGGTTCGGTCCGGTCCGGTTTTGGATCGGTGCACACCCCTACGTAACGGGTCACTTAAAGTATAAGTGACCTTTTTAAAGTAAGAAGTAATATCTTGTCTAAGAATGACCCCTTTTACTTATAATGTCACCCCTTTAAGCCGTTAACTAAAATTGTGACCATTTTATGGCAAAAAATAAGGTGTACTTACACTAACTTTATAATGAGGCGGCCTTACATAAGACTTTCTACGGCCCCACATTTTGATGGTCATAGTTTTACTATGATCACGTGAGAATTTTTTGTGGAACATGGGGTACTAAATAACATAATTAATAATACATAAATGGAGCAATTGATTAAAAGTGACTAACATGGTAACCAATCTACAGTTAATGCATGTATAGATGATAATAAATCAACCGATTGGTTAATAATAAATCAAACAAAAGGAGTCTGTTTTATGATATGGAAAAGGATATGTTTACAACCTTACTTGCTTGCTGTATAATAAAATATCTTGTGGTATGATAACATTAGGTGTCGCAATAGCACATTGGTTAAATCTTCTATTAAGCTGAGATTCCAGGTTCAACTCTTGGCTGTGGCAAATTTTTTTTATCCTTCCCCTGACAGTAAATATTGAATTTGTAGGTTGCAAAATAGAATTAACCAAATTTGTTCATCAGTTCTCTTTTTAAAAAAAACGGTTTTTTCACCAGATACCCCGAGTTTTCAAAAAATTCACCTGGTACCCTCCAACTTTTCAAAATACATAGGGTACCCATAAGTTTCAAACTAATACACAGGGTACCCCTAAGTTTCAAACTAATACACAGGGTACCCCTAAGTTTCAAACTAATACACTCAGATACCCTTAATGACTAACGGCGTTAACCGCCGTTAGTCTTAACCCCAATTAACCCCTAAATAACCCCTAATTAACCGAATTAAACACTAATTAACCTAATTAAACCCTAAAACCTAACTAACCTTAACCTAACTTCTAAACATAACCCTAACCCCCCTCCTCCACCCTCCCACCACCCCAGCAGCCCCCACCACTCCCCCAAGCCCCCCTCTCCCCCTCCCCACTCCACCCACCACCCCGTCGAAACCTCCCTCCCTCCCTCCCCTAACCCCAACATGCCCCCACTACTTGCTTGCTGTATAATAAAATATCTTGTGGTATGATAACATTAGGTGCCGCAGTAGCACATTGGTTAAATCTTCTATGAAGCTGAGATTCCAGGTTCAACTCCTGGCTGCGGCAAAAGTTTTTTTTAAGAACTTTCAGAGGGTCACATTTTTTGAGGGGAAAAAGGGCAATTTTAAGTAATTCTTTATGCTACAATAACATCAGATGCCTCAGGCCTAGAGATTCCAGGTTCAACTCCTGGCTGTGGCAAATTTTTTTATCCTTCCCCTGACAATAAATATTGAACTTTTACAAATGTATATTGGTTGCAAAATAGAATTAACCAAATTTGTTCATCAGTTCTCTTTTTTAAAAAAACGGTTTTTTCACCAGATACCTCCGAGTTTTCAAAAAATTCACCTGGTACCCTCAACTTTTCAAAATACATAGGGTACCCATAAGTTTCAAACTAATACACAGGGTACCCCTAAGTTTCAAACTAATACACTCAGATACCCTTAATGACTAACGACGTTAACCGCCGTTAGTCTTAACCCCAATTAACCCCTAAATAACCCCTAATTAACCTAATTAATCACTAATTAACCTAATTAAACCCTAAAACCTAACTAACCTTAACCTAACTTCTAAACCTAATCCTAACCCCCTCCCCCACCCTCCCATTACCCCGCAGCCCCCACCACTCCCCAACAGACCCTCCCCCCTCCCCTCTCCCCCTCCCCCCTCCACCCACCACCCCGTTGTAACCTCCTCCCCTCCCCTCACCCCGTCGAATCCCGCCCCCCCCCCGGCCCGTTGAACCCCAAAGGCCCGCGATTCCGCCCCCCCTCCCGGTCCGTTGAACCCCAAAGGCCCGTCAAATTCCGCCCCCACTCCCCGGCCCCGTCGAACCCCAAAGGCCCTTCGAATTCCTCTACCGTAATTACTCCTGCGAGAACAGCTTCAAGACTAACGGAGGTCGGGGGAGGGGGCGAACTCGACTGGAATTGAGGGAGGGGGGAGGTTTGGGGACGGGGTTGGGGAGGGGGGAGGTTTCGACGGGGTAGGCTACGAGGAGAGACGAGATAGGCGGGCGGCGGGGAGAAGACGGGGGTGCCTGCGGTGGTGGGGGGGGGGGCTGTGGGGGGGGGGGGAGGGGGGCTGCGCGGCGGGGGTGGGGGAGGGCGGGGGTGGTGGGAGGGGGGGGGAGTGGGTGGTGGGAGGGTGGGTTAGGGTTAGGGTTAGGGTTTAGGGTTAGGGTTAGAGGTACGGGTTAAGATTAGGGCTAGTATTAGGGGGTTATTTAGGGTTTAAAACAGAAAATTAGGGTTAATGACTAACGGCGGTTAACGCCGTTAGTCATTAAGGGTATTTGAGGGTACCCTGTGTATTAGTTTGAAACTTAGGGGTACCCTATGTATTTTGAAAAGTTGGAGGGTACCACGTGGGTACTTGGTGAAAAAACCGTTAAAAAAATCATTATACTTTGACATTTTATACTATTCACAACTTTTATTTGACCATCTTTTACGTGAATAAAAACATAGTTATGTGGGATCTTGTTAGATTCGTTTTCATATGTATTTTATTAATATGTTTATATTTTTTACAAAGTACAAAACTAGAAATATTAGTCCTTAAAGTTTTGCAATGGCATGCATTAAAAGTGTAAGTGAAATAATTATTTGTAAACGGAGGGAAGCTATGTTGGCACTTTGTCATTTTTCAATTTAATACGTACGTAGAGCATGCTGACTTTGCTCAGGAGAAATGCCTCAATATCTGAATATATTTATTTAGAATATGTTTTCATGATATATTCAACAAAAACAATAGTATATTTATTATAAAAAGTAATATATATTTATTTAGAATAATTTTTCATGATATATATGCAACAAAAACAATAGTATATTTATTATAAGAAGTAATACATTGATGAAAAAAGTAATGTATAGAAACTTAATATACTATAATATATTATTATACAGATGTTTTTTGGGTCTCAATATGCTCCTTTTTTGACAAATTATACTCCGTTCGTGCTTTTTAATCTACACACTTTCCTTTTCTATTCTTGGCAACACGTATCATCTACCTTCTCCTCTTTTTTCACCCACATCTACTTTTTAATATTTTAATGAAAAAATTCACGAGAATAATCCAAACTATTAACCATCTTCCATAATTAATCCCAACTATGGGTTATTCCTGTATAATCCTATTTATAACCTCATTAATCCAAAAATACTCTAGTCACCTGTTGCAACCTATTTTAACCGGTTACATAGTCATGTGAGCCTCACATGACTTCTTCTTTTCAATCTTCTATTTAACTCCATTGAAAAAACGCAACGGTAAGTTGGAAGAAAAGAGAGAATTGAATCCTCCCCAAAAATCTTGCCATGAAATCTGCTTCTGGATCATCTTCTTGGAGGTCTTTTTCTGGTGCTGCTGCTGAGAGGGTTACGCTTTGTTTTCATAATACTCCCCCAAATTGAGGACAGTGAAAACAAGGGGTTTGAATTATGGAAGAAAGTTCTATGGATGTGCTCTGTGGCCTGTAAGTACAACTATAATTCGAAGTTGGTTTTGATTGAAAGATTTGAATTTCGTTTTGATTATGATTTGTATATGTTGCAGAAATCAGATTGTGGGTTTTTCTTATGGGTAGATGAAAACCAAATGGGAGATGTTGAAGACAGTAGTATAGAAAAAGAAATGTTGATTGACCAATCACTGAATGACAAGAAGGTTTTAGAAGGAAAAGTGCAGAGGCTGAAAAAGAAGAAAAAACAATTGGAGGATGCCCTAACTGAGATGAAGATGGTTGTTTCAAAAAATTCAAAGGGGGAAAAGCATGCAATGACTGCACTCTTTTTTTTCTTAGGTTTTATTTGGTGTTGTGTTGTATTAGCACATGAAGACAGTACTTTTGAGCTACTATGTAACTGTTATTGCCTGAAACAATGGCATGATGATATGATATGAAAAATTTGCATATTTTTGGATAATTTTGCCATGATATAAACTTCATTACATTGCTCCAAAACAAATAGTTAACAATATGAATTTGTTCCAAAATAGTTCAACTAGTCCAAAATATCTAAGTTCATAACTAGAATTTCAGCTTCCCCCAAAAAAAAACAAAATGATGCTCATAAAAGCAACTACACATGACACACTTGAATTTCTCCACATGAACTGATCAATTGGTGGGTGATGTTCATATGACCTGCATCAGTGCTAGTACTCACTCCAATTCCCTTTGCCAACTGCAAAACAAAACACACACAAGGTTAGAACTGTGAAAAAAAGGGCTTTGCTGCTGTGAATAGATGAAGCTTAGTACCTTAGGTCCTTTTGCACCACCCCTGCTGTTGCTGGACTTCTTTACCTTTTTCAGGACACCTTCTTTTGTTGTGTTGTGTTGAGTGGCACAAGCTACAAGTCATCTGAGTCCCATGCTTGGTTAACTTTTCAGGTTCCTTTGGATCTTCATGTGGATCCTTTCTTCTGTTCTTCCTTGGTCTACCTGGAGTCCTGGACCAACCTTAATTGGAGGTGGATCAATTGGAAACTCAACTCTTGGCCAGTGCATTTCCCCAACACATGGGGGAATGGCAACTGAATATGACAGCAAGTGTGTTTCCTTCTTGTAGCAGTCATGGACATAACTCTCAGCTTCTTGGTGCAAAAAAAAGATGCAAGCCACAGCATGACAGCTAGGGGTGTTCAAAAAAACCCGACCCGCAAAACCCGACCCGTCGACCCGGTGACCCGCATCTAAAAAACCGGGTATTAAAATAGATTTTTTCACATATACCGGGCGGGGTTCCCGACCCGGTAAAATAGACATGAAGCTGGTCGGTCACGGGCCAAGGTTACAATTAAATGGGTACCCGAAAACCCGGGATATTTTGCTTTCTATAATTTTTTTGTAGTTCGTGTCTTGTAAAGTAAGCATTATGTACTTGTCATTCTCAATGCTAAGTATCAATACAACTCTTCTCTTTCATCCACCATTAACTTCTGTATCTCTAGCCGTTAAATTACTATAAGCTGAATATAGTAAATTAATGAAGCAATGTCCTTAACAAGTAAAGCAAAAAAAAGAAAAAAAGTGATGTCCTGCACTTAAACTCTCAAGGTCTTCCTTCATTTTTCTTTCTCTCACTGTTTCTCATTTTCTCTCACTTTTATTTTGGCAGTAGCTGCACACAACACATAGAGTATATGTGTGTTAATTGAGTAAGACTTTTATTTTGGTAATGACAATAAGGTTACTAATTGAGTATATGGGTGTTAGTGGCAGTTCTTCACGCCTTCACCACACTGTTTGTGGACACATTATAATTTTTTTAAAAAAAGAGTATATTGAGCCAGGTACCCAATGACCCGACCAGGAAAAATAGGGTACCCGTTTTTCCGGGTCGGGTCATGGGTCGCATTTTCAAATACCCGCAAATGTGGGTACCCGCATATCCGGGTACCTGGTTATGAACACCACTAATGGCAGCATGGAATTCCAGTCAACTCCCATTTTCTACATGTACACACTCTCCTAGTTAGGTCAACTGTCAGAGTGTCTAACCTATGAGACACCTGAAATACCATTTTGCTAGAAGGCATCACATTACATGAAGCTGCCTAATCCTTCTCTTTTTCCAGTTTTGCTTGAATTCTAGGGCAAATAATCCCTTTGTACTTCTCCAACTCTTCTCTCTTAGTAATGAGTCTTTGCATTAGTGTTGTCCTGATGTCTTCAAGCATGAATATCAGGTGTTTTGTCCTTGCACTAAGTATATAACCATTGAAGGTTTCTACCATATTGCTCACAACAACATCACACTTGGTCAGTGTATTTGTAAATGCTCTACAAAAGCACTTTTGGATCATACCCTGTGAAAGCTTCAACTGCACTTGGACTGACTTTCCCCATCTCCTCCAGTGCATCCTGATAATCTACCTCATTGTATGCCAGAACAACTTTCCAAAACATACACTTGAACTCATCACCTTTGTAATTCTTGTGCCATAGTGCAAAGATATGGCGTGCACAGTGCTTGTGTTCTGCTTCAGGTAAGATAGTATGCACTGCATTGAGTATTCCCTGCCAACAAATTCATCAAAACAGTATGCACAACATGGTTAGGATCGGATATGTTAAATGTATGTACGTGTAAGTACAAAGTAATATAAGATAGCTTACCTGATGTTCATCAGAAATTATTGTAATGCCTTCACCATCAATGCTTCCAATGACTTTACTTACCTCACTGATGAACCAATGCCAACTGTCATTATTTTCCCCTTCATAAACTGCCCAGGCTAGAGGATACATTTGGTCATTAGCATCACGACCTACTGCAGACAGTAGCATGCCTCCCAAGAAGGTTTTTAGGAAGCAACCATCTACACACAGTACCTTTCTACACCCAGCAACCCAACCATCTCTTACACCATCAACGCATACAAAAAATTTTTGAAAACAGGAGGATTAACTCTCCTAGTTGGATTAGTTTCCAACTTAAAGCAACTACGAAGCTTGTTATAATGTTCTTTCATGCTGCCATGAAGCTTCTTGTGAGCTAAATACTTCACTTTGTCGGCCCAATTCTTCTTCACAAGAATTTTGTAAGCTCTTCTTACTGTTTCAATTATGTCCTTAGCAGGCCAATGGGGTCTGCTCTTAAACACTTCAAGAAACTGCTCTGCCACCCAAGTTGCTTTCAATTGCCTATTTGCTTCCATGTTTCTATTACAAGTATGCTCATATATGACTGACTTAACTACAAAACATGCTTTGTTGTTGTCCCAACTTGCATAGATCCTAAAAGGACAACTTTTTACACACTTTGCTCCTAGCCTGGCCCTCTTTTTTTGTCACTCACTGCAATAAACAAGTTCCTCCCTTGTGCAACTGCAAACCTCACTATGGCATCCCTGAACTTATGTCTATTTTGAAACCTAATGCCAACCTTCAATTCCAAAGTGTTAAAGTCAGTGTTCTCATCCACAACTTGCACCCTAACCCTCCTTCTTCTACTAATTATATTGTCCTCATCACTTGAACCTGGTGTATTTGCCTCTTCATCAGTGTCTTCATATTCACTCAGGAAATCATTGTTGGTTTCTTCAGCTCCACTTGGCTCACCCCCTTTCTGCTTCTGCTGTCCAGTAAGCTTACCTAATGCAGCCTCCTTTTGCAGTTCTTTTGCAATCCCAACTATCCTATTGTTCCAACTCCTGAGGTTATCCTTGGCCACCTTTCATTCCTCATCATCAGTCCCTCCATCAGAATCTACCTCTAATCCCTCAATATCATCCTCACCTTCACCATCTTATCCCTCAATATCCTCTTCCAGTTCTGTCTCAACATCAGATGTATCCTCACCATCTGGAATAAAATCAGCATATTTTGGATCTAGGTCATCATAATCAGGCTCATACCCTTGAAAAAACTCATCCCAACCTATAGGTTCCTCACCTCTTGGATCATACCAAGCAAAATACTCATTGGGGTTCAGTTGTTCAAGGTTTTCAGAAGAATAATTTATTTGGCTTTGTTGAGTTTCAGGTTGTTGACTTTGTTAAGTTTCAGGTTGTTGGCTTTGTTCAATTTCAGATTGATTAGCAGCATTAAATATGATCTCTGTGAAGGTGTTATCCAGGGTAGGTGAGTCAACATGAGTAAGGTGAGGTTCATTTTGTTGTGTAGCAGTAGATTCTGCTTGGGTAAAGTGAAGGATTCCTTCTGAGTTGCTGACTATGTTGGTGGGGTAACTTTTTGTGTTTCTGGGACCACTGAAATTTTATGCCCCTTCTTCCCTCCTCTGATAGGGGTCAGTTTTTTGGGTCTAATACCCCTTCCTTCACTTACAGTTGAGACCTTAGTTTGGCTTTGTGTCTCCCCTCCTTCAATTTCAAGAATTACCTCTGGTGTATCTACCCCATGAACTACATAGCAATCAATACACCTATTTTTAAGCACAATCTCTATCATAGTCCTAACCTCTGAGTCATTATACACCCTATTCAAACCCTTCTCAAATGATTCAGAATGGAGGGCCAAATAATAAATCTCAGAAATGCTAGAGTATTTGCCACACTTAGCTTGTTAACCAATTCCTCTAAATAGAACCAACATAGTTCATCTGCATCCACCTGAAAAGTCCTAGCATCCCCTCCCACAAATTCCATTATTCCCTTTTTATTCTTCTTAAATTGACCACCATGCCACATCCTTATACAAACAGTTGTACATGCCATAATTATCAACTAAACCTAGTAATTTAACAACACACCAAAATTATTAAATTAAAACAACAAAATTCAGAGAGTTTTCATGCTCGAAATTCAAAGTTCAACACTTTAAGAAGAAGACCAAAAAATTCGAACTTTACTTACCAACAATGGCAGAACCTTGAGTAGCGAAGAAATCTCCAATCACCTTTATCTTCACCTTGATGTGTTGAAGAAGAAGAGTTGAATTTTTTTACAGCAGAACATTCATGGTGGGTGATGAATAGTTGTCTAGAATAGGGGGGGGAACACGCTCATTAACTTCCTCCATTAACTCTTTTGTTCAGTTTTGGAGGGAAGGTTACTTTTACCATATCAACAAGTTCCAAGTTAATGGGGAGAATTTTTGGATTAATGAGGATATAAGTTGGATTATACAGGAACAACCCATTGTTGGGATTAATTGTGGAAGATGGTCAATAGTTTGGATCATTCCTGTGAATTTTTCCTATTTTAATTCACTTTTTAATTTTTCTCTCTCACTTTTCAGTTTCTCTCTCATACTTTTGGAATTCTTCCTTAGTTCTCCCCAAAGTGAAACGAGTAAGCTAAAAAGAAATGGAGGGAGTGCTTTTTTTTATTACTCCCTCCATCCCATAATATAAGTCCTGATTCTAATTTGGGAGTCAAACTTTAAAATCTTTGACCAAATATTCTCATTATTATTATTATATACCAAAAACATACTCATGTGAGATCTTGTTAGATTCACCTTAATATATACTTTCATAAAATCGACTTTTTATTTTTTTTATTAATACAAAAATTAAATTATCGAAAGTCAAATGTATGTCTTAAAGATCGTGAAAAGAAAACAGACTTATACTCCCTCCGTCCCATAATATAAGTCCTGATTCTGTTTTTACACGGGAATTAAGGTAGAGTGGAATCTTATTTTATTTGAATAAAAAGATTCATTTTTATTGGGAAACACCTATATTGGTTTTTTCTTTTTAACAAAAAATAAAAATTGAACATTAATGTTGCATGGTTTAATGTGTAGATGAGTTCAATGAGGTAAAAGATTCCATTTTATCATTAATAATGGTGCATTGGAAGCTGAAATTATAAGGACTTTTTGGAAATTAAATTATTTTCATGAGGGTATTTTGGACATAATTATTGATTGAAAATAGAAACATGACTTATATTTTAGGACACTTTAAAAGGAAAGGGGACTTATATTATGGGACGGAGGGAGTATTACGAAACGAAGGGGGTAATAAATATACTACTAATTCACAAAAAAATACTACTAAAGATACTCCCTCTGCCCCATAATATAGTGATGGTTTCCCTTTTACAGAGTTTCCAAGATATACATTTGACCTTCAATATCTTCAATTTCATATTAAAAAAATATAAAAAATTGATATTATGAAAGTAAACATTGAGGCGAAACTAACAAGATCCAACAAGACCAACATGAGTATGTTTTTTTTATATATTAATGAAAATATTTGGGCAAAAATTTTAAAGTGTAACCCTCAAGAGGGAGTAAATGACTAGGGGTGAAAGTTCGGTGTACGGTTTGGATTAGGCCTAATTAGAGGTGATCATAGGCCGGGTTCGGGCCAGGCCGAGCCAAAAAAAATTTGCCCATTGACCGGGCCGGGCCCAAATCCGGGCCAAAAAATTGTGCCCAAAGCCCGTTATTTCGGGCCGGGCCAAAAAATTAGACTAAACCCTCTTTTTTGTCTTGTCCAAAGCCCGCCCAAAAAAAAAATACCGAGCCCGCCCGCCCGCGGGCCAAAAAAACTGCCCAAGCCCGCCCAAAAACCGAGCCAGGCCGGGCTGGAGTTGATCAGCTCTAGGCCTAATCCAATCCGATCCGAACAAAATTTGGATTTTAATTTTCCAATCCGAATCCAAACCAATTAGAGTTCGAATCTGATCCAATCCAATCCAATCCGAATTTTCATACTCTAAATTGGATCCAATCCGAAAATCCGATTTTTTTAAAACTCTAGTTTTTCAATGAAATAAATTAAGCACAACAATAGCCTAGTAGATTTAGGAAATGAGGGATTAAGTGTTGTTAGGGTTTTAGGGGAAGGGTTGAAGTGCTACGCCTACTAGGCTATGGACTAGGCTTCTTAAAAAAAAAATTCAATTAAGCACTTAAGCCCAATCCAGATACATAATGAAAGGCATATTACTATTCGGTTATATTGGATTTTTGGATCCAATTACCCTCAATCCAATCCGATCCGAAAATCTATTTTTTCAAAAAATCTCACTCTGAATCCAATCCGAACACAGTTCGAATCCGATCCGAATTACTAATTCGGATTGGATTGGATTGGATTTTGGATTTTATCCGAATAAATTTCCTTTCGCTGGACTACTATAGCTAACCAACCGAAATAATGAAAAATCTTAGAGAAACTAGGAAACCATGAGGTTGGATCAGCCTTAAAGTGGCGGTATTGTGCATCTCCTTCTTACTTTGGTGGTGTTGGTGGTGGTGGTGGTAGGGAAAGGGGAAGGGGAAGGGAAGAAGAGAGAAAAAACGATATAAATATACAGTATAAAAATACTGTATTTAGGGCGTTAGTAAGAAATATTAGGGCGTCAAATAGCAAATCCCTATGCATTTGAGCCTGCCACACATCACACTAATAATAATATTTTGGTTTAATTATTAGTGACTACTTCATCTTTTTTTTTTTTGACGGGAGTGACTATGATACTTCAATGGAACACGTACAAGAGGGGGGGTGAATTGTACTTTGGAACTTTTAGCAAAGTTTCTCGCGGAATTAAAGCTTTAAAGAAACAGTGATACGAGAGATAAAAATATATAAAATTGAGGAAACTTCTTGAACCTTATCAAGAAGGGAAAACCTCAAAAACTATATTATTGCAATAACTCTATTACAATCACTCTCTACAACTTGAGTTCCTTTCGAACTCAAGTTCTCACAATAATCCCCTTTGATTATTGGAACTCTTCTCTCTATTGCTTCTACTCCGAAGCCTACACTCATTGACTTAGCTCTAAGTCTTTACAAGAGTCACTCAACCCTTGATCCCCAAATTACAACTCAAATTGAGAAACACACTAGTAAATATATTGAACTTAGATATTTAAGGAACTTTGGAACACTTATTGAATGCAACTGACTTTTTGTGAAAACTCGTAAGATTTAGACTTAGATAATATATTTTCAGTTGGTGGTTTGTAATGAGAAAGACTTCTCTTTTTATAGTGAAGTCTTCTCATGTTAGTTCCACTTATTCCTCCACTAAGTGTGAAGCAGTAACCCACGTAGAATTATTTTCCCACGTTCACACTTCTTGAGGAACAAGCAAAGACATATTCAAACCCACTAACAGTAAGTGGTTTAGTAGTTGAGAAAAACAAGGAGTTAACTTAGGAAATTTATTTTTACTTGCACAGTAATTCAAAAAGGATTTTTATTTGGAAAATAAAAACTATTTTATTTATTTACAATATTTCCTAAAAACTCTCAGTTAAATATTTTTCAAAACCACTTGTTGCATTTAATAAGTTCCATTTAGTTCCTTAAAACTAAGCAATATAATTTAGGAAAAATTGACAAGAGCAGCCCAACTATGGCCACCCTTCCATAATAGATCCCAACTTTTGATTATTCCACACCAGTTCCAACTTTGGAGAGTGCTTTACATTAATGGTCCTAGCAGGTCACCTAACCTGCTACAACAGGTAAACCTTTGAAGCCACCACCTCCGGCAACCCCACGCCCAGCCACCACCTCACCCTCTCCCTCTCCCCCTTCCTCGCTGGCAACCGAACCCCCTTCCTCGTCGTCGACCCTAACTCAGCACCGCAGCGGCCCAGCCCCACCCCTCGACCCTTTCCCCTATCCCGATTTACCCAATTTCCACCACCCCAATTTCCACCAACCTCCAGCCCTCCGATTTCCTCCCCTCTCTCATCTTCTTCCACGGAGTTTCGATCTAATATTCAATGGCGAAGATTCGGTTGCAATTTAGGGTCGGAGGGGGTGGATGGGTGCTGGAAATCGGAGGGGATAAATGGGTGCTGGAAATCGGAGGGCTGGAGGTTGGGGGTCTGAAATGGTGTGGGTGGTGGGTTTCGGTTTTGTCAGAGGAGAGAGAGGGAGGTGCGGCGGCTGGTCGAGGTGGGGGGAAAGAGGGTCGGGGAGGGTTCGTGGGTCCTGGGTTACAGTCGGCGGCAGGGGAGGAAGCCTTGGCGCCGGCAGTGAAGGTGGAAAGGGGTGATGGTGGCTGGTAGGTTTGGAGGTGGTGGTGTGGGTGGCTGGTTGGTGGTTTTGTGGCAGGGAAGGAGAGAGAAAGACTAAAAAAGGAGGAAGGAGATGGGTTTAATTTTTTTTTACAGGTTAAGCAGGTCACCCTTCCACTTGGACCGTTTTTGTAAAATACCCCTTAAAGTTGGGACTGGTGTGGAATAATCGAAAGTTGGGATCTATTATGGAAGGGTGGCCATAGTTGGGCCTGCTCTTGTCAATTTCTCCTATAATTTACTTACATAAATCCTAAGTACAGACTCTCGGACTTAGAAGTTACGCCATCTCTTTAAATCTTCAACTCTGAAGATCCATGCGTCCCAGCTCAGGAATAGCAGACAGTTCCTTGAGGAACTGTGATCAGGAACTTGAATCATAAAATATCATTTAGTAGATTAAATCTTGTTGTTGTGTATATATTACTTTGTCTTGATTTATAAGTGCCACGCCATCCATGATTCCAACCCCGGAACTCGCTTAGACAACCAAGTTCCTACTCCGGAACTAAAACACTATTTATCAAACAAACCAATATGTCGGGAAGTTTGCAAGGCAGTCATCATCCAAAACTAAGGGTCAACAATATTCCCCCTTTTTGGTGATGACAACACAAGCAAACTTTTCACAACAAAAGATATAAACATAATGAATACTTCATGATATAATCCCCAACAAACAAAAAGAAATAAAATTTACAAATTTTTAATTTTCACAGGAGACAAGAGTTTATGAGGTATGGAACAATGGTGCAACCGCCTTAAGATGTTTGCAATGATTTTCCCCCTGTTGGCATTAACAGAAAGAGGACAACACAGCACACGAAATTCCAAAACACAGCACCCAACTATGAAAGTGGGTAGAAACAAGTAAATCCAAAACAGAAAACACATTTCACACAAGTTATGAAGCAACTGAAACAACAACTAATTATGATAGTCATAGGAATACATAACATAGCAAGTTTTTTGGGAAAGGCTAAAAAAGTAACACCCACAAAAAGTAATACAAGCAAAAATGTAAAAGAAAAAAAAAATTAAACTGTTCCAACAAAAACCAACATTGTGACAAAAGAGAGAAACAATAGGCTAGAAGAGAAAAAATTAAGCATCATTTGGCTCCGAGGTTTCTTGAACTACTTCAATGGTGAGGTCATCAATCTTTTGTAACATAGTAGCATGAGAGGAAGAAGTATGAGCAGAGAAACTGTGAAATGAGGCTTGCAGTTCCTTGACCAGAGAAACCAGAGAGCCCACCTGTTCCTGCAGGAACTCGATCTTAGAAACAGTTCCTTCTTGTAGTTCCTTCATCTGAGAAACAGTAGCTTGGAGTTCCTTGATTTGCTCATCCTTTGTAGTTTCTGAACCAAACCCAGGGAACCCAGAGAGACCAACAAAACCGGAAGGCACACTTACAGGAACTGATCCTGTGCCATGAGGAACTGAACTCTTCAAAGTTCCTTTCTTCTTAGGATTTACGAAGGAGGTGAACTCACAAGAACTGAAGTAGTGTTCCTAGGAGAACCTAATTGTTCCTCTCCTCCCTGAACCTCCAAGATAACATTAGTGCCTTCCTCATCACTTATATCCATGAAAACAGAGGATTGAGATTTTTTAGCTATGCGAACACTTTTCCTCTTTGACACAGAAACTTGCCTCTTTTCTCCCTCTTCTTCATCTTTATCAGAAGTACCCACTTCTTCCACTTTTTCCTTGAGAAACCTAACACACTTATCAACCACTTCCAAATTCAACTTTGAGAGAAACCCTTTTTGTAAGATTTGGGCATTAGAAACCACATGTTCCTCATAGGAACTAAGGTCAACTGTTTGGTTCCTAAAAATGGCAGTAAGGAGGGAACCATAGCCAACTCTCAACTTTCCAGGAATGCAGTGGGCGAGATGTTTAATCATTAAAACAGGAAAATTGATAGGAACATGATTTTCAAGGCTGTAAATTAAACATGCATCAAATAAGTTGACATCATCCCTCTTTTGTGAACGAGGAACTACACCTCTCCAAACTACATTGAACAACAGTTTTTGCAATGGGGAGAGAAATTTATGTTTTGTGGTGGAAGATTTGTCATAGTTTCCCCCTATTTTCCTTACAATCTCGGCACTCTCAAGGTTATTAATCCTTACTTTCATCTTTCCTTCAACATATTCATCAAATCCTTCATCTGGAACACCAAACAGATTTCCCAAATATTCAACATCAAACGATATGGCAGTACCATTCACTTCACTAGTGCAAACCAGATTTTCACAAGAGAAATTCTTACAAAACTCATGCATTGATAAAGGATAAATTGGAAGACGAGCATGAGTATCAAAAAGATTTACCCACTGTTGAAGATCAAGAATTTCCACCAATTCTTCAAGTTTTTCTAATTTGCACCACCCATAATTGATAGCAAACCCTTGCGTGAGAATCTCTATTTTAATATCAGATGCAGAAATTTTCGAACGTTGTTGCTTCACCGCCGGAAAATTTGGCTCGGATTCGCACCCTCGGCCGTTTTGCGCTTCTTGTTGCGGGGGAGTCTGGGCGACGAAACAAAACTGTCGGGTGCCTTCGCCGAGTCAGTCGTGACTGGCGAGCGAGCAAGCACATCAGATGCCGGCACGTCGGTGGTCGTTTTTGGGCGGGCAAGTGAACGGAGACCTCACCGGCGGTTATGGCGAGGGGTGGTGGTTCAATTTGAAGTGGTGAGGGATTTTGTGATGGTGAAGTTTCCATGGGAATTGCGGATGAATGATCTCTTTTTCTTTTGTGAGACAAAAGATCCTGTGTTAAGGCTTGTGATAACCATGGTGATTTAAAAAGAGAAAAATTTGGAAGGGAGGATGAATCTTGAGTTTCTTTGAGGAAGATGAAGTGGTGGGTTTTTGTGTGTTAACCGTGTAAGGGGAAATAGGAGAGAGAGAGGGGTTTAAAATTTATCACTTAATTAATTAAAGTTGGAACATTAATGTGGAAAAAAAAAAATTAAAAGTGGGTGAGATAAAAAAGGAGTGATGGAGTGAATTTAGGAGTGGAAAAAAATATCTCCTTAACCGTGTAGAAGGAGAAAAAAAAATCAAGAAGAAAAAAAATGAAAGAAAACGTGGGAAAAAAAATTGAGAGAGAAAAAAAATGAAAAGAAAGATAACATATGACAAATAAGAAATAGAAAAAGAAAAGATAGAAATTTGAAGAGGAGAAACATATATACAGATAAGAAAAAAAAAACTTGCTTAGCCTTGTATAACATATAACTAAAATAAAAAGAAGTTGCTTACCTAGCACAAGTTATGAGTGAAAATGAGTTTCTATAATGGAAAACTTAGAATATGTTTTCACATAATTAATTGTGTTGGAATAACAATGCCATGTATTAAAATCTATCATTTTTTTACCTTGGGGGGATCTCATAGGCAGTCATCTCAACTTGATCATTCCAAATTCCAGTCTCATTTTCTCATGTTTCTCCCTGTTTAAAGGCTTAGTCAAAATATCAGCTATTTGATTTTCAGTTTCACAAAAATCTAATCTGATTAAACCTTTTTCCACATTATTCTTTAAAAAATGATGCCTTATATGGATGTGTTTGACTCGAGAATGATGAACTGGATCTTTGGAAATACAAATGGCACTAGTATTATCACAATAAATGGGAACACAATCATATATTATGCCAAAGTCTCTTAACTGTTGCTTTATCCAATGTAGTTGTGAGCAACATGCAGCAGCAACTACGTACTCAGCCTCAGCAGTGGATAGAGCAACAATATTCTATTTCTTGGAACTCCAAGAAACCATGCAGGAACCCAAAAATTGAACCATACCTGAAGTGCTTTTTCTATTTACCAAATCTCCAGCATAATCAGCATCAACAAAGCCTTTTAAATCGAAAGCACCATCTCTAGGATAGAACAAACATAGATCGTCTGTTCCTCGAAGATACCTTAGTATCCTTTTCACAGCAGTCATATGTGACTCCTTTGGGTTTGATTGGAACCTGGCACATAAACCTACACTGAAAGAAATGTCAGGTCTACTAGCAATTAGATATAACAATGATCCAATCATTCCTCTATACTTTGTTTGATTCACACTTTTTCCTTTGGGATCTTCATCTAATCTAGTGGTTGTTCCCATAGGAGTGTGATTCACTTTAGCAGATTCAAAGTCATATTTCTTGAGGAGTTCCTTGACATATTTTTGTTGGTGAATCATAATTCCTTTCTTAGTTTGTTTTATCTGTAGACCAAGAAAGAAGTTAAGTTCCCCCATCATACTCATCTCGAACTCACTGCTCATTAAATTTGCAAATTCCTTGCACGGAACTTCATTAGTAGCACCAAATAATATATCATCAACATAAATTTGTACTACTAAAAGATCAGTTCCTTTTGATTTCAAAAACAAAGTTTTATCAATTTTTCCTCGTTTGAAATCATTTTGTAAAAGAAACTTCGATAATCTTTCGTACCATGATCTAGGAGCTTGTTTAAGTCCATAGAGAGCTTTATCAAGCTTATAGATATGGTCAGGAAGATTGGAGTCGATAAATCCAGGAGGTTGTTCCACATAGTCGTCTTCCTCTAAATAACCATTTAAGAAAGCACATTTGACGTCAATTTGGTACAACTTGAAACCCATGAAAGAAGCAAGAGCAATTAAGATTCTTATGGCTTCTAATCTAGCAACAGGAGCAAAAGTTTCTTCGAAATATATACCTTCCTGTTGATTGTAGCCTTTGACAACCAACCTTGCTTTGTTCCTTACGATAGTTCCATATTCATCGAGCTTGTTACGGAAAACCCATTTGAGACCTATTACCTTTTGATTCTTTGGCTTGGGTTCCAAATGCCACACCTTGTTTCTTTTGAACTCATTAAGTTCATCTTGCATGGCAGTAATCCAGTCAGCATCTTGTAATGCTTCAGTGTGGTTCCTTGGCACGATTATGGATAGGAACGCTTGGAAAGCACAGAAGTTCCTTAGTTGAGATCTTGTCTGAGTTCCTTTTCGAATGTTGTTGATAATCAGATCCATTGGATGAGAACTTTGATGTTTCCATGGTTTGGGATGGAACTCGCTGCGAGGCGTTTGTGATCGAGGTTCGGTCACCTCAGTTCCTTGATCCTCCTGTTCCTGAGGTTCATCCTGCTCATTTGGAACTGCTTCAGTTTCTTCTGGTTCCTCTGCCACAGGAACTTCTTCATTTACTTCTGCTTCTTGGTTTCTTGGCACATCAACAATGTTGCTTGACCTTGTTGGAGAGATTTCATCATCTTTATCTGAAATATGAGTTAGACCGATTTCGAAATCTTCCGGTTCCTGAACTATATCCACTTTGTCAGTTTCATCAAAAATAATATGCACACTCTCTTCTAGACACATAGTGGGTTTGTTATAAACTCAATAAGCTTTACTGTTTAAGGCATATCCTAAGAATATTGCCTCATCACTTCTTTCATCAAATTTTCCTAAGTTCCTTTTTCCATTATTGTGAACAAAGCACTTACACCCAAAAATTCTAAAATAAGAAATATTAGGTTTGTTTCCTTTCAAAAGCTCATAAGGCGTCTTATTTAATAAAGATCTAATCGTGACTCTATTGATTATATAACAAGCTGAAGTTCCTTGGTAAGGAACTGACAATTAACATGGTTCTAGCCATGTCTTCCAAGGTTCTGTTTTTCCTTTCAACAACTCCATTTTGTTGTGGAGTCCTAGGAGCAGAAAAGTTATGTTCCATACCTTGTTCCTTGCATAAATCATCAAACTTGCCGTTGTCAAATTCAGTTCCATGATCCGACCTTAAATGAATTAATTGATGACCACTGGTTCTCTGTGTTTTCTTAGCAAAAGCAACAAATTCATCAAAAGTTTCATCTTTACTTGCTAGAAAAATTACCCAAGTATAGCGAGAATAATCATCAACAATCACTAAGACATATCTTTTTCCACTTCTACTTTGTATTCTCATAGGACGACACAAGTCCATATGAATCAGTTCTAGTGGTTTAGAAGTGCTTACTATTTTCTTAGGTTTAAAGGAACTTCTAACATGTTTTCCTTTGGCACAGGGATCACATATTTTATCCTTTATGAACTTGATTGAAGGAAGCCCTCTTACAAGTTCCTTGGATTTTAATTTTTCAAGCAATGAAAGACTGGCATGACCGAGTCTTTTATGCCAAAGAAGTGAATCATCTTCAATGACACTTAGGCAGGTTAAGTTGGCTTTTGGAACTTGGTTGAGATCCACAGTATATGTGTTCCCTTTCCTAGTTCATTCCAAAATAACCTTCCCACTGTCATTGTTTACAATTTGACAATTTTCAGAAGTAAAACTTACCGAGTTTCCCTTATCACAAAATTGGGAAATACTTAGCAGATTGTGCATTAAACCCTCGACTAAGAACACGTTGTCAATTGAGTGGGAACTTGACCTTCCTACTTTTCCAATGGCGATTATTTCACCTTTCTTGTTGTCTCCAAAGGTCACAGTTCCTCCATTATAGGCCTCTAGTGAGAGAAATTTAGATTTGTCTCATGTCATGTGTTTGGAACACCCGCTGTCGAGATACCACGAGTTGTTCCCCCTCACTAGGACCTGCATGAAAATCAGTGATTAGTAGTAGGAACTCGGGTTTCCTCGAGTTCCTTTTCTTTCACCACATTAGTTTTCTTAACCCATATTTTCTTCACATAATTTTCATTTTTGACGTCCTTTTCTTTCTTCTTAGTACATTCATTTAGAACATGGTTACCACTTCCACAAAAGGAACAAGCTTTAACACTAGGTAGATCCGCATATTTTTTCTTTTTCACATGACTTTTCTTGTAAGAAAATCCTAGCCCTTCTGTTCTTTTTGTTTTAGCATCTGTAACCCATTGAGGAGTTATTTTATGGGACTGTTTCTTAGCCTTAGCTATACCTAGTTCCTTTTCTAATTTCTCATTTTGTTCTTTAGCAGTAGTCAATTCACTGTTTAAGTTTTCTAGATCAACATTAAAAATTCCCATACTTATCTCAGTAGATTTTGTAGGATCTAGACTTAAACTTAGCATCTTGTATTGACTTAGTTCAACTTTAAGCAGAATGTTTTCATTTTTAACTCTTTCAAAGGACTCACTAAGTGAAGTGTTCCTGTCAAGCAAATCAAAGAATCTACTTTGTACATCTGATCTGACATTAGTTAAGTAGGCCATATGATTCTTACTAAGTTCCATAGCCTTATCACTTTGGCTTTTCAATATTCCAAGTTTCTTATAGTCATCTAGTGTTTCCAACAATAACTCAATTAATTTGGTCTTTGACAGAGATTGAAGAGTAGTGGAATTTACCTCATTTGATGGAACTTTGTCATCTTCATTTGTTTTTGCCATAAGACAAAGGTTGGCGGTCTCTTCATGAGGTTGTTCCTCTTCATCTTCGGAACTGCATTTCTCCCCACGCAAGCAATCATGGCCTTCTTGAAGTTAGGTTTGGCAAAGGTTGACTTGTTGTATCTATCTTTGGATAGTTCCTTACCTTTGCCTTTTCCTTTCTCATTTTCCCAAAGAGGACAATCTCTTATTTGATGATCAGTTTCTCTGCACTTGTAGCAGCCATTTTCAGTTTTGGAACTCGTTGGTTTTTTGAACGAGCTCCTTCCTTTTTGGTTTCCAGGTTTGTAGTTCCTGTACAACCTTTTCATTTTCCTTACTAGCATGGCCGCTTCTTCTTCATCAGGTTCTGACTCTTCTTCAGCTTTAAGAGCCAAGCCTCGATTCTTGGAACTCTCCGGCACAACAGTTCCAAGATGCAATTCGTGGGTCATCAATGATCCTGCCAATTGTTCAATACTGAAATCGGTAAAGTCCTTAGTTTCAAACAAGGCAGTGACCTTTGTTCTCCAACGTTCATCTTGAGGCATACTCCTGAAGATTTTTCTAACATGTTCATCAGTGGGAATAATTCTTCCAAGAGAAACTAATTCATTAGTGATGTTAGTAAATCGAGTAAACATATCTTGAATTGTTTCTTTTGGTTGCATTTCAAAACGTTCATATTTAGACATTAAAAGATCGATTTTGGAACGCTTAACCTCATTAGTTCCTTCATGAGTGATTTGAAGGAGATCCCAAATTTGCTTTGCACTCTTACACCCCATGACCCTATTGTGTTCATGAGGTCCAAGACCACAATGCAAGATTTTGACAGCCATATCATTGATTTCATATTTTTCAAAATCTTCTTTTGAAAATTCAGTCATTGGTTTAGGAACTATCTCGTTTTCGGCATTGGTTTTTGTTACCTCGAAGTCACCAACTTCGATAACCCTCCAGACTTGATAGTTCTCTGCCTTAATGAAAATCTCCATACGATTTTTCCAATACGTATAGAACTTTCCGTTGAACATTGGTGGCCTTTGCGTGGAGTAACCTTCTTCGAGTTTCTCGTGTGTATCCATCTTCTTCAGGAACTTTACTCAACAGGGTTTCCTGTATTACGTGAGCTCCCGCTCTGATACCAATTGATACTTCAATGGAACACGTACAAGAAGGGGGGTGAATTGTACTTTGGAACTTTTAGCAAAGTTTCTCGCGGAATTAAAGCTTTAAATAAACAATGATACGAGAGATAGAAATATATAAAATTGAGGAAACTTCTTGAACCTTATCAAGAAGGGAAAACCTCAAAAACTATATTATTGCAATAACTTTATTACAATCACTCTCTACAACTTGAGTTCCTTTCGAACTCAAGTTCCCACAATAATCCCCTTTGATTATTGGAACTCTTCTCTCTATTGCTTCTACTCCGAAGCCTACACTCATTGACTTAGCTCTAAGTATTTACAAGAGTCACTCAACCCTTGATCCCCAAATTACAACTCAAATTGAGAAACACACTAGTAAATATATTGAACTTAGATATTTAAGGAACTTTGGAACACTTATTGAATGCAACTGACTTTTTGTGAAAACTCGTAAGATTTAGACTTAGATAATATGTTTTCAGTTGGTGGTTTGTAATGAGAAAGACTTCTCTTTTTATAGTGAAGTCTTTTCATGTTAGTTCCACTTATTCCTCCACTAAGTGTGAAGCAGTAACCCACGTAGAATTATTTTCCCACGTTCACACTTCGTGGAACAAGCAAAGACATATTCAAACCCACTAACAGTAAGTGGTTTAGTAGTTGAGAAAAACAAGGAGTTAACTTAGGAAATTTATTTTTACTTGCACAGTAATTCAAAAAGGATTTTTATTTGGAAAATAAAAACTATTTTATTTATTTACAATATTTCCTAAAAACTCTCAGTTAAATATTTTTCAAAACCACTTGTTGCATTTAATAAGTTTCAATTAGTTCCTTAAAACTAAGCAATATAATTTACTTACATAAATCCTAAGTACGGACTCTTAGACTTAAAAGTTACGCTATCTCTTTAAATCTTCAACCCTGAAGATCCATGCGTCCGAGCTCAGGAACAACAGACAGTTCCTTGAGGAACTGTGATCAGGAACTTGAATCGTAAAATATCATTTAGTAGATTAAATCTTATTGTTGTATATATATTACTTTGTCTTGATTTATAAGTGACACGCCATCCATTGTATTCCAACCCCTAACTCGCTAGACAACCAAGTTCCTACTCCAAAACTAAAACACTATTTATCAAACAAACCAATATGTCACTAAGTTCGCAAGGCAGTCATCATCCAAAACTAAGGGTCAACAGACTACTTCATCTTTAGCAACACCCCACACACACGTCGTCGCAAGCAGAATCCGGAAAATCAAGGACAGAGATGGGCAACTCTCAATCATCTTCAACTGACCCTCGTTTCGCTTCTGCTTCTAGGTTCTCTTTCTCAAAGCTCACTCCTTTATTTTCTATTTTTGAGGTTTTGAATTTCATCTTTTTTTCTTGTTCATGTAAATATAGAGCTTTCACACAACATGGATTGGAAGAACTTAAATCACAATTTGGGTCACTTGCCACTCAATCTCAAAGTAATGGTCAATTTATATCTCCCTCCGTTTTCAAGGTAAGATTTTTTTTTTACAATATAACTTTTCCTCTATTTAATTAATTTCCCCACAATTTGCTTATATTTGTTTTGGTTTTTTTTTTTTTGAATTATTAGGCTTTTTTCAAAATTCCTGGTACTTTGGGAGATCGGATGTTTGATTTAATGACCCAGAAACGCCATGATCATAAGCTAACATTTGAAGATCTTGTTATTGCTAAGGTGATGATTATGTTGATTTGCTTATGACAAAATTTGACTTTATTTGTTTTTCTTCAAATGGGTAATCTCAATTTCCATTGACAAGCTTCTAATATCCAATATTTTAGGGGACTTATGAAAAAGGGACTAAAGATGAGATTGAAGAATTTATATACCAGTTATTGGATGTTACTGATGATGGCAAAATTGACAGGTATTGTCGAATTTCGAGCAATATTATTCATCTATAGGTTCAGTAATTGATTTGATATAATACCTGTAAACTGGAAATATAATGTCTTTACTATTCTGCTGAATCCCGGGGAAAATGTTCACTTACATGAGATAGTAATGATATACGATTACACTGCTTTTTCATTTAGTTTCCTCGGTTCTTCTGCTAGCATGTTAATTTAGTAAGGAACAAGTGAAAGCTTAACGTACCAAGCCCCGAGAGCTGATACTGCCTACCCAATCGTATAATGCTGCATACATTTGGTTAATATTGGTCTTTAGGTTTTAAGATGCACAGATGCCCGACTGGCAGTATATTTAGTAAGTGGTCATCAAACATGAAAATTTAGGTTATGAAAGGTGTTTTGCACTCTCTTAAAGTAAAGCTTACTTTTTGTGGAGTAAAAAGTATTTTCTACCCTGGAATCAGAGTAATGTATGCATGTATGTATTGTTCAGGGTCATTGGTAAAGATGAATGTATTAGTTGCTTAGTTTCTTTACTGTGTGGTGATTTTTCTTTATGACCTTGAGATTCAACTCACAGTTTGACAGGTCTGATCTGCAAGCTGTTTTAGCTGCTATTCTCGACGACTTATTTCCTCCCAAGGATAATGACTCTGGGGTGAGATCACGTGAGTGCATCATAGAAGCAATCCTAAGTGCTGCAACATTCTCAAAGGATGATGGAGGAGGTGATACGAAAAGTATGTCATTTGAGGACTTTAAGGACTTGTGCCGCCATATTCCATCCTTCAGGAAGTATCTCGGAAGTTTGTTGCTGCCACCTGATCCAGGTTCTTTACCCCTTAAACCCTTTTTCTTATACTACTTGTTCAAATATTGAAAAATAAGTCTTTGGGTTTCCTCCTGCTATGGGGTGATACAAATGCTGTGTTTTGCATTGTTTTTATACTATTGAATGCAAAAATAATTGTCATGAAGCTAACAGATAGCAGAAAGCTGCAATAGGTCATCTACTATGTTTATTTAATATGCATATGCTTAGTGTAGTTTAGTTGTCAACCAACTTCATTCTTTTTCCTTGGAGGAATGGTTAAGACTTGAGAGTATCATAGATACTATCTCAAAATCTATGATATGAGCTTTACTTCTTTTCTTTTCTTTCCTTTTTCTGTGGGGTGGGGGGAGTTGGTGGGATTGTAGAGGTGAGTTTTTATGCCTTTCCTAGAGACTAAGACGATGAGCCAACCACGAGATAGATACCACCAGGCACACCCTATAAACAAGACCTAATGCAATAAATTGATTTGTCCATTGTTAATCCTTTCATTTTGAAGATGAAGGGTTCCATACTTCCATAGGTAATCGATAGACTGAACATTTGAGACTCTTAAAACAAAAGGTATAATATTGACACAAGAATCCTTCCTTTAAAAAAGAATGATTTTGTCGTTAAACTTTGTATTCTTGATCAAGTTATTCAAGATCATTCCTTTAATTTGGTGAGGTTGGGGCAATTTTGTTTTAGTGTGATCTGAGCGATGGCAATAATTAGAATCACAGTATCTCTTTCCCCAAACAATTTCCATCATGCTAGGCATTTCATGCCTGTATTAGAGATGTTTCCTATTACAGCGTACCCAGGCATGTCCTGCATTGAGTTGGCAATTGGCAGGACTATTTTGTGGATACTGACATCCTAGGGTCAAGTAAGGAGTCCAAGCTACCAATGGCCCAAAACAATCGAATGCTCCACCACTTCCTTGACGCATATCTGGAGGGCCCATCATGTACTTTTGCCAGTTTTAATTATGGCTTCCCTGGAGAACAATTTTTTGGGTTGTTATATTCTATTAATGAGTTAAAAACGAACAAGTAGTGTTCCTTGGTCTCTTGTTACTTTTGTGGTGTTACCACTTTTGGGGACATGAGGGTGGTAGGGTCGACCGGTGGACAAATTATTGAATGTTTGTAGAAAGTGTTTTGGCAAATTTGGTGGATCAAGTATATATTTTGTCCTCATGTGAGCTAGCAGTGAAGCTTATGAGTTATTTGCCTGCTGTGTGATTAGTTGTTGATGATGAAGCAAAGATCAAACACGCTGCTGAATTTTCTGCCTACATTTCGGGTAACATTTCGGAAAGTAGTGCTGCAAGTATTTTACTTTGACTTCGCTACATTAGGAGTAACCATTTAAGGGATAAGGGTGTTTAAGGTGGAGTTAACTTTCTTAACTGATTTACGTTAGCTTATTTCTTCTTAGCTGCCTTGCACTTTGCAGATGTCACTACTCAAACATCTCCAGCTATTTTAGAAAAATTGCAGTTATGAACCCATCTAAAACAAGTTATCTATATCAAGACTTTAGGAGGACAGTCTATTATTTCCTCACTTATCAATAAAGAACAGCAAGCTGCTTAGAGTTAAGGGAAATTTTTCTAGTTTTTTATTCGCTGATGAGGTATAATGCTATTAGATATTTTTGTGATGTTGTAGTTGGATAGAATCACCAAGCCATAAGAGGTCTTTTTGTAATGACTGAGTGAGTGGAGCCTCATGAGAAAGGCATCTTTGCCAGTAAATAAAAGGGGAGGGGAGGTAAAGAAAGAGGCATACAGATCACAGATGAGAGATAGACAGATCAAGGAGAGAACCTCAACCTCTCCAAAGATTAGGAGTTGTATTTGATGAACTTACTGATTTTGTCAATACAATAAACTACTTCCTCCGTTCTTTTATTATTGCAACATTTCCCTTATTTGGAAGTTTGATATTAATTGCAACATTACTAAATTTGACTATGTTTTCTCTCTATCTCTCTCCTTATCACATGGGTCCCTTTTTTCATCTCTCTCTATCCCTCTCATCTCCTTAAAAAATGTGCAACCCCTACATGTTGCAATTATTAAAGAACGCAGGAAGTATCATTTACTAATTTGGAAACCGTAAATATTTCGTAGCTTCTAAATTTGCATGAAATCTTGTCATTTCTATTAAATGATCCGGAATTTACACAAAATCTAGGTTTATTAAGAGGAATAAAATCTGATTCTTGAAAAATGGGCCAAGAATCAATTAACTAATATGGTTAATTCATTGGGCCATTTTTAAAAGGTCTTGAAGCTATTTTTTGAAAACATTTATTAAATTGAATGATTTGCTCATTATACAACTCGGACTTTAGGGCGGTGGTATAGTTCAATCATCGGGCGCTAAATGGGGAGACACGATTGCATGTCTATAGCTAGGTGCTTTTATGGGTATAATTCAAGTTACTTATATTGATGGGATAATGCTGGCTTATTTTAGTTGTGGTGTTTCGATAATGGTTGAATCAAAAGAATGCTCAAGTTTGAGAGTTATTGTATGCTAGTAGAAGTTTCCGCTTAAAGGTTGAGATGAGAGATATAAATTAGTAAGATGGGTAGAAATAGAATTGGAGGACAAATGAATTATGAGTGGACAGTGAAGTCATGTCAGGAGGTGCATGGCTTTATTATACTGGTGCACTTAACTATATGAAGGATCTTTTAAGGACCGATATCGTAATGATTATAATTGTACGATCATGTTGAGATGTATGTTTAGGGTAGCCATAGAAAGTCTCCCTGGTTTGAATTAGTTAGTAAATTATATCAAAACGCGCATTGTTCTATGTTTCCTTAGCTAGCAAGGATTAAGAAAGTGTTTAAAGCCCATTAGATAAGCAAGTCCTAATTCTAAAAATTTTAAAAATAATGGGCAACTTATGATACCTGAATTTGAGATTTCAGCGCACCACATAATGGAACTGTTCACCTAAGCATTTATGAAGAAGAACCAAGATTAGAAGAGGACTTTGAATGAAAAACGTGATGAGATGGAGACATCACTTGTAAAATCATCTTTAGGAGAAATATATTTGCTTTGTATTCAGACGTATCGGATTTAGTGATGATTGAATACGAACAAGTCAAGGTTAGCCTTTGAAACCAAACAAGTAAAATTTGAGTCAATAGCATCACTGTCAAAAAAACAATTGCAGTAGTCTAGCTGCGTTCTATAGTTATTGCTCCCACCTGTGCTTTAATGTTAAAATTTAAGTTATGTTGACTAAGTGGGTTTTTGTTTAGTTGTGGCCATCATTTATTTCCTTACCCCAGCATATGTAAATCTATGTTAGTTTTAGCATATAGTTTCAAGTTATAACCTAATTGCTGTATTTCAGCTGCAATTTTAGCTTTTGTTTGGTTAAGGGACAAACTTCTGTTGATTGGAGTTCCTCTACATTCTAATGTACGCTGTGACTGCTACTGCCGTGTAGGGAGGACGGGTTCTCAAGTTCCTAGTCTACTGTTCTCTGAATCTTACGATCCCAACCTAATACTGAGGGAGGAATATGCTTGGGTCATTGGGGGGCTTCTCACTCAGCTAGAGCTCGTGGAGTGGAAACTTCTGTACCACAGTTCATATCATGGCCAGAGTTTCAACACATTCCTGGGCAATGTCTCGTGAGTTTATCTCTCGTCTTTCACTAGGAGTGCTAATTCTGCCCAAATTTTGTAAAACTTCTTTCTTTTTTTGTGTGGCTAAAATTAGGTAAATTAACTTCACCTAGTTTGCAGTTGCTGTTATTTTTATGAATTTCTCTGGATACTTAGAAGCGCTCCATGGCTAACGCATTTTTTGCATTTTCTGTGGTTTGAGGAAGAACTTTTTTGCGGTTTGCACACGTCAGGTTGACAGCGTAATTATTTCAATTGTAATAATGCATACTGCAACGTGCGTGCAGGGTTGATGAAGGTCCAACTTTGCTGATAATCAAGGATACAGATGGCTACATATATGGAGGTTATGCTTCCCAGCCATGGCAAAAGCACAGTGATTTCTACGGAGATCTAAAGTGTTTTCTGTTTCAGCTTCATCCAAAGGTGTCCATCTTCCGGCCAACTGGAGCAAATAACAATTTGCAATGGGTAAGAGATAAAATTTTATAGTGTTTACACTAGACATATTGAAAAAAATAAAATAGATTTTTAAATAATATTATATGCAGGATTCGTATTCATTTATCTCACTTTGGCTCTGTCCTTGTTTTCTTGTCCGTTTACCAACCCGTCCATTATCGACCGTATCGGCCCGCTACTGTTTGGCCCGACCCGTTATTGACCCTCTATATGTGACCCTCTTAAGACCAACCGCACCGCACCGCCCCACCGACCCCGACCCGACCCGCCCAATAACCAGGTCTAGTTTACACCATCAATGATATGGTGTTTCTGCAAAACTATTTGTCTGTGCCCTCCTTGGCCTCACTAAATCAATCATAATCTAAGCTGCTATCTGCCACTTATACTGTCATATGAGATAACTGACGTGTTTTCAATTTTATTGAGAATTCTTCATAAAAGGCTTGCCGCTTGTATTATGTTCTATGATTTCCGTAGCTGACGGCCTTTCACATCTGCAGTGCGCTGTTAACTATAGTTCAGAGTCTATCCCGAATGGAATCGGATTTGGAGGGAGAGTAAACCACTTTGGCCTCTTCCTAACAGCGAATTTTGATGCCGGACAAACTTTCGAGTGTACTACATTTGGAAGTCCTGGCCTTTCGAAATCCAACAGGATAATCCCAGAAGTAATAGAATGTTGGAGTGTTTTCCCAAAAGAAGTGCAAGAGAAAGGGAGCAATGCACTCAAAGGTACCGTTCTAGATAGGTTCAAGGAAGACCGAAACATGCTTAACTTGGTTGGCCTTGCGAATTCCAGTCAGTAACATACCCAAATGATATTATTGGCCAAAATGCTCATATCGATTTTGTTTTCAACTCTTATCAGGCCATGGTTCCCCCTTCCCCCCCGTTTTATTGTTTTGCCCATGTTGTGAGTTGTGATTTGTGTATCTACGGTTTCGAATGACAATGTATGATTTTGGTGTCTATTGTAATCTGAAAGCTATTTTATTGTGTAATTACATTTACTCAAATGGTTCACTTTTCCCATACACTGGCACAGAAATTATGTTTTTCTTTACATGACATTACTTCATAAGATTAGATCTATATAGTTTTTAGAATGTGCCACTAGTAACCGATGCTTTAGTCAAGCGACACGTGTCACATGCCAGCGGTGGTCGGAGGGATATTGTGTGAAGTGTCATGTACCGACACGTGTCACATGCCAGCGGTGGTCGGAGGGATATTGTGTGAAGTGTCATGTACCAACACGTAAGACATGCATCGAGCATGAGATATCCGCACCTATGATGACACGTGCTGCACGTAATGCCTAGATGTTGGATCCTTAGGGATGTTAGTGCTTTTGAAGAATATCCACGGTAATGGCCTGATGGGCTATGCTTGTATGTGTAATTCCAAGTGTTTTAACAGCGCTGATGCCTGTTGGGTCTCTAATATGATGTGAAAAACTTGGGTGAGCAAATTGAATATTATTATTAGTTGGTCTTCAAAAAGAATGCCGTATTTTACTATTTAAGCTAAAGAGATCACTTAAGAAATAGCGGAAACAATAAACAATGAGATGAACTCAGTATTTTAGCTCTCACGGTGCTCTTCCAACCTGATTCAAAATTAGAAAGAGACTGATCTATCTAGGGGCTGCTACTGAGAGCTGGCAAAACATTTAACATCCAGCAATACCTATAAAAAACCAACAATTCCGGACAAAATTTGAAGCAACGAACACAGCTCCATCATTTCTGGACAAAGTTTGAAGCAGTAAAACACAGCCCCATTTGGAAATCAGATAAACCAATAACCAGCCAAAGACTAAGAGACCATTGAGCTTATGCCGTTACGCATAGAGATAACAGTGCTAACCAACAGACGGGAGGTATCAGAACGCTTATCGAATAAGACATTAGCAAAGAAGTATAGCAGCATAGGTTAGTTACTACCTGAAGATGCAAAAAAGGTAGTTTACAACTAGCGAATACTAATACTTCCAACAAGGCATTCAGGTCCTCATGGCCCAACCTACGGATCCTTTCGAGCACTAAGGGAAAGTTCCTTTACTGATAGTAAATACCAAAAATAGCACAGGCTATTTCACCAAACCAGTAGCATAATACTTCCTGCAAAGCATCTTCTAAATAATCGAATTTTTGGCCCATTTTTAGGCGATTGGCGAATTCAATAAGCGAATTCAATAGCGATTTAGGTAAACACTGAATCTAGCTAATCCGATCAATGAAGACACAATCCCCACCCTGATCATTAACACAGATAGAAAAAACAAAAAATTACACTAACCTATATACTTACTAGATTATCACATTGGAAACACACAAACCCTAATTCCACAAATTCAATACCAAATCAACCTATCAATCACAAAACAAAACAAGAAATAATTCTTTCAATTATACTAAATAATAGAAATTTTCGTATAAAAGTACCAAATCACGATCAAAATTTCCCTACCTTTCAAAAAACAATTATTACCCAAAAAAAAACATCTTCATCATCATTGTTCGCTAAATCAAAAATCCTAAATCGAAAAAAAATCATCAATACCTCCTGAGGAAAGGGCCTAATTCCAAAAACCAAAAAAAGTACACTAACCTATATACTTACTAGATTAGCACATTCATCATCAATCAAGGAAAAACAATACCAAATCAATCTATAAATATGAAAAGGCAACCAATAAAGAACAAAACAAGAAATAATTCTTTCAAATATACTAAATAATAACAATAATTCATATCAAAGTACCAAATCACGATCAAAATTTCCCTACCTTAAAAAAACAATTATTACCCACAAAAAAAAACATCTTCATCAGCATTGTTTGCTAAATCAAAAACCCTAAATCGAAAAAAACCAAAAAAGTACACTAACCTATATACTTACTAGATTAGCACATTCATCAACAATCAAGGAAAAACACAAACCCTAATTCCCCAAATCCAATACCAAATCAATCAATAAACATACACAAGCAACCAAAAGCAGAAACAAAACAAGAAATAATTCTTTCAATTATACTAAATAATAACAAAAATCCATATCAAAGTACCAAATCACGATCAAAATTTCCCTACTTTCAAAAAACAATTATTACCCAAAAAAACAAACATCTTCATCAACATTGTTCGCTAAATCAAAAACCCTAAATCGAAAAAACTCATCAGTACCTCCTAGCACCACCTGCACCACGACCAAAAGCAGCAGGAACAGTAAGAGCAGCAGCAGCAGTTTCAGGAGTCATCTCAACAAGTCCAGGCAAATCACCCATACCAAGAGAAGCCAACATATCAATGGTTTCTTTATCAACCTCAATGTGATCAGTTCTAATGGCGGAAAATTCAGGGACAAAATCCATGCGTCTTTCTCTCTCCTCTTCCTGCAACTTAAGTGAGATTCCACGAACTGGGCCCTTCTGAATTCGCTTCATGAGATGGGTGGAGAATCCGGCGATCTTGTTGCGAAGACGCTTTGATGGGATGATGGCAACTTCTTCTAGAACTTTCTTGTTGGTGTGGAAATCGAGGGTCATCTTTGAGTAGTAACGTTCGATGACTTGACGAGAGGATTTCTTCACTGTTTTTGTGCGGACTCGACCCATTTTTTCTGGGGATGTTGAGGAGAGAGAAAATTTGCAGAGGGGTTCGAGAGGTTGAAGATGAAGATGAAGATGAAGATGAAGGAGAAAGAAAGCTGCTGTAGTTGTTTGGGGGGAGTGAAGAGGGAGTTAGGGTTTTAGTATATAAACGGGCTGGGGTTTGTTTTAGTGTTGAGATGAAAGCCCAATGAGAAATAATAATACTTCACAAATTATTAGAATAGGCGGTCTAATTTTAATATAAAATTAGACAAATTTAAGCCTGGATTTTTATAACAAGTTCATTCCATTTCATTCTGACTCAACACTATCCTAATCATCCCTTCTGTTCTCCTTCCTTTGTTTTCTTGATTCTCGAACTACAACAGACCATTTCAAAAAATAACCCGTCAGTCTTACCGAACGAATTACACTAGTCACTAAATAGATTAAACTAGTAACTGAATGGGTTAAAGAATATCATTACTGAATAGATTAAACTGGTCACGAAATAGATTAAATTGGTTCCTAAATAGATTAAATTAGTCACTATATCAAAAAAAGGTGGCATGTTCTCTTTTTAATATTGGGTTTGGGTCGTGCCTAATTTTAAATTAAAAATAGGCGGTCTCTTACAAGACCAACTGTAATATCTTTACTTTAATTATTAGTTGGTATTTTTTATTTATTTATTGATATTCTTATTTGAGATATGTTTGTGAGAAAATTTTGGATAAAGTAGGAAGAACTTTTAAAGATAGAGAGAGCAAAAAAAAAGTTGTAAAAACTTGATATTTTGAATATATAATATATTCAGATGAATTCGACATCTTAGATTTACATTATCTGTTTTGAAATAAGATTAATGTTCGGACTTTAGAGCTACCAAATAAATAAATAAATAAAGTGAATTGAATTTGATAGGAGGAAAAAAAAGAGAACAAATTTTGAATAAGGTGGGTTTGCAAATTGGAAATGTTATGTTTATGGTCAAACGTCTAATCCTAGGAATGTGAAACTTATTGGAAATGAAATATGTAATAAAAGAGTATGAGGCTATTTTATTGTTTATTTGAAATAAGGTAATTTGACCTGGATTTATTAAGACTCAATAAATTGTTTTTATTGAATTTTGACCGTATTTTGACGCTAATTCTTTAAGGAAAAAAAATATTAATGTGGGATCTTGTTGAAATCGTATATCATTGTATACTTTTCAAATATCTAACTTTCATAGTTTTATTGTAATACGAAATTGAAAAAAGAAGGTCTAATAACTTTTTCGATCTCATCTGGTTTGATCTAAATCTGACAAGAAAAGTAATAAGTTTGTGGAACAAGGTAAATACGAGCAGTCTGAATTCCTGACAGAACGAATTAGTTTTCTCAAAATTAACTTTCTGACCTGAAGACAATTCATAGAAAAGGTTACAGTCAGGCTTCTATTGGCCTACTTTGTTCAAGGATGCGCAATTATTCATTATGGCATGTGATGCTTGCCAGCGGTCTGACACTATTTCGAGGCGGCAAGAGATCCCCCAAACAGGCATACTTAAAGTTGAGAAAACATAGCCTTGGAACCCTGTTTAGTTCATTATAAAATAAAAGTATGTGTATAAAATCTAAATCAATTGAGTTCACGAAAGATAAGTATAGTTCAATATAAATTAGTTTTTTTAAGGGGGAGATAAATTTCATTGAATCATGCAGCCTTCAATGATAGCGTCTATCATTTTGACATAGTTTTGAGAAGATAAATCTTTATTGGACGGTGTAGATAGCATACGGATTCTCAATACTTATTGCAAATTTGTACAGCAAACCATCAATAAAACCACATCTTTGCAACAAGCCATAAAAACCCAACTTTAAACTCCCGCAAGAGAAGTCAAATAAATCAAACTCTAAACTCCCACTATAGGAGACAAAGAACCCAATAATTGGGTAGAAAACTCTCCAACATAAAGAGAAAAGAGGATTATTATTAACCAAAACTAGAAAATTAAGTGCATATATAAAAGTAGAAATTGACGCTTACCACCATCGAAAAAGATGGTGCCAGCCCCGAAGGTTTTTAGCAGGGGTGTTCACTCGGATAATCCGATCCGACCGGAAATTTCGGATCGGGAAAAATCCGATCCGAAAATCGGATATCCGAAATTTCAGATAGGATCGGATATCCGAAAACTAAAAAATTGAATTTTTCAAAGGAAAAGTTCATAAAATAAGTATCGGATCATCAAATATTTCGGATATCCGGCCTTGAAAATAGATATTTTCGGATATTTCGGATCATATATCTGATGATATCCAAAATTTTCCATGTTTCAAATATTTTTGGGTATTCGAAAATGAAAATATCTGATTCGTACCCGATCCGAAATACCAAAAAACTAAAAAGCTGGATCGGATATCCGAAAAACCGGATCGGAACGACCGGGTCACGGATCGGATATTTATGAACACCCCTAGTTGTTAGGGAGAAAAAGGGAGAGAAAGATAGATGACTAATTAATTTATTACTCCCTCCGTCCTCCAAAGGATTTTCCATTTCTAATTTTGGCTCTATTCTTAAGTAAAGAAAATCTTCTAAATTTTTTCCAATATATAAGAAAAATTTTAGTCATGTGGGTCTTGTTTGATTCGTCTCATAGAGTACATTACGAAAATTAAACTTTTATATTTCTTGCTAACTGTAATTGAAGATATTAATGATACATAATGTGTAGTGTCAAATGTGAAAAGGAGAAATGGGAAATTAGGGAACGTAAATTTGTATTCCATAAATTATGTCCCGTCATCCAGCACCTTTGTGAGAGGAAGAACATGTGGTGCTGTGGGAGGAAGAAGATTGGGGTCGACAAAGGAGAGAGAATAGGGAGGAGGGAGAAGAGAGAAGGAAATGGGCAGTGTTAGAAAGATATACTTCATCCGTTTTGAAATAATTGCACCATTTGCATAGTGTTTACTATTCACATCTTTCACTTGGATTGTCTTTGGTGATTTATATTTTAGGAAAAACATAATCATATGAGATCTTGTTAAATTCATTTCAATTTATATTTTTTAAATGGCAACTTTTATATTTTTTAGATTTTGATCATTAAAGAAATTAATGTTTGAAACTATGCATCAGCAAACGTGAAACACATGAAATGGTATCCATAAACTTATAAAAAAAAATCTATAAACTGATAAAAAATGTCTCCATGAACTGACACTATAAAATACATAAAGCGATAAATTTGTGCCATAAACTAATTAATAAGTATGTGCCCATAATCTGACAAAATTTGCACCCATAATCTGATAAATCTAGGCTATAGATATATGGCTTTTTATGATATAAATATGTCTTGAACTGGTATAAAAAAATGTCATATGCACTGAAAACTCATCTTAATCAAGACGCTATAAATACAATTACTAACAAGTGTCTTTTTATGCAATCAACTATTAACTATCTGTTGTTTTTCAAATAGGAGATTGATACATGTACTCAACTGGACATGTTACCTAATATCTTCCAATCACTTTCTTACAAATAACTAATACAATCATTTTATTGAAACCAATTAATGCAATTAACTAACAAGTGTCTATTAGTGCAATCAACTATTAACTACAGTATCCGTTATTTTTTAAATAAGAGATTAATACATCTACTCACCAGATAAGATACCTACTATAAATATAATATTAAAAAATTATTAATAGTGTTAAGTTCAACTTTTCTTTTTCGACGGTAAGATACTTTATTTAGATTGTGATTTGTATGCATTGCAGTTGGAGAATTGGAATACTCTCCAACTGTTATATTAAGTTCTTTATTTCGAGAAAGTATTAATATCGCCTATCGGCCCGGTATCATCAATGGAAGCTACAAAATTGCAGTTGCGAAGTTTAAGCAATCCTATTTTTTTTTGACATCGAGAAAATTTGCATTAATTAAAAACTGGAGTACAGCCTAATGCTATTACAACCAAACAGCAACAACTGACACTAACAAAAACTACATTAATGCGTACAAACGATTTAAAGAAAACACTAACTATTATGTGTCCAGTCCGAAGGAAGTTTGTCTTGAGCGATGGTGGGTGAGATTGGATATGAGAGGAAATCTGTTGAGATACATAACTCTGACGATCTTCATAGAGAGATTGCCGTACAAGTGCTAGTAGATCCCAATGTCCACTAGACGCGAAATCCCAAGGTCATTGATGATCCTCCTGATTCAACGAACAATGAAGTCACGTTCTTTAGTGACTTCTGACCCTGCTGCGAGGGTATCCGGAGTTCAGTCACACTAGATTGAAACTCGAAAGACGTGGATGTCTTGACGTGCCCCAAATCAAGTTGGAGTGCCTCCCACAAGATGCGTTTTTTAGGTGTGATGACATCTGAAGCCATCACGAGAATTTGGGGCGAGTTAGATTGATGAACTTCGCCCCACTGACGGATCCTAAGATCCAAATTGACAATCCCAAACCCATAAGACCGACGCACAACAGATCTTAAAAGAGAGCCTCCTCTCATCTTAACCAACACCTGAATTCCTAAAGTGGCAAAAACCCCATGCCTAACTCTAGGATTATTGGCTCTACCTACCAGGTTGCCTAGATCTTCCTTTATCCTAGGAAACCAAGAGCCTTGAACTGCACATCAATCACCACTAACGAACACCCCAGCACAACCATTTTCAAAAAGGCAAGGGTCATCGGATCTGAAAGAAACAAACATGAAAATAAAGAAAACATACATCACTAGATTTGTAACACCGAACCCTATATAAACTAGGAAACTCGACCAAACGCGGGAAGGGGAAGGGGAAGACACAAACGTTAAGGTTAAAGTAACGAGGGGATTGGGAAGGGAAGCCCGACAAACCGACTCGTAACCGGGAAGGGGGTGGGGAAACCTAGGCTAACCGACAAACTAACTCGTAACCTGGGAAGGGGGTGGGAAACCTAGGCTAACCGACAAACTAACTCTTAACCGGGGGAAGGGGGTGGGGAACCTTAGCTAACTGAAACAGGGGAGGGGAACCACAACTCCAAAAAAACAAAACACGACACAACAACCAGAAACATGGGAGGGGGAGGAGGAACTCGACGCACAGCCAGGGGAGGGGGAAGGGACTGGAGGAGACGCGACGAAGGAGACTACGACAGGGGAGGGGAAGGGGGACTGACGACGGCGACCAATGGAGGGGAAAGAAAAGCGACGCGAAACGGAAAACGAAACCAAGAAAGACACGACGACAAGGAAGGGGAAACATACGCTAGACGGTAAAGGAGGGGTCAGGCTTGCCGGCAACCCGGTGCGGCGCGCGCTCTGGCCGGCCACCGGCAAGCCTGACTAAAGCGGCGCTTTAAACGAAGAGGTTGGGTTAGGTTTGAGAGAGGTTTCTTTAGAGAGAGGTTTTTTCTTTTTAGAGCTATTTTGACCTAAGCAAACCTATTAATGAGTTATCTTTTGTCTTCTTTGACAGTCTATTAATGATCTAATTAATACCGCACTTGCTAGTGGCTACTCAACTTGTTTCTTTTTAATCTACACACTTTCCGGTGTATCATTTTAATGTACACAATGTTGCTTTTTTATATTATTGGTAACATATCATATCTACTTTTTCTTCGTTTCCATCTATTTTTTAATATTTTAACCCACTTTTTAGTTTTTCTCTTCACCTTTCTAGTTTCTTTCTCATACTTTTATACATCCTCCTTGATTCTGCCCCATAGTAAAGTGAGAGTAAACTAAAAAGAATCGGAGGGAGTAGTTGCTACTAGAAACCTAGAAGTAACATGATATGTCTCCGTTTAAAAAGAAGGCATGATAGAAGTAACTACTCCCTCCGATTCATTTGAGGATGTCCCCTTATCCCCCCCTCAAGTGAGCCCCATGAGGTTTGATCCCTAGACCTCAGGGATATGAGGTGGGAAGCGATGCCACTACTCCACCACCTCAACCTCAAGAAGGCATGATATATGTAGTGCTTTGAACTTTACATCAATTTTAGTATATACACGTATTCTTTCAATGTAGAATCAAAGGAAAAATTAAGCAATGTTACATGTAGGAATAAATCTTGGTATTATATTAGTAAGTTTTGGGCGGAGTGCATTCATAATAATTTATTGTGAATCCAAACTGACTGTGTAATACAAAAACTGACTATAGCACTGAGAACTGATTATATCATACAAAAACTAACTCTATAAAAGGTGATTATATCATAATAAAACTGACTATATTAATATATCATACAAAAGCTGACTATACAACAGGTGATTATATCATATAAACACTGACTATACAAAAGGTGATTATATCATACAAAAACTATATATATAAATAAAAATTGACTATGTCAAATAAAAACTGACTATATCATACGATACTTGGTGCACAATAAGATATTGTGCACTTGGTCCGTATAATATTTGCTTTTTGAGAAAGTAAGAATTGACTATGTCAAATAAAAACTGACTATATCATACGATACGTGGTGCACAATAAGCTATTGTGCACTTGGTCCGTATAATATTTGCTTTTTGAGAAAGTAAGAGAGAAAAAGAAAATAAAGATTCCTTATGGGCACACTTTTAGGAGTCCGGATTGGCGTCTCATTTGGCATCTCACAAAATTTTTGGTACCAAAGCTAAGTCAAGTTGGTACCAAAATAGAGTCATTGTGATACCAATACCAAAGTAACTCTTACTTGGTACCAAAGTGTAAGTTTGGTACCAAAGTTACATTTTGGTACCAAAGTTACATTTTGGTACCAAATGACTCTATTTTGGTACCACTTTTACTTAGCTTTGGTACCAAAAATTTTGTGAGATGCCATTTTGGCATCTCACTATGAGTTACCAACACTTTCTCCAATTTTAGAACAAAAAGTGGAAAATTGTAAGTAGTAGATGGTAACTTCGATGAGGCTATTATAGATAAAAGAAAACACCAAAAATAAAAAAAATTAAAGATCCAAAACAGGAAGAATTTCTTGAAACCAATTAAAAAGAATAACAGGAATAACAAAAAGAAATGGAGGGACTATGTTATTTTTACGTCCTCTTTAATTCAGTTTAATTAGTTGAGTTAATAAATATACCTTATGGTGTAAAATTATTTTATCCAAAATTATCTCAAGCATATCACATATTCCCTCCATTTCTTTTTAATTTGCACACTTTATACATTATTGACTTTATTCATATATTTCACTTTGACTATCATTTGTGGTTTATATTTAAGGGAAAATTAAACATCTATAGTCATACGATTTTGTTAGATACGTCTCAACATATTTTTTTAAAATACCAGCTTTCCATAATTTATACTTAAGCATAATTTAAAAATATTAATAGTCAAAATTTTGTGTTAATAAGTATAAAAGTCAAACTATATATATATTAAAAGAAACAAGGCAAGACTTGTTTACATAGATAACAATGATAATATTTTTTGTGTTAGATAACAATGAGTAGCTAGGTATCGATCCCCATATGTGATATTCCCGATTAACCATGTTGGGGCTATTACTCATGAAACAATATAATGGGGAATTGATGATCAAAAGAACCTTGATATCGCATCAAAAATCTGATAATTTGTCATAACAGACCTTTTATATGCCACTTTTTACGGAAAACAACCTTTTAAATTTTTCTGCCAACTTAATGCCTTAAAAAAGAATTTGTTTGCGAGAAACAACCGTAGGTCACTTTTAGGCATCATTTAGATGAAGGAATTCAATTAACAACCACCTAAAATAGTAAATATTGATTATTCTTCTATAATTTATGTAATGAAGCTGTAATAGCCCATATTTTAAGCAGGTTTAATAACGACTTTATAAATGATATTTGATAAGTATGATAGTTGATATTTTTAGACACATTTTAGTCAAAGTTAGCTATGTTCATATTAGTAAAGAAATTACTTTGAGAATTATTATTTATTGTCTAAAGTAAGTTCCAAGCACAAATAAGTTATTATGGATTATATATAATAGAGATATTGAGTTAAGGATTTTAAGCTTTGAAATAAAGAGAAACCCATTTTTCACAATTTATCTCTCCTCACTCGTGTCAACTACTCTAGATGCCAGAGCATCACTCTCTCTTCTTCGTGTCTTCTCAATCAAGTGCCAAAGCATATTTCCCATTGATCAATTGTTCTCTTCAAGATTTCAGTTTAATTACTCCAAGTAGATCGAGAATTGAAGAAACCCAAATAAAAAACAAACCCCAAAATTTCCTTTTTTCTCTCACCTCTGTTCTGTCCATCTGTTCCAAGCAACGTGCATTCATTTTTGTCTCTGTTTGTTGCATTAGGGCTGTAGATCTCGAAAAGTTAATGAATTTAGAGTAAAAAATCGCTCAATTAGGAGTTCGGAGCTGTAAGATATCGCTTCTTGAAGTTATGCATTGATGCTGTCCATTTTCTCTTTCCTCTGGTTCGTGCATGCTGCTGCCACGAGTTTCTGATGTTGTTTCCGCGGCTTTGACGACACTCCTGCTGCTGTTGTGTTGATGTTGGGTGCTCCTTCGATCTTTCTCTCACTTGGTTCATAAAACCCAATTGTTAGATGAAGGTATAAGCTAAATTTTCTTAATTCCTCCTCTTCTTTGATTCCAATTCAAGTCTGATGCAATAGGATTTTATATTCTGATTTCAGAGATAAATTTATTTCTCAATTTTGTTATTGATTAGCAAATTTAGTTATGATAAGAGTTGTTAAACTTAAAGATTGAATATTTTATCTTTCTTAATGGATTGAATCTTCTAATATGAATTAATCCTCTTAAGTAAGTTTATAAAAACTGATTTTTATAAATTATGTTGTTTGATAATACTCTTTGAAATCAGAATGAGATTAATTAGAGATAGAAATTGATGTTGTGAGTTGGATTAGTAGAATGGGTTGCATATAAGGGTTGTGGTTAGTTCATGGAAGAGCTTGGAAAGTATGAGTGATTCAATTTGTTTATCTAAATTGTTGTGAGGATGGTTAATGATTGTTGTTATTGTTTTGAGGTCGTTGTTGGAGTATGTATATGGAGATAATTTATGAAGTTCGAGCTATAGTTGGTTATCCCGAATGTCGGATTATTGGGAATCGTTTCAAGGTACACACATGTCCTTCCACCTTTGAAGCTATATTCGTGTTTCATGTGATTTCATGTGCTGAGCTTAATAAGCCTTTTATATAAATACAGAATTATTCAAAGTGTTATTTGTGTGTTTACAAGAGTTGTTGACTACATATCTGGTTTTAAGCTATGACCGAAAGCTAAATATGTGATGAGTTTTATTAAGTGAAATTTTGATTATGAAGAACTAATTGGAGGTAGTTGAATCCTTCAAGAATATAAATGTGTGTTATTATTAAATCTACTTGTTTTCCACATCGAATTTATAATAGACTTTCTTATGCTTTGTAAGTTGACCTTTTATATGAAAGTGTAGCTATGAGAATTAAAGCAAGGATCTTTAGTATATCTAACTATATAAGCTGGTTTTACATTAAGTACTTCGATTTACGAACTAAGCCGGAACGTCGATTGGATATCTTTATGAACTCGCTTTCGATCTAAACTATAGTTATATTTGAAAGTTTCAGAGAAAAACTAAGGAATTTTGATGAAAGATGTTGAGTTATAATTTCAGGTATAAGACAATTGTCAAAATATTTGCGATAAAAGTTCTATATGGAAGTCTGAAAGTATGAAAGACTCTTTATTATGGTTTGAGATTTTGATTATATATGATCATGAACTTTGAAAATTATGAATTTGAGTTATGAGCAAATATAGACTCGTGAAATTATAAATCAGGTTTTTCTAGTTCTATTAATGACGGGGAGGATCTTTACTCCTACTTAAATTTTTGTGAAGAAGTTCTCATAGAAAAAAAAGTCTCTCAAATTTGGGTCAATTTAATGAACATTATTTTCGGATTTAAGTTTGGAAACACGTAAGTATTGAGTCTTGTAAAACAAGTTATATCTTTATGGGATATCATAGATGAATTATGTTTTATGGAGTTTAGAATCTAAGTTAGAATGAGTTTGGTGTGAGATGGGTACTTGTGAAGTTCTGTTTAAGAAATACAATTGTCGCTTTGAGGGTATTATTAGAAGTAGACAACTATCCCAAGATTTACTTATGGCTTATAAACAAGGCTGAATAGTATCACCCGAAGATATCTCCGTAAATATTATGGAACTTGGTTATATAAGAATGAAGATTTGTGATGTGATAATTGAAGGACGAAGTAATTGTTGGGAGGTTCTAACTAAGAATGAAGATGTTATGTGGTGGACGTAGATTAGATAGTTAGGGAATAGTAAATTTGGATGTGAATTTCAAAGGTCAAATATTGATTTATGAGTTAATGGAGTTGTTACGAGAGGTTTGGGAGTTCAGAGGATGTGTAGGATTTGAGATATGAATGTCGTATCACTGAAATAAAGATATCTTGGTGGTGGTTTAGAGGAGTATCAATTAGAGAGATATAATTTACAATACTTATGTAATAAAAGATCATATCCGCAAAGGGGTCAAGTAAAAGAGTTTGGAGCATAATTTTTTCTATTAGATGAGTAAGATTATATAAATGGAAGTTGGAAAAAAAATATATAAATCTAGATAATAGAGAGCTTGGTAATTAAAGTTATATAATGACAATACTAAGCGTATGGTGTTAAGACTAATATGAGCTTTCAGTAAAAATACATGGGACGTATGGTTGTGAATTATAAATTTAAGAAGGATCAGGACAATGAGTTTGAGTATTGGGAAATACTAAAGTTCAGATGGAAAATTGCATCATAGAATATTCAATTATAACATGGAAAAATGGAGTGAGATATTTTGACTTGCCATAGTAATTGTAGGTGATTTATGATGATGTAATAAGGTTATATTCTGGCAATGAGAGTTCATGTATTGGGGATAAGAAAACCTTTAAAGGGAAATTCATAACCTGAGAATTTTGGAATGCTATAGTTTAGATGTTATAAGTTAAAGACGGAAGTCCAAGTATAAAGAGAAACTATTATGATGAAGGGAATTGCCAAAACGTGTTAGAGGATATCTTATAGTCTACAAGTAAAATATTACTGGTTAATTGTACGAGCTTAGAATTGGGTCTCGATAATAGTTAATTATCTTATAAGTCTTTGAGAAACATATTTTACATTTTGATTATGTTATGGGTTCGACTGTGGAAAGACATTTGATTTCGAATACGTTTTATATATGTATATTACTTCCTTTAAAAAATATGTTTGAGGTAAGTAAGATTATTTTGAGATTCTAGTTTATGTTATAATAAAATTATTGAGGTTCAGGTATTTTGGAGATGTTAATTACATCTCAACTCTGTTTTGTTTTATATTAATTTACGGACGGAAGTTTAAGTCGTTGATACACTTTGGAATTGAATATGCGATACGAATTGAGAACAAGAGTATAAGTGTTGAAAAAATATAAGTTTGTGTTATTGAGAAAATAAGTATTTTGATTAGTTATTATTTTATGGGGAAAGTGAACAACATTTGTGGAGTGAGTTGCTCATTATGTGTTATGGAGCGGGTATTGCTCCATTGAGTAGGGTCATGACCTAAAAGTTCTTGAGGTTAAGCTTTGGAAATTCCTAATTCGGAGTACCGAGCAGGAAGTTATGTTCATTTTAAATTCAATGTTTTTGCTGTAATTATTTTGACAAAAGTTTCACATGTTCAAGTTAACTCAACCCTTTTAATAAAGTTTAAATGAGCCACTAATAAGTGCCTATGTGACTTTTACAAGCAGTAAAGAATTGATTATTTTCCTTATATCTCTATACCTAACTAATATGTAAAATTGTTAACGTAAAACAAAAGATTTCAAAAGAAGATTCAAGTCTTGCAATGATTAGCGATACTATAGTAGTTATGATTCTTTTTCCTCTCCATGGATGAATATGTTTTCTGTGGAACATGTGTGGTATTGATAAACTGTACATTTAAACTATCTATGTAAATAAACTATGGATACAAGTGGGTAAAGGCCGATACCAAATAAGGTACGGTATGAACAACAACCTATTGGAGGATGGGTGATCTCCTTCCGAACCCTAGCTGGGTGGGTGAAGTCCAGCAGATATTAAAAATAGGACATGTCCTGGTTAAGGCTTGTAAGCATAAATATTCAAACGGTGGGGTGACGACCTTCATTAGTCTAGAGACAGTCGGTTCCTTGTGTAAGGAGCCCCTCTCTATTCGTGTTCAATTTACCCAAGTAATTAAACGCTATAGACCTAAAGGGTTTTGAATGATCTAAGTGGTGATCTTTATGATATAGATTCTTACTTTAATGCGATTGTGCAAGGATAGTAATCCTGAAATTTTAAGCAAGCACCTTACTTGTGAAGCATACTGAATTCTAGCATGAATTGTATATGAATGGTCTTAAGCCACCAAAAATGAAGTTTTGGGATGAACTTATGTATTCAACTATTGTTGAACTTTGTCCTTATGGCAAGAAACTTATTATCTGTAGTAGATGTATGTGTACTCTTTATCGGACTTTCTAGTTAGGGGTTGCTGGTGTTGTAATAAAAACATTTCTAACTATTTGATTTTAAGTATTTTGAATTTTGGGGTTGTTCCACTTGATGAGTAATAAACTACACAACTATATTTTAAGCCACTAAAATAAATTTCTGGTTGGACAGTGTGTGTACTCAGTTTTTCTGATTTTATTCTTGGAACCTGTCCTGGTGGGGGGCAGAGTTCATTGTTAGTGATTTTGCAGGGTTGATGTCGAGGACTTGGAATATGTTTATTGAGCAAGAGGAAGATTTTTATGTTATGAAATGGTGGGTTGAGGCCTGAGGTTATAGTTAGATGCCTTGTTTGGAAGTATTCTGTAATTTGATATTTGGTTTTCAAGTTTTTCTGTTGTGGGCCCCCTGACCCACATATCCAGGATCGTTTTTATAGGTTTTGTTTCCGCTGCAAATAAATGTAAATTCGAGGTTTGTTAAGTGTTGATTGTGTTTTGTGTATCTTAAGTGTGATTAGTTAGCAGCTCGGAAGTGCGGACTGTTACAGGTGGTATCAGAGCAAGGTTGTTTTAGAATTATCGTGATCTTCATATCATGGCATATGAGTTTAAGAAAGATATTTGGGATTGTTTATAATTAATTAGGGTTATTGGTTGGTTAAGAATTGAGGAATAGAGATTGAGATATTGAACGTTGAGTATTGAGATTGAAAATTTGTAAAAGTGAAAAGTTCTATTGGTGTTTAGCTTTGAGTGGCTATTAGAGAAAGATCGAATTATATTGCTTAAGATTTTAGAGAATTTGGATTCAAGATTAGTGATTATATTTTGAGGAAGCAATTGATCTTCCGAGGTGTTGGAGTTCAATTAAGAGTTGATTTGATTGATTTTCGTTAAATATGTTTTATGTGATCTATTTGTTTTGAAATGATCTAAAGTTTTACGTTTTCAAATTTCGAGGACGAAATTTATTTTAAGGGTGGTAGAGTGTAATAGCCCATATTTAAAGCAGGTTTAATAACGACTTTATAAATGATATTTGATAAGTATAATAGCTGATATTTTTAGACACATTTTAGTCAAAGTTAGCTATGTTCATATTAGTAAAGAAATTACTTTGAGAATTATTATTTATCGTCTAAAGTAAGTTCCAAGCACAAATAAGTTATTATAGATTTTATATAATAGAGATATCGAGTTAAGGATTTTAAGCTTTGAAATAAAGAGAAACCCATTTTTCACAATTTATCTCTCCTCACTTGTGTCATCTACTCTAGATGCCAGAGCATCACTCTCTCTTCTTCGTGTCTTCTCAATCAAGTGCCAAAGCATATTTCCCATTGATCAATTGTTCTCTTCAAGATTTCAGTTTAATTACTCCAAGTAGATCGAGAATTGAAGAAACCCAAATAAAAAACAAACCCCAAAATTTCCTTTTTTCTCTCACCTCTGTTCTGTCCGTCTGTTCCAAGCAACATGCATTCATTTTTGTCTCTGTTTGTTGCATTAGGGTTGTAGATCTCGAAAAGTTAATGAATTTAGACTCAAAAATCGCTCAATTCGGAGTTTGGAGCTGTAAGATATCGCTTCTTGAAGTTATGCATTGATGCTGTCCATTTTCTCTTTCCTCTGCTTCGTGCATGCTGCTGCCACGAGTTTCTGATGTTGTTTCCGCTGCTTCGGCGACGCTGCTGCTGCTGTTGTGTTGATGTTGGGTGCTCCTTCGATCTTTCTCTCACTTGGTTCATAAAACCCAATTGTTAGATGAAGGTATAAGCTAAATTTTCTTAATTCCTCCTCTTCTTTGATTCCAATTCAAGTCTGATGCAATAGGATTTTATATTCTGATTTCAGAGATAAATTTATTTCTCAATTTTGTTATTGATTAGCAAATTTAGTTATGATAAGAGTTGTTAAACTTAAAGATTGAATATTTTATCTTTCTTAATGGATTGAATCTTCTAATATGAATTAATCCTCTTAAGTAAGTTTATAAAAACTGATTTTTATAAATTATGTTGTTTGATAATACTCTTTGAAATCAGAATGAGATTAATTAGAGATAGAAATTGATGTTGTGAGTTGGATTAGTAGAATGGGTTGCATATAAGGGTTGTGGTTAGTTCATGGAAGGGCTTGGAAAGTATGAGTGATTCAATTTGTTTATCTAAATTGTTGTGAGGATGGTTAATGATTGTTGTTATTGTTTTGAGGTCGTTGTTGGAGTATGTATATTGAGATAATTTATGAAGTTCGAGCTATAGTTGGTTATCCCGAATGTCGGATTATTGGGAATCGTTTCAAGGTACACACATGTCCTTCCACCTTTGAAGCTATATCCGTGTTTCATTTGATTTCATGTGCTGAGCTTAATAAGCCTTTTATATAAATACAGAATTATTCAAAGTGTTATTTGTGTGTTTACAAGAGTTGTTGACTACATATCTGGTTTTAAGCTATGACCGAAAGCTAAATATGTGATGAGTTTTATTGAGTGAAATTTTGAATATGAAGAACTAATTGGAGGTAGTTGAATCCTTCAAGAATATAAATGTGTGTTATTTTTAAATCTACTTGTTTTCCACATCGAATTTATTATAGACTTTCTTATGCTTTGTAAGTTAACCTTTTATATGAAAGTGTAGCTATGAGAATTAAAGCAAGGATCTTTAGTATATCTAACTATATAAGTTGGTTTTACAATAAGTACTTCGATTTGCGAACTAAGCCGGAACGTCGATTGGATATCTTTATGAACCCGCTTTCGATCTAAACTATAGTTATATTTGAAAGTTTCAGAGAAAAACTAAGGAATTTTGATGAAAGATGTTGAGTTATAATTTCAGGTATAAGACAATTGTCAAAATATTTGCGATAAAAGTTCTATATGGAAGTCTGAAAGTATGAAAGACTCTTTATTATGGTTTGAGATTTTGATTATATATGATCATGAACTTTGAAAATTATGAATTTGAGTTATGAGCAAATATGGACTCGTGAAATTATAAATCAGGTTTTTCTAGTTCTATTAATGAAGGGGAAGATCTTTACTCCTACTTAAATTTTTGTGAAGAAGTTCTCATAGAAATAAAAGTCTCTCAAATTTGGGTCAATTTAATGAACATTATTTTCGGATTTAAGTTCGGAAACACGTAAGTATTGAGTCTTGTAAAACAAGTTATATCTTTATGGAATATCATAGATGAATTATGTTTTATGGAGTTTAGAATCTAAGTTAGAATGAGTTTGGTGTGAGATGGGTACTTGTGAAGTTCTGTTTAAGAAATACAATTGTCGCTTTGAGGGTATTATTAGAATTAGACAACTTTTCCAAGATTTACTTATGGCGTATAAACAAGACTGAATGGTATCACCCGAAGATATCTCCGGAAATATTATGGAGCTTGGTTATATAAGAATGAAGATTTGTGATGTCATAATTGAAGGACGAAGTAATTGTTGGGAGGTTCTAACTAAGAATGAAGATGTTATGTGGTGGACGTAGATTAGATAGTTAGGGAATAGTAAATTTGGATGTGAATTTCAAAGGTCAAATATTGATTTATGAGTTAATGGAGTTGTTACGAGAGGTTTGTGAGTTCAGAGGATGTGTAGGATTTGAGATATGAATGTCGTATCACTGAAATAAAGATATCTTGGTGGTGGTTTAGAGGAGTATCAATTAGAGAGATATAATTTACAATACTTATGTAATAAAAGATCATATCCGCAAAGGGGTCAAGTAAAAGAGTTTGGAGCATAATTTCTTCTATTAGATGAGTAAGATTATATAAATGGAAGTTGGAAAAAAAATATAAATCTAGATAATAGAGAGCTTGGTAATTAAAGTTATATAATGACAATACTAAGCGTATGGTGTTAAGACTAATTTGAGCTTTCAGTAAAAATACATGGGATGTATGGTTGTGAATTATAAATTTAAGAAGGATCAGGACAACGAGTTTGAGTATTGGGACATACTAAAGTTCAGATGGAAAATTGCATCATAGAATATTCAATTATAACATGGAAATATGGAGTGAGATATTTTGACTTGCCATAGTAATTGTAGGTGATTTATGATAATGTAATAAGGTTATATTCTGGCAATGAGAGTTCATGTATTGGGGATAAGAAAACCTTTAAAGGGAAATTCATAACCTGAGAATTTTGGAATGCTATAGTTTAGATGTTATAAGTTAAAGACGGAAGTCCAAGTATAAAGAGAAACTATTATGATGAAGGGAATTACCAAAACGTGTTAGAGGATATCTTATAGTCTACAAGTAAAATATTACTGGTTAATTGTACGAGCTTAGAATTGGGTCTTGATAATAGTTAATTATCTTATAAGTCTTTGAGAAACATATTTTACATTTTGATTATGTTATGGGTTCGACTGTGGAAAGACATTTGATTTCGAATACGTTTTATATATGTATATTACTTCCTTTAAAAAATATATTTGAGGTAAGTAAGATTATTTTGAGATTCGAGTTTGTGTTATAATAAAATTATTGAGGTTCAGGTATATGTTAATTACATCTCAACTCTGTTTTATTTTATATTAATTTACGGACGGAAGTTTAAGTCGTTGAAACACTTTGGAATTGAATATGCGATACGAATTGAGAACAAGAGTATAAGTTATGAAAAATATAAGTTTGTGTTATTGAGAAAATAATTATTTTGATTAGTTATTATTTTATGGGGAAAGTGAACAACATTTGTGGAGTGAGTTGCTCATTATGTGTTATGGAGCGGGTATTGCTCCATTGAGTAGGGTCATGACCTAAAAGTTCTTGAGGTTAAGCTTTGGAAATTCCTAATTCGAGTACCGAAGCGGGAAGTTATGTTCATTTCAAATTCAATGTTTTTGCTGTAATTATTTTGACAAAAGTTTCACATGTTCAAGTTAACTCAACCCTTTTAATAAAGTTTAAATGAACCACTAATAAGTGCCTATGTGACTTTTACAAGCAGTAAAGAATTGATTATTTTCCTTATATCTCTATACCTAACTAATATGTGAAATTGTTAACGTAAAACAAAAGATTTCAAAAGAAGATTCAAGTCTTGCAATGATTAGCGATACTATAGTAGTTATGATTCTTTTTCCTCTCCGTGGATGAATATGTTTTCTGTAGAACATGTGTGGTATTGATAAACTGTACATTTAAACTATTTATGTAAATAAACTATGGATACAAGTGGGTAAAGGCCGATACCAAATAAGGTACCCTTGGAGGATGGGTGATCTCCTTCCGAACCCTAGTTGGGTGGGTGAAGTCCAGCAGATATTAAAAATGGGACATGTCCTGGTTAAGGCTTGCAAGCATAAATATTTAAACGGTGGGGGTGACGACCTCCATTAGTCTAGAGACAGTCGGTTCCTTGTGTAAGGAGCCCCTCTCTATTCGTGTTCACTTTACCCAAGTAATTAAACGCTATAGACCTAAAGGGTTTTGAATGATCTAAGTGGTGATCTTTATGATATAAATTCTTACTTTAATGCGATTGTGCAAGGATAGTAATCCTGAAATTTTAAGCAAGCACCTTACTTGTGAAGCATACTGAATTCTAGCATGAATTGTATATGAATGGTCTTAAGCCACCAAAAATGAAGTTTTGGGATGAACTTATGTATTCAACTGTTGTTGAACTTTGTCCTTATGGCAAGAAACTTATTATCTGTAGTAGATGTATGTGTACTCTTTATCGAACTTTCTAGTTAGGGGTTGCTGGTGTTGTAATAAAAACATTTCTAACTATTTGATTTTAAGTATTTTGAATTTTGGGGTTGTTCCACTTGATGAGTAATAAAGCGCACAACTATATTTTAAGCCGATAAAATAAATTTACGGTTGGACAAAGTGTGTGTACTCGGTTTTTTCGATTTTGTTCTTGGAACCCGTCCCGGTGGGGGCGAGTTCATTGTTAGTGATTTTGCGGGGTTGATGTCGAGGACTTAAAATATGTTTATTGAGCAAGAGGAAGATTTTTATGTTATGAAATGGTGGACTGAGGTTATAGTTAGATGCCTTGTTTGGAAGTATTCTGTAATTTGATATTTGGTTTTCAAGTTTTTCTGTTGTGGGCCCCTGACCCACATATCCAGGATCATTTTTACAGGTTTTGTTTCCGCTGCAAATAAATGTAAATTCGAGGTTTGTTAAGTGTTGATTGTGTTTTGTGTATCTTAAGTGTGATTAGTTAGCAGCTCGGAAGTGCGGACTGTTACAGAAGCTTTCTTCTTTTATGTATGATGTGTTTTTAAAAGGCTTGGTTAATGCCTGAAAGTGGTCTGAGGTTGTTTCTTACAAACAATTTACTTTTTTAGGTCTTAAGTTGTCAGAAAAAAATTTAAAAGGTTGTTTTTCGGAAAAAGTGATATATAAAAGGTCTGTTTTGACAAATTTTCCTTTTTCTATTGATATTTAATTAGTTGGATTTAGAACCTTGATATCGCACTAAAAATCTTATTTTCCTATTGAACTTCTGAATAACACTATGTCTCTTAAAGGAGATTATCTAACCAATTAATATTATTTTTAGGGAAAGTACCAATATTTGTGAGAAGTAAAATTTTAGTTTAACTACATTTGTGCATTTTTTACTCATTTCATAATAGTTACCTCTAGAAATATATATCGAGAAATCAATTAAACTGCCCGCTATCGTCTACTGTGATTATATTTCCTTCGCTCCAAAAAGAATGCAACACTTGTACTTTTAGAGTCAAACTTTACAAACTTTGAACATGAATCCCCACCATGAATAATAACATGGTCGTGTGAGATCTTGTTAAATTCATGTCGATAGTTTCAAAATATAATTATTCGATAATTTTTATTAATACATAATTAAAGATATTATTTATGGTCAAAGTTGTGCATTATATTGGAGACCGTGAAAACTCAAGTGTTGCATTATTTGCGGAGCGGAAGAAATATATTTTCTTATATTACATTCTTAGTTTAGATTAATTGGGGCACAAAATTTGGGAGAATATTTCCCTAGCAAAATTATATCTACCTTACTTCCAATAATTTTATTTTATAATGTTAAGAAGGCCATCTCCTTTTCTCCTTCTCCTCCTTCCATTTCGTTCCTTCTACACCACTCTGCACTTTTCGAACCCTCCCTTCTTTTTCCTTCCCTTAGAGTTCTTACCCCTTCATCGTATCATTCACCAAGCTACAACCCTACAAGCGGACAAGTCCTTCACAAACCGAAACTATTTGTACATGTTCCTAAAGGGTGTGTGAGGGTAACAATCGTCACATTATCTCATAAACATCATACTAAATTTAAGTATGAGAGAGTGTGATGAATAATATTTGCGCTTTAAATTGCATGATAAAATATTTATGTGCTATATTAAGGATTGAAAGTATGAATACGGTAATTGTGATCACATTGTTGTTTTAATAATAAAAGATCCGAGACACCGTAAAAATTATATTAAACGGCATGCGTACAAACTTAAAGTACGGTTCCATTTCCACAACATAACTATCCAATTCTTGTTGATATGGGCTAGCTATTTACTATTTACCTATCCGAATTTTAAATATCCGAGTAATTAGAGACAAGAATGATTCATTTAGAAACTCTTATAAAGTTGCAACGGCCATACGTTAGGTACAACTAATTAGCCTGTAAATGTCAATGTTGATGTTAATGTGCATTTGCAATTGTCATGTGCATAACCTTCTTTTAACTTTCTTTAGTTCCAAAGAGGACGGTCCCTCTCCCTCTCCCTCCGCAGTTGATGCCTTTCTATATAATACACTCTTTTTGTCTTTTAGAAGCATAGAGTTTTGCTAGATAGTTCGACATTAAAAATTTTGCTACTTTTGTTCTTCTTTGTTCTCCTTGGTGGTTTTGCCAATTAGAAAAAACATCGGAAGTTTGGGAGAAAAGAGGAAGGAAAAAAAATGAACGGCACGTTGTCATCAGGGGCTCCTATCGCCCAAAGGTGTGTTTCGTTCTCCCCTCTTGCTGTATGATTGTGTTTTCATAATACTATACAGTCTATACTAGTCTTATATGCAGGCGATGCATACAAAAATAAATAGAAAGTTATATTGTGTAATTATATCTACTAAAATCGTTGTTTTTAACTAAAAAAAATAAGGAAGTTATGAAGTTGAGAAACTGATTTGTAATTTGATAGATTTGTCGTGTAATTTGAGAGTCCAAATCTTCTATCCCACTATTTTGTATCATCATACTCCCTTCGCCCCAGAATAGTCTGAACACTTTCCTTTTATGTTTGTCCCAAATTAGTTTGAACACTTCCATTTTTGACATGGTCCCACTATTAATATATTATTTCTTTTACACTCCTTTGGCCCACACTCCACCTTTTATCAATAAAAAGTTTCCCAACTTTCTCTTATCACATCTACTTTTTAGATAAAATAACATTTGATAACCACACTACAACTTATCACCTTAAAATACGTGTCCCAACAAGTGTCCAGATCTTTCTGGGACGGAGGGAGTATGTGTCATTCAATATAATTGCTTCACAAATCATTAGATTTAATGAAACTTCTTATTTTTGAAAAAATGACAAAGAATAATTCATATCAACCAATATGATTGAGTGACATAGGTTATGGTACAAAGAGCGGGAAAGAAGAAAAAAATTGTCTTTCATTTACTTTGAAAATGTCATTAATTATTATGAAATCTAGTTTTTTGTTATTATATGTACCTCTATGGGTATACACATAAGAAAATCTCTTTTCATAAAATTATAAATTTGATAAATTTGCGTTGTGGTTTTTCTTTTGGGTACATGGTGGAACCCACATGTTTACCTATTTTAGGAGAAGCTACGAGGGAGAGTTCCTAGCCCCCAAGCCGGGAAAGAGAAAGACAATCGTGCTCCACTAAGCTGTAGCTTTTTCAGCATAAAGTCGCGTCGTGCTGCGATATGAGAATAATATTTAGAATTTTCGGTTTTTTCACCAATTACCCCCGAGTTTTCGGTTTATTCACCAGATACCCCTCAGTTTCTTGGTAATACATCAAAATGCCCTTAATGACTAACGATGGTTAACTCCGTTAGTCAGTAACCCTAATTAACTCCTCTAACCCTAATTAAGCCCTCTAATCCTAACCCCTAAACCCTAACCCTAACCCTAACCCCCTAACACCTAACCCCAACCCTAATGTCCCTAACCCTAACCACCCAACCACCACCTCCCCTAACCCCACCCCCTGCAGCCCTCACCCACGAGCACCCCCACCCCCCACCCTCGCGGCCCCGCAGCCCCCCACCCCTGCCCGGCCCCCACCTTCGCAGCCCAGTAGCCCCCACCCCTCCCCGCGGCCCCCCACCCTTTCGATTTCCCGCACCCCCCACCCCTTGCATCCCCCACCCCCTTTCGATTGGAAACTTTACGAGTTAACCGCCCTTCGATTGGTTTTTTCACCACCTTCTTCGATTGGAAACTTTACGTCGAAGGGGGTGGGGGGCTGGGGGGGGGGGGAGAGGTGGGAGGTGCGGAAATCGAAGGGGGGGGGTCGGGGCAGGGGGTGGGGGGAGGGTGAGTCATGCGGGGATGGGGGCGGGGTTTCTCGTGGGGGAAGGGTGGGGGGAGGTGGTGGTGGTTGGATGGTTAGGGTTAGGGCATTAGGGTTGGGTTAGGTGTTAGAGGATTAGGGGTTAGGGGTTAGGGTTAATGTTAGAGCTCGCAGTGGAAATTTGACTTCTACTAGATAATATGAAATCGATACCTCACAAAAATTATAATATTTTAGGAGTAAACAAACAACCACTATGAAGGAAATAATAATTGTAAGAAAAAATAAAATTTCTTGAATTATATTCTAATCTTGTCTGATGTGAATAAAAAATTAAATCCTACGTTACAACCTAGAAAATTTATAACAGTTTAGATGCTAAGAAATGGATAGAGGATAATGAATATCTCATATACCTCCTATTTCACCGGTGGTTAAATTGTTATTCTATTTTAACCACGTTAAATCTCTCTTTACCTTTTTTATTGTGATTTCTATTATTATCTCCTCTAAACTAGGAGTAACAACCACAACATTATTTCCTTACTTGTCTACAATTCTCCACCTCGTTCACAATTTGAAGACATTCAAATTTTGGACGAACAAATTGCGTAATACATATCCGGTTGCACCATTTTGACAATGATTGCATACGTACCCTTGACCGGGATCAAACCAATCGTAGTTCCATTAATTCCATATAGTGCTTAACATGGAACAATGTTTAGCAATTCCAAACAATGTTGGAACTTGCTTCCTGACACAACTTTGGTTAACATATCTGCGGGGTTCTCATTTGTATGTACCTTCATAAGAGAAATACTAATTCCTCTATGACATCTCGAACAAAATGATATCTCACGTCTATATGCTTGGTACGAACATGATGAACCTGATGTTTAGCCAAATGAATTGCACCTTGGCTGTCACAATTCAGATTCACACATTCCTGCTTCAACCCCAAATCATCTAGAAGTCCCCACAACCACAAAGCTTCCTTAACTCCTTCTGCTATAGCCATGTACTCGGCCTCTATCATAGATAGAGCCATCGTGGCCTGTAACATTGATCGCCAACTAACTGAAGCACCATGTATTTTAAACACATAACTAGTAGTAGATCGTCGTTTATCTAGATTACCGGCATAATCAGGATCAACAAAACTATTTACCTGACATGTATCTCCACCAAAGCACAAACCCGTGTCAACAATACCCTTTAAGTACCTTAAAAACCATTTCACAGCTTCCCAATGTGCCTTTCCCGGATTCGCCATGAATCCACTGACAACACTAACTGCTTGTGAAATATCTAGACGTGTACACACCATGGCATACATTAAACTACCAACTGCAATAGCATAAGGTACATTATCCATGTATGCGTTATCTTCCGCTGTAGTGGGAGATTGTTTACCAGAGAGTCTAAAATGTGGAGCCAATGGAGTTACCGTTGACTTAGCACCTTTCATCCTAAACCTTTCAATAACCCGCTCAATGTAGCCTTTCTGGCTCAAGAACAATTTTCGGTTTAATCTCTCTCTTGTAATCTCCATACCCAGTATTTTCTTTGCAGCGCCCAAATCTTTTGTCTCAAACTCTTCACCGAGTTGAGCTTTTAAAATATTTATCTCCACCTTTGTTTTTGAAGCAATAATCATGTCGTCCACATACAATAGAAGATAAATATAATCACCTCCACGAAGTTTACGAATGTACACACAACAATCATAAGCACTTCTGGAGAACTCTTGCTTTTACATAAATGAGTCAAATCGCTTGTACCACTTTCGAGGCGATTGCTTCAGCCCGTAAAGTAATTTCCTTAAGCGACATACCTGACTCTCTTTACCCTCAACCTTGTAACCCTCAGGTTAATACATGTAGATCTCCTCATCCAAGTCACCATGCAAGAAGGCCGTCTTTACATCAAGTTGTTTCAGCTCAAGATTACCATGAGCAACAAGACTTAATAGCACTTGAATAGAAGTGTGTTTTACCACTGGAGAAAAAATCTCATTATAATCAACACCTTCTCACTGTGCAAACCCCTTGGCCACTAGTTTAGCCTTATACCTTGTACCACCCGACTCGGTAGGATCCTCTTTCCTTTTGTACACTCACTTACAACCAATAGCAGACTTTTCTACGGGCAATGGGATCACCTCCCATGTCTTGTTCTTATGGAGAGCTTGCATCTCTTCCTCCATAGCGACCAACCAACTCTCACTATCCTTTGCTTTGATAGCTTGTTTGAAGGTGACCGACTCATCATCCTCCACCGAGAGTGCATATTCAAACAAGTTTACCTGCCCGTAATGCCTCAGAGGTTTGTCTGACCTAAACTTCTGAACTGTTTTATAATTCCTCTTTGGCCTAGTGTATGCCAAAGATTCATGCTGTTGTTGTTGTAACACATGTACATTTTCCCGCTGAATCTCCTCATGTTCAAGATCATCCTCCTCATCATTTTGATTAGCACCAGGATGCTCCATCTGAACATGATTAGAATCTTGGTCTCTAGATTCTATCTCCACCACTTGAGTATTTGAAGTAGTCTCGACATCACCATTATTTGGAACCATAGCTTTCGACAAAGCTACCATGGATCTTTCATCAAAGGTCACATCCCTGCTAATTACAAATTTAGAATCCTCTACGCTCCAAAGACGATAGCCATTAACGCCTTTGGGATACTCCAAGAATATTGATTTCTTGGCTCTTTCATCAAGCTTGTTATCCTCAATATGATAATAAGCCGTGCACCCGAAGACTCTAAGTCTCTCGTAATCTGCATGTTCGCCTGACCACACCCTATAAGGTGTGTCTTCATCTAAATAAGAATGTGGTGATCGATTCACTATATAACAAGTTGTAGCAACCGACTCTGCCCACCATTCTCTGCCTAAACCAGAATTAGAGCGCATACACCTAACCTTCTCAAGTAGTGTATGATTCAGTCTTTCTGCGACTCCATTCTGTTGTGATGTGTCTCTGACTGTCCAATGTCTCACAATGCCTTCCTGATCACAAAACTCCTTGAAAGCTCATTCTGTGTACTCTGTACCATTATCTGACCGTACAATTTTTAGCTTTCTACCCGTTCTGTTCTCAACCATTACTCTTCACCGCTTGAAAATGTCGAGTACCTCATTCTTATGCTTGAGAAAATAAATCTAAGCATATATAGAATAATCATCAACAAATGTAACAAAGTACTCGGAACCTCCCTTGGAAGCAACTTTATCCGGACCCCAAACATCCATATGCACATAGTCTAACAACCCTCTTGCTCTTGTGCTTGCTTGTAGAGAACTTCACCCTGTGTGATTTTCCATACACACAATGTTCACAAAATTCCATTTGTGGTTTCTTCATGTTCTTCAATAAACCTTGTCCACTAAGCAATGATAGACCCTTTTCTGACATATGCCCAAGGCGCATGTGCCATATCCTCATGCATTCTGTTTGGTCTTTACTTCCACCGATTCCAACTGCTAAATCACCTGTAACAGTTGTTCCCAAAAGAGGATAAAGATTACCGTGATTGAATCCCCTTCATCACTACAAAGGAACCACAAACAACTTTTAAAACTCCATTCTCCAAGATTATTTTGCCACCATTTTTCTCTAATAACAAGAGAAATAAGGTTCTTCCGCAAATTTGGGATGTGTCTCACATCCTTCGAGGTTATTATTGTATCATCATGCATCTTGACTCGGATAGTACCTAACCCGATCGTTTTGCAAGCATGATCATTTCCCATCAAAACAGTGCCACCATCCAAACTCTGGTAAGTTGTAAACCACTTCCTATTTGGGCACATATGGTGTGATGCTCACGAATCAAGCATCCATTTACCAGATATTTCATTGCATTGTTCTGAAACCGAGTAATAGTAATCATCCTCGTCATTTGAGACATAACTAGCTTCTTGTTTTCATGTTGTTTTCCTCTGGAGTTGTCGTTGTTGTTCTTCTTGAATATTACCCTCTTGTTGGGCAATTAGCTTTGAAATGACCAAGCTCACCACATTTGAAACACGGTCTTTCGGCAAGAGTTCTAGATTTTGATCTAGTCTTTCCTCCCTTGCTTCTTCCTCTTTCATTGGTCCTTCCTCTGTTTGCAAACAATCCCTGAGCTTGTTCATTGTATTCTCTTCCATTACTAGACATCATCCCACTTGTAACAACCTTTTGAAGGTCATCCGCTAAAAGTGATGTTCTAGTCTCATCCATGGTTCTCACCCATAAGCATCAATGTTTGAACCAGATTTTCGTAGGACTTTGGTAATGAAAGTAATAACATGAGTGTCAGGTCTTCCTCATCTACCTTCACATTTTATATCCTTTAAGTCTGATATGATCCTATCAAACTTATTGATATACTCCCGAATTGAGGCGCCTTCTTCCATCTTGCATGTATACAATTTGGATTTTATATAGATCCTGTTTAAGTCATGAAATTTGTCTCTAACTTTGCCCACACGCCAGCAGCTATTGCTTCTTCATTTACCAAGAATGCAACATTCCTCTCAAGGCACAAGATTATGGCTGCTCGTGCTTCAAGATTTAACTTTTCCCAATCCTCATCCATCATATCTCCGGGTTTTTGTTCTTTTTCCGCTAGCGCTTTGTGCAGCTTTTACGAAATTAGTAAATTTTTCATATGCATCCTTCAATAGGAAAAATCATTTTTCCCATTGAACTTTTCAATTTCATATTTCCCAACTTTTACCGTTCCACTAGTAGATGCCATTATAATTATTTTTCAAAATAAAAAATTTAACCACTTAATATTTTGACGTTGACTCTGATACCAATTGTTAGAGCTTGCAGCGAAAATTTGACTTCTACTAGATAATATGAAATCGATACCTCACAAAGATTATAATATTTTAGGAGTAAACAAACAACCACTATGAAGGACATAATAATTGTAAAAAAAAAAATAAACTCTGATACCAATAATATGACTTCTGCTAGAGTGATGATTCCAAGGAAATCCGGTGTCATTCTCTTCTCCGCGAGCTTAGCATCAGTGATAGGAGGTCAATCGCCTCACGCATACACCATGTCGAAGCACGCGATCGTTGGTTTGGTGAAGAACTTGTGCGTAGAATTGGGGTAATATGGCATAAGGGTGAATGCTATTTCGCCTGGAGGTGTTGCTACACCTATACTAGTTGATGCATTGGGGATGGATAAGAAGACGGTCGACGAGTTTTTGTGTGAAGCTACAGTGCTCAAAGGGGTGACACCAGATGTTGAGGATGTTGCAAATGCTGCCTTGTTTCTTGCAAGCGATGAGGCTAAGTTTGTGAGCGGTGTTAATTTCATGATTGATGGTGGTTCTGGCATTACTAACCCATCTTTCTCTTTTGTGCTCCAAAACTTTCTTGCGTCAAAGAGTTAATTCTATAGCGAATCTATGAGAAGAGGCATGAATGATTGAAAGTCCAATTAACACTTATTGTGAAGAGAGTGAAATACTTCCCAATAGCATAAGTATAACACAACACAACAACGTCAAAACCTTAATCCCAATAATAACAATGCAATACAAAGAGCAATCTTTGTCTTGTTTCCAAACCTTTGTCCTTTTATATGTTTTACATTCGTGACAAATCTTCTTATTCGAATATAAGATGTATAAAGAAATATATTACACTGTTTTTTTATAATTAAATATATTACACTGTTCATTCCATCTTGATGCTTCCATTTACAATTTTGCAGTTTTCAATGTAATTTTTATTATTATTAAAATGTTTATTTACACACTGATAAAGTTTATGATAAATTGTATATATTAGATAGATACACATTGTAACGACATTAAAAATATCCTATGACTATATTTGTATATATATTTTGGTTGTTATTGTGCAATTTTTAAGTTATTAAGCAGGATCGTCAAGATAATAGGCATGGTGTCAATTACATCCATTACCATGGGTCTTCTTCATGCAAGAAAGTGTCGTTATAAAATTGCTGAAAACAAGGAGAACTATGTTGGGTGTCTGACTAAGTCTTCCAGCTGGATGGTTGGGCAAATAAAAACGGATAAAACTTAGTTGACCCAGTGAGTAAACTAATAGAATTTGATGTATGGTGGAATCCAACTCAACATTAACAATTTTTTTTAATGATTTTTTTTTATAATTGGGTTTTTATTGATTTCGAGGCCTAAGGCCCAAAGTCTGTTACAATTGGCTTTCCCTTAACATACTTCCATTTTTACCTTCATATTGAGATTACACATTTCAGTCCAAACTAAAGCCATGCGATAAAGTCATCCAATCTTCTCAGCCCTTGTCTTGCAAGCCCATCTGCCACTACGTTAGATGCTCTTGATTTGTGCGTAATTGAAATATCGAGCCTAGTCTTTGTTGTAATTCTGCTGAAGTTTAGGATGAAGTGAATATTCCAAGGGCCCCCTGATTTAGCTCGCACCATTTCACTGCATTTGATGAATCTGAATTAATTATTAATTCTTTGCAATTCAAGCGACTGCAGTTTATTGAGAGAGAAATGGCACGGTGGATCGCGTAGTCTTCGGCCATATTGATTTCAATGGATGGAATTGGAGAAGAGAATAGGCATAAGAAAGTCCCTTGGGAATCTCTAAGAACACCACCAATAGAGGATTTTGAGAGAAGTGGATTAAATGAGGCATCCACATTCCATTTCAATGATCCGTGGGGAGGAGGAGACAATTGAGGTGTTTTTGGAAGTGAGATCAGCGGTGAAAGTGTTTTAGGAGCAGATTTCCAGTTGAGACAAGTTGGATTTCTCATGATTTCTTCTGATCTGTAAGGAAAGGGATCACCCCAACCTTTTATCCACCAACTAAGGCGAAGTAGAATGAGATCTTTAATTTGGTTCAATGACATGGAAACTTGCTGAAAAATTCGGTTGTTTCTTTCTTTCCAAATTGACCAGATTATGATTGAAAAGCTTGCTTTCCAAACTTTTTTGAAGAACTGACCTTTGAGTGGGGCGTGCCACTGAATAAAAAGATCACCAAGCTTCTGTGGGAGGGGACCTTTGAAGCCCCATAAATCAGACCACCAGTTCCACAAGGTCCAGGATACAGGGCAGTGTATAAAGAGATGGTCTGAGTCTTCCGGCGACGACTTGCATAAGACACATTGAGTTTGGAAGGGCTGTATTATACCCAGCAGGGATAATTTAACCCTAGTGTTTAATTTTTCGATGATTGCGAACCATGAGAATAATTTAATTCGGTGGGGGACTAGACCTCGCCACAAGCTATTGAAAACATGATAATGGTGGTTTGAGGATGATTTCGCCATTTCACGAGTGAAATACTTTACTGAGAAGGAACATGATTTATGCGGGGACCATAAAAATGAGTCTGGAACATCAACGTTGAGGTTCACTCGACTTAGTATGAGATTAAGATTGTTCCACTCCAGTAAGTCTTGCGGTCTCAAATCTATTGACCATGAGAAAACCCATTCCCATTTGCTTCCATTCCAAAAGTTAAAAGAAGATATTGTGCCGTTTGGTAGGGTGCTGAGCCGAAATATTCTTGGACATAGCTTTTTGAGAGTGCAGTCCCCTAGCCATAAATCGTGCCAGAATAGTGTGTAATCTCCTCTGCTTTCTGACCATGGTGGAAACCATCTTCCTTGAGTAGGAATTTTTTAGAAGAGCAGCGCAAAGAATTTTCCATGGGCCACCTTGCTTAGGGGTAGCAAGGTCCATAAGGTTAAAGCATGGTCGATCCATACTTATATTTTTGCTGGATCACTTGGAGCCATAGAGCGGCGGGCTCTGTCAGGTACCGTCAGGCCCATTTGAATAACAAGGCCGGATTTTGATGGAAGAGATTACCTATGTTGAGACTACCGAGATTTTTTGGCAGTTGTAGGATGCTCCATGTCACGAGAGGAAGCCCCTTGGAGTCCATTGAACCGCACCAAAAAAATCTTCTCTGGATCTTGATTATTTTGTCAATAACTCCCATTGGAATAGGGAATATGGACATATAATTAATAGGCAAACTTGACAATGAGGCTTTGATAAGAGTGAGCCTCCCTCCAACAGATAAGAGTTTACCCTGTCAAGATGACAATTTTTTCTCCATACGACTTATGATAGGATCCCATAGGCTAATTTGTGATGTTTTGCCTCCTTTAAGAGAAAGGAAAACTTCCAATCTTGCAAAGGAGAGAATTAGCCGCATCTAAGAGCCAACTTTGCTCAACATTAATGCCAATAAGAGAGGTCTTGTGAAAATTAACTTGGAGGCCCGAAGCTAAGTGGAAGAGAACCAATACTATCTTGATATTCAATGTCTTGGGAACAAAATATAAGGGTGTCATCGGCATATTGTAAATGTGAGATGGATACACCATTCTTCCCAACATCAATACCATTCCAAAGTTGCATAGAGATGGCTTTACATATCACAAGATTTAGAACCTCTACAACAAGATCAAACAAGAAGGGTGATAGAGGGTCACCTTGTCTTAGCCCCCAATGGAGCTTGAAAGGGGTGGTAGGGGACCCATTAATGAGAATAGAAGCCGATGCACTCATGACACAAGACTTCATCCACTCTCTCCATTTGCGCGGAAAATTCATTTGTTGTAATATCCCATCAATGAAATTCCATGAGACACTATCAAAAGCTTTATGAGAGTTAAGCTTTAATAGGAGGGCCTTAGAGTTATGTCGCTTGCAAGATTCTATTAATCACTTGCAATGAGAACCCCATCGAGAATTTGACACCCCTTGATGAAGGAGGATTGGGCGGCACCAACTAGAGAGTCCATCACAGTTTGGAGCCTCTTAGCAAGGAGTTTTAACACAATTTTGTATACACACCCCACCATGCTAATGGGGCGGTAATCCTTGAGGCCTTCGGGATTTTCATATTTAGGTATCAAGGCTATGAAAGCATTATTACACCCCTTCGGCAATCGAGAATGAGCCCAAAACTCATGTACCATACTATACACATCTCTTTTATAATGTCCCACGCATCCTTTACAAATTTGAAGTTCATTCCATCCGGGCCTGGGGCTTTGCCCCCAACACATGAATTCATGGCATCATCAATTTCATCATGGGAGAAGTAGTCCGTTAATAATGTGCATTGGTCATCATTCAAAGTCTTAAAGTCAAGGCCCGAGAAAGTTGGGCGATTGTGATGTGTTTCATTGAAAATACCTTTGAAAAAAGAAACTGTCGCTTTTTTTTATGCCAAGAGGATCTTTAATTCGTCTTTCATTGACTACCAATGACTCAATGTTGTTTCTTTGCCTTCTAATGGTTGCGATTGTGTGGAAGAATCGCGTGTTTTTGTCCCCTTCCTTCAACCATTTGATTCTCGAATTTGGTGCCCAATAAATCTCCTTACATCGAAGCCAAGACCACAGATCAGATTGGAGTGACTTGCGTTGGGTGATTTCATGATCCGTGAGAGAGCGAGAATTTGCGGCCAAGTCAATGTCATGAATCTTGCTTTCGCAAGAAGAGATATTGTCATCTATTTTCCCGAATTCCAGCTTGTTCCAAGACTTGAGAGATGACTTAACATCTCGAAGCTTCCCAGCTAAGGAGATATTATTCCCACGCTCCCAAGCTTCTTTGATGATTTTAATACAACTCGGGTGTGATAACCAGTAATTTTGAAAGTGAAAGGGGCGAGGCCCCCAATTCTTTTCAGTCGTCCTTGCCAATATAGGGCAGTGATCAGACACACTCCTCATGAGAGTAGAGGCAGTCAAGGATGGAAATTTGAGGATCCATTCATTGTTTACAAAAATTCTGTCTAACTTGCTCTTGGAGGAGCCACGGTGCCATGTAAACCACCCATTAGAGAGAGGTATTTCGATCAACTAATCCAGTAAAACAGATTGAAAATCTAGAGACCCGTTAGAAATTTTTTGGCTACCTCTATCCATTGGTGATAGCACTTCATTGAAGTCTCCCGCAACCATACAAGGAAGTTTGAATTCTTCCCACAAATCTACTAACTCCCTCCACACACACGCTCTATCCTCCATTGAACACGGGTTGTAAACATTGAGAAGAAGACATTTGAAATCAGTAGAGAGAGATAACCAGAAATGGCAATCCAGTTGCGGTCAAATCTCGAGGAGGTGAGACTGAAGCGGGCCTTATCCCATAACGAGATTAGCCCACTCGAGTTGCCTATGGAAGGACTTAGGCACCAATCAACAGTGCCATTGTTCCATATTGAACATAGCAATTTGGGGTGGAGTTTTTCAGGCTTAGTTTCTTGTATGAACACAAAGAATGGTTGATGTTTGTTTATGATTTTCTGAAGGGCATATTTTTTCATTCGGGCCCCTAGGCCTATGAGATTCCAAGAGATCAGAATCATTGGTATATAAGGAAAAAAAGGATTGAAAAGATGAGGCGAAGACTTTATGAGGCCGCATTCCAGTCTTGGGCCTACTGGTCAAGAATTTCGGAGATGCGGTTCTTGAATTCGGAGGGGGATCTGTCAAAAGCCATGTGGAAAGAGGATGCCATTTGCATGACTTCATCAGCAGAGATCTTTTTTGGCTTTAGAGGGGAAGGTTTGAGTGATTTTTGTGTGATCAAAGGGAGGGATTTGGTTGGGGTTTTCAATCTCTTTTTTAGAATGCGTTTGGATCTTTTTCTCTCATGGGCTAATTTGGTGAGAGGAGATGTAACACCCGACCCATTCGGGGTTGAGTATATTGTCACCAATTCGCATCTAAGGCCAACAACTGTCCTCAATAACCAACACAAGTTCTTCCGGCGCATTTTGTCCTCACTCATGCGCACCCTGAGAAACTTCTCAGGAGGTCATCCATCCCAAGACTACTCCCAGCCAAGCACGCTTAACTATGGAGTAACTAAGGAATTAAGCTCCCTAAAAGAAAGATGCATCTTGTTGGAATGAGCAGCCTTCTAAATCACATTAAAGCAATCATGAGGGGTATTACATGAGATATTATGTTCGAAACCTGGGGGGAAGAGCAGCCCAAGAAGAGATGAGGAGGAAGAAGATGTTCTGGAATTGGGCCTAAGTAGAGGGTCGAATCTGTTTGTGATAAGAGGTGGGGACAGGTTTGGTGAGGGTGGATTGTGAGTTTTTGATGGAATAGATGTGGCTGGGCTTGGGCTGGGCTCAAAGTAATTGATGGATTTTTATGGCGAGTGGGATACATTGTTTGCGCCGTCATTTAGACTGATAGTCTTGGGGCAGGATGATGTTGTTGGGGAGTGGAAAGGATTTTCTTGGGTGTGGGAATGTTCAGTAATCATCATAGTAATGATAGGGGGCTGACGAGGCTTTTTTGGGAGAATGAAGAGGTGAGTTGACTTTGGGAATCGACAAGGAAACAAAATCCTTGGGGCTTGGGCTTTTGTCATTATTGCAATTTGATTGGGAGAAACCGTTGAGGTCTTTTAGCATTCCACTATCAGTGGCGGCAGAGCCTTCATTAGAGGAAATGGACTTGGTGTCAGTATGGGGAGTCACCGGACTTGTGGTTGTAGATGGTTTTTTGATTGAAAGAATTCTGTCCTCGGTGATGCTAATTTTAAACTGGGTGCCCTCAATTTCAAGTAACATCTTGCAATTTATTGTGAATAAACAATCTGTTATGATTAGGAGCTTTACACAATCATAATTCGAATAATCTACTGAGATGATTCTGCCAAAAACACAGCCTATTTTGAAGAAGTTTTCGTAACCCCACGCCATTAATGGGACTCCATATACACTGATCCATTTTCCTTCCATAGCGATGCAACTTTGCTATTCACGTTTCTCAAATCAATGAACCATTGTTCAAGCCACTTGCTTTCAAGCATGGCTTGTTTCTCCTCCAATGAGATAAAAGTTATAAGATGAAGAATACCTCTCATAGGTTTAATTGTTAGGTTATTAACTCCCTCCGATAAGATGTGGTCTAATATTTGGCGAGAAGATTGAGAGGATGATGCAGTTGCAATGACACTCAGATTGAATAATTCCTCTTTATCATGGTATTTCACCCCATGGATAGAACCCACACAGTCACCATCTGCCTCGCCAACTGTGATGGAATCCCTAATTCTTTCAACTTCTTCCCCAAGAGTTCTGGAGCTTGTTCTTCGGAGATGACTTGGATCATACGCTATACATTCAGGTATGGGGACAGGTTCTTGGAAGGGTTTGCCTCTTTGAGATGTGGGGGTATGATTTTGGGTGATTTCATGGTTTTTTTTTGGGGGGGGGCGGTGTTTCTTCATTTAGCTTTGATGGATTATTGGGAAGGCTAGTAGTCGGAGTAGAAACATGGGGATGAGTTTCAGTCTGGGTGGGGATTGATTTTTCAAAAGCCTCTTTATATGTTCTTTGGTCTCTCAGGTTTTGATTGATTGGGATCATGTTTGGGTTTTTGTAGGAGGTGGAAGGTTTTTTGGATGGTAATGAGATTTTGGAAGGTGGGGAGTCATGTTTTGCTGCAAAGACCTTCAACTTGAAATTACCAATAACTCGGCCATTCTCACCCAGGATTGCCCTAGAGGCGAAGCTTTGAGAGTAGAGCTGCACAAAGGCATATTTGTGGTTGCGCTTAGAACGGATTGCTGCAGGGATTGAGATGGAGACAATGTCTCCATAGGTTTTGAAGATATGGTGGATAGAAGGTTTGTTGATGGAGATGTGTAGGAAATCAACGTAGCATGTTCTGGATGCAGAAGGGGGATGAAGGTTGGATGATTGTCTTCGTCTCTTTCGTTGGACCCAAATCCATGGGTTTTGGTTTCTCTCACTAAAATCCCTTTCACCCTCCCTCTCTCTCTCTAGACTCCATTTTTGGTTTCTCTCTCTGTTGATGACAATTGATTATCAGATGTTAACGTTGATGCCTAAGATATGAGCGGTATCTACTACTATGATGTAGTGACTTGTATATCTATTGTTAGTATTTTATGTTTGAAAGACTTGTCAAGCCAAGTCTATGGAGAAGTTTTTTCTGCATCAACAAATTCAAGACTAGTAGTAAGTAGTATTTTTTAATGATCTATTAGGAGTGGGTAATCCACATTGTGGGTAGATGTAACTATGTCCGATAAAAACGAATCCTTAACATCAAGGAAGGAAATGCTATCCAATTCTTGATTGAAGAAGTAGGCTGGGAAAGATAAGGGATCAAGCCTGCTAGCTAGTTCCGATTTTCAAGGGATTTGATCTTACCTTTCAACAAACCGAATTCAAATTGAGGAAAGGGATATATAAAGACTAGGGAAGATAGAGCTACACACGACATTCTATAATTCTAAACATCCTCCCAAGAACAAACTTCTACTTTTGATCATAAAACACTTGTATTCATATTATTTCTAGTTTCCTAATTATATTAATCTCATTGTATGCAGTTAATTGGTGATGCACATTGCCATCAATGCCATGTTGGCAACACTTCTTACTTTACTAGTGGATTGGTGAACTCATTCCCACATATCCACATTTATTGGGATTTTCCGCATCACCATTTCTTGTGTTATTTTTTTGTTCTTGTTCTTTCACTGTTTCTATTGTCTTGCAATTGTTTACATAGACAACTAGTCTAGTCGAGAGATAGTCTCAAGTCAATTAACATTACCAAGCTAAAATTGACCTAAACATTAGTCAGTATTTATGGTAAATAATTTAATTCTATAACCCATTCAAATAAAACATCATAATCAAATGGAGGGAGTAAAATCAATAATAAGAAAGTGGACGAGAAGTTGGGGAACAAATTAATTCTTTTTGGCGGATGGAGTTGTGCTTTTCCTTTAGTGGTAAGATTTTATGATCAAATTTTATTTGAATACTTGAGAAAGGAATTCTTTTATCACTTCCGTCACCTCTAATCAAGGATCGAGCCCGTTAAGACTAGATTGGGGAATTTGTGAGAGATTAAGTCCTACCAAAATGACAAAAAAAGAAATAATTTTGTTTTTTCTGCAAAGTAAGATACTCTAAAACTATGTTGCTTCGACACCTTCATTTACTTCAGGTGTTGTGTGTGGACTCGTGTCGTGTCCGACATGACATGACACTTTAATACTTTTTTCAAACTACAAACTTTACATTTTTGTACAAAATGGAAGAGTCCAACTCTCGAATATCAGTATCCATGTAGACACTATAGCCAAGTATGAGTAACATGACTAAATAATTACCCCCAATCACCCTTTATTGCTGTCTTTAATGGCCATGATCCTTCTTTGGGGCTGGGTAGTTGGGAGGGTTGGCATTTGGACAGTTGGACCTGTAAATGAAAGCAACATGTCTAGGCCAAGTGGCCCATCTCCATCCTCCCTTTCTCGTCCTAACTCCTAACCCCATTTTCTCTTCTTTTTTTTTTGTCTTAAATCCACTAATTGGAAGTCAACGACATCTATGATAAGAAATAAATCTAACACAATGATCAAATTAATTTTCGTTCAACTTAAATACAATCGTGACATATCTTGATGATTTTTCAAGCTCACTCCTACATATTATTGTTTAATACACTTTTTTTTTAAAAGTCATACCTATCGATCTGTTGTAGATTTGAAGTTGACTTTAATCTGATCATTGATTATGACAAGGAATTGGAATAACATTCGACATTGTATAAATCTCAATCAATGAATCATTTTGTACTAGACCATCAAGAAATTAAGAAACTCGACTAAACATAAGTCCTTCCTATAGCATAGACTAGCTAACAAAAACTGATCAAAGTAACAAAAACTGATTTTTCAATAAAATTTCAGGTGGTTAAAATGACTAAAATTATAATTTAAAATTTTTACCTTTTCAAAATCAGGCGACTAAAATTTTGGAAGAACTTTTTAAAATTTTGATATCAACTAATTTTGCCAAAATAATTTATCAATTTAAGAAACTAATTTCGCCAAATAGTTAAGCTAATCAGCTACCTTATCAGTTTCAGCTTTATCTTATCAGTTTCACCTTTATCTTATCAGTTTCAGCTTTATCTTATCAGTTTCAGTTAACTTATCAGTTTCAATTTATTTTCAGATGATATTGCCAAACAAAGCCAATATTAATGTTGGTCTTAATTAGTTCCTCTATTTGGTTGATTGTTATAATTCGAAGTTAGGAGATATTAGTAATAATGACTGATGAGCATACTATTGAATTAGCTAGTGTTGTTATCCCTGTACGAGATATATGTCTTAAAAATGAAACGATTATATATTAAAAGGACATGTGTTTCTTAGAGTTTATGTTTTTAAATATAAGACATGTGGTACGGATCAGTAGAACTTGTATGTGGTAGATTTAATTGAAGGCCAAGATACAATATGAAATGAGTAGCAACTACGATCAACTAACGTTTAATGCTTTCACCAATATAAAAAAATCTAATGTTTAATGTTTGACTAAGCTTGCTTTATTAACGTGCACAATCATAAATCGCCAAATAGAGCTTAATTAGTCTAAGCTAACCTAGACGGAGTACTTTGTTGAAGTCCCCTCAACAATAAAATCCAATCATTCTACGCAAATAATTTTTTGACAGCCATTGAAAAAGATGGATTAGTAACGCTATATCCACCATCAATAACAAAGTTAACACCGCTCACAAACTTAGCCTCGTCGCTAGCCAAAAATAATGCTGCATAAGCCACATCTAGGGCTTCGGGTGCAACCCCTTTAAGTACAGCTGATTCACAAAGCAACTCATCAACAGCCCCCTTATCCATCCCTAATGCATTACTTAGCAATGGCGTGGCAACACCACAAGGGGAAATGGCATTCACCCTTATGCCATATTGTCCCATTTCAACACACAAGTTCTTCATCAATCCGATTATCGCGTGTTTCGACATCGTGTATGCGTGAGGTGACTCTCCGGCCACCAACGATGCTAAGCTCGACGTGAAGAGGATTACTCCTGATTTATTTGGGATCATTACCCTAGTAGCATGCTTAGCACCTAAGAATCCACCAAAAACATTAATGTTGAACACTTTTTTGAAATTATCAATGGTTGCACCTACAATAGTAGGGTCTACATCACCCGGAATGCCTGCATTGTTGAACATGATGTCGAGTTTTCCGTGCTTAGAGATGGCCACATCGACGAGGTTTTTAACGTCGGTCTCATCGGATACGTTGCAATGCACGTAGGAGATTAGTTCTACGTCGTTACCATGGTGGTTGGTGGTGTTGGATGCAATTATGTCGTTGCACAAGATAATGCCTTTCTCGTCTTGCACGTCGGCAATTATGACTTTGGCTCCATGTTGTACAAAGAGTCTAGCTGTGGTTTCTCCAAACCCACTTGCTCCGCCTGTTATAATTGCAACCTTTCCTTTCAACCTGTGAAGATAAATAAATTTGTTACCAAATTTCACAATTACACCATCGAGCGGGTAATGTTGTTGTCCACCTGTTAGCTCGTTGAGATTGTTTATGTAATTCAGAGATTGTTTAGTTGGATTCCTTTCCCCAAAGTATCACTACTTTGGTGGAACTTGATTTAATATAAGTTAACCCGGTTTTCCTTTCAAAAGATAAAATAAAATATAATGCTCAAACTCAAATATCCCACAATTTGTAGCAAAAAAATCTCACCGAACATAGGATAGAGTAATGACTAATGAGATTATTGGTCACCTCAATATGCTCAAACTCAAATGTAAATTACTAATTTTTTAAAACATTATACTTTTTTTTTTGCCAAAAATTATTTTTTGCCAAAAATTATGTCATAATGTATCTTAGACTGACCTTACAATAATGCAAATCAATGAAGATGAGCGCGAATACTAAAAATACACCACTTTTACGTGGGCCAATCGTTCTGTTCAATTCCCCTAAAGAAAAACCGATCTGTGCAATTAAAGAACTAGTTGTAGCATGGTATAAAATAGGAGCCTTTTACACACATTGAAGCATAAACACGTTGATTCTCTTTAGGAAACCTCTTTATTATACAATAGCTACCATTTGTATCGTTATCATATGAAAATGCTTTCATATTAAGAATTGACTTCTTACAAGTAATGAATTTCATCTGTTTACAGTACCCACAAGAATAGAGAAAATATAAGAAAGATTTCGTTCAACATTAAACCTGGCTGACAGACAATAAAATTTCTTAATAAATATATATTACAATCAACACAGTAAATATATTGATTACTAAGTCCTTTTACATGATGTTATCAATTAATATGTATGATGTTATCAATTAATATGTATGGTGCACGACATCATGGATGATTATATTTTTTACATTCCGTTTAGTAGGCAGTAATATATGGTGGTAATGAGTATTAGTGCAATATTTTTAAGAAATTTCTCATTTAATGTCTTTGTAATAAAACTTCAATCTTAAATTGGTTTATAACTTTTCATTACTTGGTACCACTCTAAGTAAAAATGGATGGTCACGAAATTAATGAATGAAAAAGGTACTTTGAGATGAAGTAGCATTACCGTGAATATTGACATTGAAATATCCTTACAAATATACGCTAAAATGCATTACTATTACGACCATTTTTTAACCAAACAAGTTGTTAATGTTTAACAAAAGTACACTAGCAGCCAATACATAGTATATTAGTCTTTCTTTAATATACAGGATACACCTTCATCTGAAAGGTAGTTGTATTGTCCTAGTCTTCAGTAAGTAAAGATATAGATAATAGATTAGTTGTGCCACTTCTATTATCTTCCCTATCACTTATTTAATCTAACTAGTGATATATTGAAAACAAAATCTTATCATAAACCATTATTATATTTTGAAATTTGATATTGTTCCCATTTAAATATAGTATTTATTTCGAACTAAATCAGTACTTTTTTTTTCTCAAGGGAATAGGAAACTAAATGAGTACTTATCATTGTAAATTTGTAATATGGCGAGAATAATGAGAACATTCTTCCCGCTTAAATCTAGCAAAACATATAATTAAGAAGCTAAGATCGACTCCATAACTCAAATGAAAAATTATTGTAGTACTTAGAAGGAGTACCCATCAAACAATTGATATACTTCCTCCTTTTCTAGATACATGCAACTTATCTACCAATCTAACCTTATATTCTCTCACACTTGTATAAGAAAAAATACAGTCTAAGTGTGGTTTTATTTGATTCTTCTTTACGCATACTTTCATAATATCAACTTGTTATAAATTTTTACTTATACATAACTAAAGATGTTAAGGAAGAAAGTAGTACATTGGATATTATGTAGACAGGAAATATTACATGTATTTAGAAACGAAGGAAGTATGATCTATGCAAGCAAAATGGTCAAAATGATTAAACTTAAATAGAGTAAGAGAGGACAAATTTACCAGTATAAATAATTATTCAAGAAGGTTTTTTTACCCCATTTTGAAAACAGAAAATAAGAAGTGTTCTTATACATTAGCTTCTGCGGACCAAAGATTTCAAATAATGTTTTATCAATGACAAACATAAAGATAGCTAAGACATAGAATGGAACGCACCTTTCTGCAAGAGGAGCAATTGATGAGGCGCCGTCCATTTCTTATCTATTTAGGAGTATATTTTAATTTGTCTCTGAACTTTGAAAGAAAATTTTCGTCCAGTTTTTTCCTCACTCTACGAGGAAGGAGCTAAAATGTGCTTCTATAAATAGAGTACAGCCGTATTCCGGAATAGTGGATGCGTCCAAAAGACGAGAAATGAGAATTTAATATATAGGAGTATGGGGTTTAAAAGTATATAGAAAGTAAGTTAAGCAAATGCAAATGCAATCTTACGTTCACCTAATTACATCATATGGAGTATATGCATCATTTATCTCCAACCTAACTTTCCACATGCATTGAGACCAGCGTGTAGAATGTACGTACTCTTATAAAGGTAACATTTGACGCTGATGGCATGTCTTATATTCGTATAGTTAGGGAGAATGAGGGAGTGGAAGGGTGGTAAGCCCTTTCATCTTCCACCCGTAGGTTGTGGGTTCGATTCTCATCAGGGGGGTTTGGGGGGCTTTCGGGTAGGTTGTATTTAGGTGCCCTGTGAGAGGGCGTTAATGTAATTTATCTTACCAAATTTTTAAAAAAAATATTCGTATAGTTAGGTCAATTAGTTCAGGCATGCACTTATAATGTCGGTATATCTCCAGTTTTCATGGCCGAAGCTACTGCACTTCAAAAAGGTCTTATGCTAGCTCTACAATAGATATTCAAGATATCTACATCGAAGGAGACAATTTATTGGTCATCAATACAATTCAAGGTCTTTCCTCTTCCCCATGGCAAATTCAGAACATTGTAACCGATATCAAATCTCTCTTGCAAAAAATCCGATCATATCACATACAACATATCTAGTGAAGCCAACAGAGCAGCCAATTGGATAGCTAATGTAGGCCATTTAGTTCACTCTACTTTCGAAATTCATCATTGTAATTCTTCAACTTTACATTCCATCTTTTTAGGAGTTCCCGTCACGAGGAGGGTATCCTAAAACCTTTTCTACTTACCTTATCCGTATAGTTCAATTAAAAATATGTGTCTATTCTAAAAGGATTTAGAGATTTAAAATTTTTAATAATCTCAAGATGTCAAATATTTACATTTTAAAGATACAAATGTTTCCTGTACACTTTTTTAACTCCCCTTTACATTATAGTTTATGACTCTCATTTTTCCAGGAATTAAGGAAAATGGAACATATCATAATTTATATTAAATGTTATACTTGTATTGGTGAGTAGTTATTTTTTTTCTTTTTTGTTAATTTAAAACAAAAAACCAAAACAACATTAATTGATAATTTTAGTAAATTGTGCTGATTGTTCCAACCAATAAAAATAAATTAAATGAAAAAAATAACCAATAGGACTACTAAAAAGTAAATAATTAAAATAGAAAGATTTGTAGTGGGATCAATTTTTGGGACATCTAGAAAGGAAAACCGAAAAACATGAACTATATTATAATGAGACACAGGGAGTACTTATTTCTGCTTGAAACTATAGGATTTCGTCTCCATTTATGTTTTTCCTTAACATAATCTTTAGCAAGTAAAGTAAATGAAGCGACTTTACTCACTTATTATGTTGTCCTAATCTTAATAAGTAAAGTAAATGAAGCAACTTTAATTATGTTTTGGAAAAATTGACAGGAATAAGTTAACCTTTGGGGCGTCTTCTTAAATTAAGTCATACTTTGGATTAACTAAGAATAAGCAAAGGTTGAAGCCACTTAAACTTTTGTTAAGTTGGAAATAAATGTAACCTGCAACAGTAGGTATGAGCAGGTGACACGCTGACGTGGCAACGACCGTTACTCCTTTTCCTTTTTTTTTTGTTTTTTACCTTTCTTTGCCTTTTAAAAGGGAAGGACCACCCTCCCTTCTCTGGATTCTTCCCTCTCCCTTCTCTAACCTCTTTCCTCTCCATTATTCGACATTGTTGTTGTGCTTTGAAGCTTCAATTTATTTTTATTTTTAAAAATTAATCATGTCTGTAAGGAAACAGAGCTCATATGGCTCTGGTTGTTCTGCGAATTCGTGGAGAATTTCTCATCCTAAAGTGAAGTGTAAGTGTGGGAATGAAGCGGTTGTGAGAACGGTGAAGAATGGGCCAAACATTGGTTCAAAGTTTTATGGATGTCCTCTATGGCCTGTAAGATCCCTTTGTTGTCTAAATTTTTTAAATTCTTAATTTTATTATTCGATGGATAAATTAATGCCCTTGCTTTGTGATAATGATTTCTAGGATACAAAGTGTGAAATGTTTAAGTTGATTGATGGGAGCAATGCCCTAGAAGACCTTCAGTTTCAACTGTTAGAGAAAGACACCACCATATGTGAGATGGAGATGCTACAAAAGAACAAAGAAGAAAAAATTAAGAAGGCTGCAGATGAAGAAAGGGGATTTAGAAGAAGATGTGCAGGAATTGAAGAAAGAACTCTGCCAAATGCGAATTGAGTACACAAAGTCTGCAACAAATGAGAAGAACTTGTTGTTTGCTCTATTTATGTCTTGGTTTGCCTTTGCAATTGTGTATTGACTTAAGTAGTTAGGGTTAAGTTGTTTGAATGATTTTGTATTAACTCAATTAGTTTTGGGATATGATGTTGTAATTCCCTGTTATTTTGGTGATGGCAGTAATATGAAGAATATGTTGGAGGCCTTAATTATGTTGTTCCATAATCTATTGAACAAACTCAAACAACACAACATGCCACTGAAACTGGTCTCATGTTGATAATGTTGATCCAAAATACATGATGCACTAGAAGTTGAGAATTGGTCCTAACACTAAAAGAGTTTACATTAACTCATACAAACTTAATTGCAATCAATACTTCACAAAAATTTGATCTCATGTTTAACTTCACAAAAAATTGCTCTCTCTCATGTTTAACTTCACAAAAAATTGCTCTCATGTTTAACTTCACAAAAAATTGCTCTCAAGTTAGAAGTTCAGAATTGGTCCTCTATGTACAGCTTGTTACTGACTTGGCAGCACAACACTTGAGGCTTGGCTTGACTGTGTGCATGGAGTAAGCATCCTTGGTCCACTAGATCCACCAGGCAACTGCATTCAAACAAGCTACACAGTTAAACTCTAACTTGTTAAACACTATGAGACAAAAAATATGCCTTTACAATGTACATACATTGGTCATGGGAGTTCCATCATTTCCAAAGTATACACCAAGCCCAATAGGCACATGTGTACACAAACAATACAGTTGTTAATTTGGTTGTAGCTTAAAAAAAGTTCTGAACATATGGTTTGGAATTTGGCATACCTGATTACTGCTCCTACCCCTACCCCATCCTCTACCTCTGCTTGTGTTTCCCCTAGTATTTCCACCACCTCTGCCAGGTGCTCTTCCACCACCTCTGCCAGGTGCTTTTCCACCATCTGAACCACCTCTGCCATTTGACCTTCCAGTTGCTGACCCATTCCCTCTTCCAGTGCCTCTGCCCCTTGCTCCAACCCCACCCAAAATCATCCTCCCACCCCTGTCAAGCTGAGTGGGTTGAGCAGATGTTGAATGATGGTGGCTAGCTGCTGTAGGAATAGGTGTCTCTGACTGGTTAGGTTGTGTAACATCTTTCCTAGGCCTTCCCCCTAGCTTTCTTAGGTTGAGGTTCAGGTGGAACAACAGTTGCCTTTTGTGGACAACCCCTTTTGTTGTGTCCCTTCTCCTTGCACAGGGAACATGTCATTTCCATGCCATGCCTTGTAAGTGTTCTTGGTTTTTTTGGGTCCTCAAATGGATCTTTGATCCTATTTTTCCTTGCCCTACCAGGTCCTACTTTAATTGGAGGAGGGTGTAACTTACATTCTACCCTTGACCAATGTCTCTCTCCCTCACAAGGGGGTATGGAACCTGCATAAGCCTGTAAATAGGTTTCCCTCCTATACCATTCATCCACAAAAGTTTCAGCCTCTCTATTTTAAAAATAGATACATGCTATAGCATGGCAGCAAGGAATACCCAACATCTCCCATTTCCTACAAGTGCAGGTCCTATTTCCTAAGTCAACATTGAGCTGATCTAGGTTGTGCTTAACATTGAAAATATCATCTAAGGAAGGGAAGACATCACAGTATACAGCCTTAGCCTTCTCCTTTTCTAAGATGGCCTGAATCCTAGGGCAAAGGACTGAAGTATGCTTTTCCATCTCTTGTCTTTTTGTAACTAACCTCTGCATTAATGCCACCCTAATATCCTCCATCATAAAAATCAAATGCTTAGTCCTAGCATTGATTATGTAACCGTTAAATGTTTCTACCATATTGTTTGTGATTGCATTAGACCTTATGGAAGAATCCATCAAGGCCCTGCAGAAACATTTTAGACTGTAAGCTTTGAAAGCAAGGGCAACATCAGCATTGAGTTCTGTGAGCTCATCCATGGCATCATTATAGTCAGCCATATAATAAGACTTGGCTATCTTCCAAAATTGTTTTTTCATCTCATCTCCCCTGTAAGATTTGTGCCAGTGAGCAAAAACATAGCGTGTACAATGCCTATGTTCTGCTTTTGGTAACACAGTAGCAACAGCATGTAATATGGCCTTCAAATATAAAACAACAATAACAACAACAAATGAGGCAAAGAAAGGTAACTAAAACTTAAACAACAACAACAACAACAACAACAACAACTAAGCACTAAACTGAAACCAAGTAACTGAAAGTAAAACAACAACAACAACAACAACAACAAAAATTAAACTTAACCTTATGCTCATCTGAAACAATAGCTAATCCAGTGCCATCACCAAGCTCAAGAACTGACTGAAGATGAGTGAAAAGCCACTCCCAAGACATGTTATTTTCTCCCTCAACTGCAGCCCATGCTAATGGAAACATCTGTTCATTAGCATCTCTTCCAACAGCAGATAAGATCTGACCCCCTAAGAATGTTTTTAAAAAAGCAGCATCTACACAGATTAATCTTCTACAACCAGCTTTCCACCCTCTTTGAACTCCATCAAACAAAATAAATAACCTTTGAAAAATGGGAGGGTTTGCTTGTTTAGTTGTGTCAACCACCAAATCTACAATAATTTCAGGGCTTGAAGCCTTAAGTGCAGCCACATATCTCCCCAACTTGTTGTAATGTTCCTCCATGGAACCATGTAATAGCCTATGAGCATAATACTTTACTTTGTAAGCAAAGCCTCTAGTGACTAACACCTTATATCCCCTTTTCACTGTTTCCATAATGTCCTTGGCTGGCCAGTGAGGCTTAGCCTTGAACACATCCAACAGTTCCTTTGCAACCCATGTAGATTTAAGCTACCTATTTCTTTTCATGTTCCTATGACACTTGTGCAGACTATTAACCTTCTTCACTATGAAAGTAGCCTTCTGAGAATGCCAAGAAGAGTACAGATAGAAAGGACAACCTTTCACAAACCTAACACCAAGTCCCTGTCTCCTATGCTTGTTACTCACCACCACTGACACATTCCTCCCCTGCATGACTGCATATTTGGCTACAGCTTGCTTAAAATCTTCCCTATTTGCAAACTTTTGCCCAACCTTCCACTCAAACTTCTCAAAATCAGTCTCTGGACCTACTAATAACCCTCTATTGGATCTCCTACCACCTTCACATTCATCACTACCGCTCCTGGTGGAGTATGGCAATCATCTTCACTTGCATAATATTCACTTTCATACCCTTCTTCCCCGTCCTTTGTTCTGTTGTTGCAGGCTGATTAAGTGTAGCACCATGTGCAATTAGTTTACCCTCTGCAGCCTCCCTTTGGAGCTGTTGAGCAACCTCAATCAATCTGGATGTGCAAGCTTTCACTCTCTCCCTTGCACTTTGATACTCTTCATCAGTATTATCTGACTCATCCAGCTGTAAATCTTCATTGTTCAACTCCTCATGTTGATCCTCACCATCCTCAAACTCTTCTTCTAAATCTTCAAGCTCTATATCATCATCAAATCCATCATCATTTCCACCCCATCCAACCTATCAGGCTTGTACAGTGGATCATCTGAATCTTCACTACTCTCATGTATTAGGTCACTGTACCTTAATGGAGAATCTGGCCTAGGATTAGTCAATTCATAGTTGTTCAAAAACTCATCTTCTGTGCCAGCATTAGTGTTTAGGTTTTCTGAGAGGGTGTTTTGAGAGGTACTTGGGAAGCTTTTAGGGTTTGCATTAACTGTGGAGGTAGTGGACTGGGTAAAAACAGAAAGAGTAGGAGGAATTTCCAAAGTGCTTGGTGAGCTGTGAGCATCTAATGCTTTTGATGATGTGGTAGAATCATGCACTGCTGGTGCTGATGTGGCAGAATCTTCCATAGTTTTTTGTGGGGCCCTCTTTAGTGTTAGTTTAAGTGGTCTATAAAATTGAGTTTTTGTGATTATTTGTGGTTCAGGTGTAACTGTCAAGTTCAAATCAGTTCCTTCATGCAACACATACAAGTCTACTGACCTATTCTTCATAGCCATTTCTCTCATCTCATGAACACCACTATCATCAACCAACTTCCTTAATCCTTCAAACAAGCTCTTTCCTGGCAGCAGAAAATAAACCCCACCCACTGTGGCATAGTTACCACATTTCTTAGCTAAGTCCAAAAGATCCCAGTAACACAATTCATCAGGGTCAATTTCATAAGTTCTTCCTTGACCCCCTAAATAAATCATCTCCCCAGTTCCAACAACCTTAAACTTCCCCCCATGCCAGTACCTAACTGTAGCTTTGTCAAATATACTGGGCACCATTGTCACTCAACAAGAATTATCAAAGACTCGATTTTTGCTTGTTTCAAACCCTACCCATAGAAAGTAAACACAAAATTCAGTCACAAACCACTCAAATTAAACACATAATTTACACACAAATTTTACACATTCATATGAAATTTCAAAATTAACAAGCGAACCCTTATTTCATCAAGTAAAACTTCTTTTTTTTTGTTACCAATTTCAGTTAATCAACTAAATGCAAGATCATAATTTCCATAATTAACAGATGCAAAATAAAAAAAAAAGTATTAGAAAACATACCTAAACGAAGCACTTCAAACGCCCTTTTGCATTACTCACCCTTCCTCACTGAATGGCGTCAGCTAGACAGCTACCCAGATGATGAAAGTGTGGTGTAAATGTTGTGCAGCAGTTAGGTTAGGAGTAAATGCGATGGATTGTAGAGGAGAAGAGAGAGGAAATGGGTGGGAAGAGGAAAAAAGGGGGGAAAAAGTGAGGGGAAACAGTTTTAAAAAGTCAACAAGTCAATGGGTAATTGTAAGAACAGGTTACCAGTAATCCAACTTAACAAAAGTTTAAGTGGCTTCAACCTTTGCTTATTCTTAGTTAATCCAAAGTATGACTTAATTTAAGAAGACGCCCCAAAAGTTAACTTATTTCAGTCAATTTTTCCTTATGTTTTTCCTTAACATAAATTTCAGTATAGAGTGCATTAAAGATACTTCTAAACATGAAGTATACATCATTGAAACAAATTAAAGTAAAGAACTTTGCTTTTTGATTGGAGTTAGTGTAGTCTTCCACGATAAAACTCTAAAATCCAAAAAAAGAAAAAAAATAGAACAACTTCTGATTCAGCTCTACTTTACTAATCCAAGTCGCTAGAAATATCTAGCCATATGCTGGATATACAATCATACTACCCAAAATATATAGAAGTATATGATATTTTTTGCTACTATATTTTATGAACCAAAGTCAAAAGAAATAGATGATTTAACAACTATATGTACGTGAATCATTAGCCAAAGTCTCATAAAAGTTTGGAAGGAAATATGGTGGTTGAGGCTATTCAATATGTATGACAGGGGAGACAATGCAAGGACCCGTACCGTAGCGGCTTCTTGTGTCATTGTGTGGTATTGATCGCTTCTTGTATGGGATGCTTCTTTTTTTCTGATTGGATTTGAATTTATATATTGAATGTGAATATTATTACATGGTTGATGGTTCAATTGAAACGCATAGCCAAAACCTAATATATACCTATATTACTAATTTATTGTTATTAATATATTAAAAAGCATTCTTAACAAAGTATATATGTGCCATGTAAAACTCCTATCATTTGCTAGACATGCACCATGTCATATGCTCAACGTATATGCACTACTTTTCCCAACTTACAAACAGCTTTTAGATACTGTCTCTCATACTTTTCGCAAATTTCCTTGGTTCTCTAACAAAGGTAACCTTGTAAATCTTTTGAACTAGAGGTACGTAGTATGATATACGACACAAAATTCATATAATAAGATTCGAACATGTGACTAACAAGTTGTAACTATAAGTCTTACCGTATATATATATATAGATAGATAGATAGATAGATAGATAGAGAGAGAAAGAGAGAAAGAGAGAGAATGTTTAATATGTACTAGTTTTTTTCCCAAAAAAAAATTATATTACTTTGTATTCATTTATTTTCAATAGGTATTGATGGCAAGACATTTTGATTTTGATACCAAATAACTTAGACAACTTTATGCCTTTGAACAATTACGCAAAAAAAAAAACCAATTTTAAATAAATATAAGGTTTATGAAAAAAAAACTCAAACTCTGATTCAAACATGAAAAAATCCAAATTCAAATTATATTATCAAAGTGAAACCCGAAGTATCATCCAGGCTACACCACTAGTTGAATTATTCTAATGTTGATGCTAGTTACTTTTATTGGTAAACTATTAGAAGTGGTACCTAAAACTTAAATTGGAACTCGATCACAATATTGCCCTTTGTATACTCGCTATATAACTCAAAACAAATATTTCTAATTAAAATAGACTACACACTAGTGAAAAACTTATCCGTAAAACTTATGCATCATAAGGCCATATGAAAAGAAGGTAACAATTTGGACTACTATACCAAGTGGGAAACGTTCAACGAACTTATATTTTAGGTGTTGTTTAAGTTCACATAAAAATTAATGAAAAGTATAATTTTCTAGCTAGGAAGTGGAAGGCAATGGTATTGTTTGATTGATAAAAATATGGGCAGTTTTACTCCCCGTAAAATGGAAGAAGTTGCTTACTTAAGTCTCCCTAAGATTCCTCTAGGTAAATTGAGCTTTCCATGAAAATTAACTTCTCATGTTCAACCAAACAACATTTTCCATTTTCTAAAAAAATGCTTATACATGAAAAAAAAACTTCTTCCTAAATTTTTTTACTTCCTGTAATCAACCAAATGACACTTTAATGGATGGGGGTGTAACTTTACTCTCTTATGTTCTCTTTCCTCACATGCTATAAGCACAGACATAATAAACACATAGGTGAAGTATGGAAGGGAGCGAAAATAGCTACTTTAATTTTAATATGAAAAGGGTAGATGATATGGCAAGTATTTATGATTTCTTCACTGCCACAATGAATTACTTGAGAACCAGAATCAACTTGCCATGTGGCTACAGTCCCATAGGGCTATTGCTATTCTGAACTCCTGAATTGTATAATCAATACTCAATAAGTGTACATACAACCATTTTTTTAAAAGACAAAGAAAAGGTATCCAAATTGTGTAAAGAATGTTGTATACGACATTACGACTAATATTGTTTTTACCTTGGTAAGAAGAAATGTTGATTGAATCGGAATCTTTCGCAAATCAACCCAACTCAACTATACAAATAAGACTCCTTGGAAGTAGGAGAAAGGATAAGAATCCCACCCCAAATGCGTACAATCGATATGCTATTGCAAATTAAACATTAATGTACTTATTTGGATGTAATGAGAAACGAATTCACGCTACTTCGGTGCAGTGAAAACCACAATGCTCCTCCAAGACTAGCACGGCTCCACAAGTTGTATGCATTATGCCATTCTTAGTGAATAAATGGAAATCATAACTTATGTCTAAAATCGGTGAGTCTTAAATAATTCAGTTTTCGCATTGTTCTCAACTCCTTAATCTTTCCATATATTAAAATCCTTTAAATAATATATATATCATGCACAAAACCAACTCCATAACCCTTCCATACCCTCTTAATTAAAACTCCTATAAGTTTGGACTTAAACTTGGGGATTGCAACATTAATATATTATTAGGGTTCGCAAGAGTTGTACTCCTACCTTGCTACGTGGAGTTGAAATAGTGGGGAATATTAGGAATTACAAATAGCATGATTTTATAGCCTGTCCGATACGAATCTTATCCGATGCATGGCCAACGAGGCAACGATGAACCATTCCCAACATTAAATGACTTCTTCATGACAACAACATCATTGAGCGACTTTCACACAAAAACAACCAGATGCAACTTGGAATACGTGAAATAATGGTTCCACGCACCTAGCCTGAAAAACTAAACTAGTTAAAAGGATGGAATTGAAACTGATAAGTTAGCTGAAATTAGATTGGGTAGATGATGATTAGTTTCATAGTTTGGCGAAATTAGTTGCTTAACTTGATAAATCTTTTTGGCTAAATTAGTTTTTATCAAAAATTTAAAAAGATTTTCCAAAATTTTAGTCACCTGATTTTGGAAATTTAAAAATTTTTACCACTTGAAATTCTATTTCAGGTACTCCCCAAACACTACTAATCATTCTGACACCTAAAAAATTCTAGCACCTAATGTACCTAAAATATTTTTCAAACACAGAGAACATAGTAAATGTCTAACGCATAGCACTTCCTATATAAAACACTTACCATCGCAAGTCTTTGTGAAATAACTCCAGTGAGAAGTAAAAAGAAGGCATTAATTAAAAGACCCTCCTGGCCTAAGTCTAGACACTCTAAGATCCTTTTTTTCAAACTTGCTTCCATTTCGAGCCAAGAGATAGATAAATAGACATACACATCCCATTCCACTGATGGGGGCGCTCGTAGTGACTGAGGGGTCGAAGACCAAATGTCTCCAATATTTTATTTGAAACCCTATTAAAAGGATTGTAAAGTGGTATGTTGCACTCCTCGTGATTCTTTTATTCTAGTTTCTTTGTTCTAATTGCCTGTAGTGATGTAACCTATATACCGTTCAAAGTTCAAATAAAAAAAAGATTTCCATGATGAATGCAATAGGTATGTATATGAAAAATAAATAATGTTCCTTTATAAAATAACTAGTTTTGAAGCCCGTGCGTTCCACGGGTTTGTTGCTTATTTTATTTTTTGCAATTTTTTGTTTACATTGTTGATTTTGTATTGCTGTCAAATGAGATTTTTCAACACCATTGTATTTACATACTTACTCCGTTTTTTTCTATTGCAACAATATTAATAAAACCATCATTAATTACTCAAATTGCCTCATAAAGTTGCATTTACTTTATTAAGGATTTACTTATCTCATACTCTAGTTAATTAAAAGGGTACCTCTATGCTAAACTACCCATTTTTTTATTTCCTTAAAAAACATGCCCAAACCCATTGTTGCAGTGGAAAAAGAACGGAGAAAATATTTGTCATTATACTCTAATTTCTAAATGTGTTATTGCGATATATAAATTCTATATTTTTTAATATTCAATTGAATATTGTAGCTAAGTCTATTGCTAAATGGTATCCCAATAATTTATATGACTAACAATGGCTAACACAGTTTTAACATGAAAAATGCCCGAATGATACTTTAAGAAAGTAAAGGGTAATATTTTAAGGGAAATGTTATATATAGCACTTAGGGCTACATATAAGAAGTTAATAATGAAAATATTAAGCAATAAATAAGCATTAGTTATATCAATTGACGTGTGATTGTGTCCTTAATTCTTCAAATAATACTATTTCGGAAATGTATTTAATGCTTAATTCTTCATCAATCATGACCATATTCAAAACTTATCAAACTTCCCCCTTTTCTATGATCCATGACCTCAATAAGTTTAGAATCGCGAACCTTGATTTTCCAATTAGTTTTAGTACAATTAAGTTCATGGATAAAAGAATAAGATCTGACATATAGATATATGGAAAAGAAAAACATAAATAATTATGTATACAATAAATATTCTAGAAATAAAATAAATAGTCAATTGCATAATACCTCTGCAATGTCGTTGACAAACTTTCATTTGATTCTTCATGTAATGCCATCATAGTATGCTATAGGTTCAAAACTATAGATATGTATTTTTTATCTTTATATAACTCAATTTTCAAAAGTATGATTTTGAAGACATAATTGTTATTGTCACATATAATACACTATTTTATAGTTTTTTTATATGTATTGAAAATATAGAATAAATAATACTTTATTGTCCATCTAAATTAATATATTTTCATATGTTGTAAAACTATATTATATATGAACTTATTTCGAAGCATATTTCGATCACTCTCAGACAGTAAAAAGAATTATAATATTGCGAATTATGTAGCAAAAGTTATATCCAATTTACATAGTATAATAATTTAGGTTGTTTATTTAAAACCATACTGCAATCTTCACTTATACAAAACACCTTATATGTATTTATATCTATGTTGAACACTATTTTTTTTTAGAAAAATTAAAAATTAAAAAGAATGACATGACATGCTTAGGTGGAGCTCTCTATAATGTTCTAATGTTGTTTTTCAAAATCAAACTCTAATTCTTTCATCATACAAAACTCTAATATATATGTAACTTTATCGTTATAGATTTTAGTTTTGTTGTAACAACAAAGTTATATTTTCATGATTTGTAAACCTATATTGTAAATGGATCTTACTTTGAAGCATATTTCAAGCACTCTCTAATGGTAGATGAATTATAATGTTTTGAATTAGGTAGCAAAATTTATACTCAATTTACATAATATAATAATTTAGGTTGTTTATTCAAAACGAAACTCTAATTTTTCCCTATCCAAAACTCTTTTTAGGTATTTAAATATATGTAGAACTCTATTTTTTATAATATTTAAATTTAAAATTAATGACATGGCAATCCTACATGGCGCTCTCTATTTCATAAGTTGTAGAACTATATTGTAAATGGATCTTATTTAATTTCGGAGCATATTCCGAGCACTATCTAATGGTACAAAAACTATAATATTCCGAATTACGTAGCAAAAGTTATACACAATTTACATAATATAATTATTTGGGTTGTTCATTCAAAATCAAACTCTAATTTTCGCTTATCCAAAACTCCTTATATGTATTTAAATCTTTGTAGAACTCTATTTTTGTAAAAAATAAAAATAATAATTAATGACATGGCAATCCTACGTGGCGCGCTCTATGGCCTTGAAATCTTGAGGAGCTCTCTATGCTCCCGAAAAGTTCCTCCTTTATATATATATATTGATTTGTACTGTAAAGGTAAAAATAAATCCCCAACTACGTTCATGTAGGGTGGGCTGAGAATTCGAAATTTTTTGTAAGCAAAACCGCTAAGTGAGATAGTGGTTTTGGTAAAAAGAAAAAGGAAAAAACAATTGGGTTAGGATTTTTTTTTTGAAAATTTTTTCAACGTTTTATGGATGAGTAATATGTATCTAAACTAAACTGCTACTTGAGGTAGAGGTTTTACTAAAGTAAACTGCTACCTAAGTTAGCAGTTCAATAATTATGAACCGCTAGCTGAGGTAGCGGTTTATTTTTAGTAGCTAACCGCTAAGTCACTTTGCGGTTTGCGTCGAAGTTTTCTTGAAAAAAAATTGCAACTCTCTATCTCCTACGTGGATGGACCCAGACAATAATATTGTTTTCTATTTCAGAGCAAAAAGTGATTTTTTTTTGTAGAGTGACATTATTGTGGGATAAAAGATTGAGATGTGATATGATATACTCAATCTGCATTTTTCTTTTATGTTGTAATAGGTCGATCTAAGCTACGCTAACTATAATTTTTTTATCATTATATAAGATTGACCCTGTTCCTTTGGGCGCGAGTTCGAAGATGTGCCCCAATTCGGGCTCAATTCGTTCAACTAATTTCCTCTCACAGTTTCAGTTCAATTCAGTTTAACTCGCTCAAGTTTCAACTACTTTCCTCTCACAGTTTTGATGTGTCGTGTTTTTTTTATAGGTTTTAGGTGCATTTAGGTTGCATTTTAGGAGCATTTAGGTGCATTGTATTTTATAATTGCATACTATTACTTAATTCGTGAAATATTACTCCTTTTGTGTGTTTATGGTATACTTTGATGAATTTCAGGTATTGAGAACATAATTGGAGTATCATTGGACAAGTTTGAGTAATTAGGAGCAATTGGAAGCAAGCTACGTTGATAAGGATCGTTACACATATATTTGAGTGCAATTTGGAGCTAAATTGGAGTTGGAATTCGTTGAAAGAATTGTGAAAATCGAGTCATGTTCACTCTTTTATCAATAACTTTTGACTCGTTAGTAATAATTGGATGATTCTAGCGGCATTGGAAATTAGGATTGAAGAGCTTTCCAACGATAGATTGCACGGCCAAAGGCGAGTTATATTCTGAGAGATATGCGCTTTGCAAGTTGGTCCAGTTTTCCTAAGGCTTCCTACGCGCGCGCGGATTACTTTATTTCGGTCTTTTAATGATTTATTTGGGTTTCCTTATCTTGTAAGTTGTAACTTGGTTTCCTACTAGTATTAGGAGATACAACTTTATATGGGAGGATTTCTAATTTGATTAGGACATCTATTCATTCATCCTAGTTGCACGTTAATTTGCTTTCAAGGTTTTCTCTCTAGTTTTGCCATAGTTTATTTCCATTGCTATTTTGGAGATTCAAGATTGTGACTTTGATCAAGATTTTGGATTCATCTTCAATTCAAGTATTGCGTATCAAGCTTTATTCTTTTTCTCTTCTTTTTATTATATTTTAATTATGTTTTCTATTATGTTTATTGTTCTTATTGGGATGATTAGTGAGTAGTCTTTTTATCTAGGATTGAGTTGAGCCCTAGTATGGATTGATCATGTAAATTCTTCTCTAATTCCCATGTTATTGAATTATATGTTTAGGGTTTGATAAGATTGTTCTTGTTGTCAATTTTGCATCTTGATTTAGCCCTAGTTTTATATTATCAACGAAAGTTAGAGTTGAGATTAGGAATATTTGTTTGATGTTAAATTGTTATTTTATTAATTGAGTACATCGACGAAAGTTGGGTCTTAATTTAGGTTGTCTTGTCATTGATTTGAATTCTCCCATGAAAATATGTGAGAACTAAAATTGGGAATTATTTGACATTGGTTCTTAATGCTTCTAATTATGTGTGTAAGCCATGAAAATAGGAGATATACATGTTAGTTAGGCCTTTTTCTATCACGAAAGTGAGCTCTAGGTATTGAGGAATGACCGAGGATTTAGTTTCGGTTCGCAGCTGTGCTTTATTATTGAGTCATAAGAGAATGTCAATCTCATCTAAGCTATAATTGAATAACTGGGATGTGAGTTATGTTTTGATCAATTCATATTAGTGGTGACGCTTAATCTTAGTGTTTTAATTATCATATATATCAGAGTTTGTCATATTTTGTTATTAGTTTAGATATTAGTTTATAGATTTTTCTTGATATCTGAATTGTGTAGCTATTTCATAGTCTAAAATCAACTAGTGTTTAGTCTTGCACCTCCCTGAGTTCGACCCGTATGTGCTACGACACCGTTCACTTGCGGTATTAAAATAAAACCCTAACAAGTTTCAGTTGAATTCAGCTCATTTTAGTTCAATTCAATTTGAGTTCAGTAGCTCTGTTGAGTTGATCAGCTCAGTTTAGTTTATTTTAGCCCAAAAGAACAAGGCCTAAAATTCAAGGGATACCCCACCAATTACAAAATTACAATGCAAATAAAGTTTATTCCAAAGTATTTAGCCATGCTCTTTTGGTCTAAAATAAACTAAACGGAGTCGGTCTAAAATAAACTAAACGGAGTCGAGCTCATCAACTGAATCGAGCTACTGAACTGAAACTATGAGAAGAAAGTAGTTGAACTGAACTGAATGGAGCTTGACAGTATTATATTATGAAAATCAATGTCATCTAGTTCAAACCCTGCAACCTCCTCCTGGTTTTCATTTTGTTCAAATTGGTGAGAATCAAGGTGTTTCTTTTAGTTCTATTATTTAGGTGGATGGGGCTTGGAAAAAGCATACAAAGAGAGGTGGAACTGGTTGGTGTCTAGATTTTGGAGATGATGAACATTTTCAAGGAGGTGGGGGAGATAATCAGCTTGCTTATTCAGCTTTACAAATGGAGATGACAATTGACAACATGTATGCAAGCTTTATTACAAAGGGCAAATCCCAAATGGAGACTCGTCCCTAATGATCGACATCCTCCAACACCCTTCAAAGACACCGATGATAGTTTTCTAGATACAACAACGGATTAAAGAGTTACAACTTGTTTGGTTCATTTTTTGTAAAGTAAAGGAAAAGAATAGAAAGGAAAGGAAGACAAAAGGATAAGAAGGGAAGAGAAAGGAAAAAACCTTAGGGTCCGTTCGGTATTACTGTGGTTTTCTGTTTTTTGGTTTTTTAATTTTCAAAGTCATATGATATATGTCCTATAATAAATAAAAAATTAGTCAAATTTATTGGGAACATGATGATTTTGAAAACTGACAACTAAAAAGTGAAAACCACTTTTTCTGGTTTCCTGTTTTTGGTTTTTAGTTTTCAAAAAAAACTGAAAACTGAAAACAAAAAACGATAACGAACGGGCCCTTAACTTCCCATGTTTGGTTTAAATTTTCTTTTTCCTCCCAAATTCCCTCACTTTTGGGAGGAAAGGAAAGTGAAACTTTATTAAGGAGTGTTTCCTTTCAATTCTTTCCATTTCCTTTCATTTAAATTTTTATTTTTTGAACCAAACATTGGAAACTAACAACTTTCCTTCCACTTTCTTTCTTTTTCTTCCAAATCCTTTCTACCAAACAAGCTGTTAGGGAAAAAAAAAATTCAATTACGTAAGATAATTAAGGCGGTCAGAGAGCAAGTCCAATAACAAGCTCATCATATAGTGCAAGCTCACAAATGACCCCAAGTGTTTTGTGTACGGTGCCTTTGAAGAATCTACATTACACATATTGCGTGATTGCCCTGCGGTGGAGTGTGTGGAGAAAAGTGGAGGGGTCAGCTAACACTACAAAATTCTTTCAAGATGATCTTAAAAATTGGATTGCTCATAATCTGGAAGATAATGAATCTGAGACATGGCCAACATTTTTTGCCATTATCATATGGTGGTTATGGCATTGGAGGAATATGTATGTGTTTGGGAGGGGGAATGAAGTGCCCGTGGATATTGGAGCTTTTCTTAAAATCCGATTTGATGAAATATGGAGAAGTTTACATGATGAAATGGAGGTGAATGATGGCATAAGACAAAAGGAGGAAAAATTCATCACTTGGGCTCAACCACCATCAGGTTGGTACACACTCAATACGGATGGTGCCGCAAGAGGAACGCCAGGGGATGCAGGAGGGGGTGCTATAATTCGAAACAATGGCGGCATGTTTGTGTCTGCATTATCATTGATCTTTGGCCATTGTAGTGCGTTTAGGGCTGAAGTCTTAGCCCTTCTTCGAGGGTTGGAGCTAGCAAGGAATCTTCAAATTAGCCAGCTAATAGTCCAGCTTGATAATCTATCATGTGTGCAAGCGCTGAATTCGGGGAGTAGTAGTTGTGGTGGGTGTACTCACCTCATTCGTCATTGTTTATCATTGATAAGTAGAGATGATTGGGTTGTGAAGGTGATTCATATTTATCGGGAGGGCAAACGTGTGGTAGATTGATTGGCCAATCGATGAGTGGATCAGTCTAATGATCTTCTTATCTTGGAGGAAGCTCCTCTTGATCTCCATAGGATTGTAGTGGATGAAGCTCGTGGTGTTGCAACTCCACGTTTAGTGCATCAGAAGATTTGTTATTTGTGTTTTGTTTTGTTGTTTTATTATCTTTGGTCTTTGTTTCTGTCAAGAAATTGAGGATTGTAATAGGTTGAGTGATTTGATGTGGGCCCCAAGAAGGTACGCCTGAGCTCCGTTATCCGTACACCGGAAACCTACAAAATAAGGTTAGCCTACCCCGGGGGTGGTCCCGGGATCGCCCCTCCGACGCTCAAGTCAGTAAATGATTGAGGTAGAGAGAGAAAGTGATCAATGTAGAGAGAGATGCTCTGGGTTTTGTAGCTTAGAATTGCTTACCCTTTGATTGGTGAGACAACCGCTATTTATAGAGGATGGGACCTCCAATAAATGAGGGTATTTTAGTCAGCTCCAGCTGGTGGAGGATTGCCTTCCCTAGAGGTAGGGGTATTTTAGTAACTTCGCCATAGGTGGGTTGGTCCAAGAAATGGGCCCAAACAATTAGCCCCACGCCAAGTAATCGGAGTGAAAATCGCCATTTTTAGTGCGGTTGATTGGCGGAATGATGTGTTTGCATTTTTGCCGATGTTGAGTGGGACCCAGAATTTTCATGCCGGATCGTGGTGGAGAAAACCTTCTGTCGCAAGGATTAACCAAGCACGGGGGTCTCGCTTGGGTCTCTAGCGGAGCACAGGCCTGCTGCGTCGAGCGAGAGGACTGTCGAGCGCATCTCCTGACCCTTCCCAAGCCGACCGAGTCCCGGACTGAGCACAAGCCAATATGCCGAGCAGGGCCTGACGAGCGCATCTCCTGATTCTTCCCGGGTCGACCGAGTCTCGAGCTGGGCACTGGCCAACGTGTCGAGCGAGGCCTGCTGCGCCGAGCGAGGTCTGCTGTGTCGAGGTCAGCTCTTGGTCCTTCCCAAGCCGACCGAGTCTCAAGCTGGGCATTGGTCGACGTGTCGAGCTAGGCCTGCCGCGCCGGGCGAGGTTTGCTGCGTCGCGGTCAGCTCCTGGTCCTTCCCAAGTCGATCGAGTCTCGAGCTGGGCATTGGTCGACGTGCCGAGCGAGGCCTGCCGCGCCGAGCCCAGCTCCTGGTCCTTCCCGAGCCGACCGACCCTCGAGCTGGGCACTGGCCGACGTGCCGAGCGAGGTTGGAGGCGGCGAGGGGATAGATGCACCGAGGGGCTCTTTTAGCGAGCCGAGGCAAGTGAGTTTTACAAGATGGTCGAGGGGGTAGATGCTCCGAGTGAGTGCAATGGCCGAGCAGCTCTCTCGAGCTTTGCTGACCGAGTCCGACCAGGTACCTTGGTCGAGAGGGCCGACCAGGTGCCTTGGTCGAAAGGCCGACTGGGTACTCGAGGCGGGCTAACCGTGGGCTTTTGAGGTTGGCCGAGTTGCTGCTCGAGGATGGACGACCGGGTCGAGTCGGTACCCTGGCCGAGCCGGTGTGTTGATGCTGGCCGACCGAGTACGCAAGGATGGCCAACTGGGGTCCCATGGCCAAGTGGCCGAGACTGCTCGAGGATGGACGACCGGGACGAGCCGGTGCCCTGGCCGAGTCGGTGCGTTGATGCTGGCCGACCGAGTACGCGAAGATGGCCAACCGGGGTCCCATGGCCAAGTGGCCGAGAGGGTGCCCAGGCCGAGTAGGTCCTTGAGCCAACTGGCTCCTTGTCCTTTTGGGCTTCCTTGTGCCGAGCGGCTCCTTGTGCTGAGCGAGTCGGATGCCACTCGGATGAGGGGCTAATGAGCCCCATGCTGTCCGAGTGGGTGTCAATGAAAGACTTAGCTTGAATTTGGCTAAGTATAAGAGCGACTCGGCAAAGGAGAGGGGGTCTCCTACTGGCCGAGAGGGTCGGGCGCCACTCGGATGAGGGGCTAATGAGTCCCATGCTGACCGAGTGGGTGCCAATGACGTACTTAGCTTGAATTTGGCTAAGTATGAGGAGCGACTCGGTGAAGAAGAGGGGATCTCCTACTGACCGAGTGGGTCGGACGCCACTCGGATGAGAGGCTAATGAGCCCCATGCTGACCGAGTGGGTGCCAATGAGGTACTTAGCTTGAATTTGGCTAAGTATGAGGAGCGACTCGGCGAAGAAGAGGGGATCTCCTACTGGTCGAGTGGGTCGGACGCCAATCGGATGAGAGGCTAATGAGCCCCATGCTGACCGAGTGGGTGCCAATGAGGTACTTAGTCATACTTGGCTAAGTTTAGAGGCGATTCGGCGAAGGAGAGGGGGGTCTCCTGCTGTCCGAAGGAGTAGGACACCGCTCGAATGAGGACTGATGAGCCCATGCTGTCCGAGTGGGTGCCATGAGCACTTAGTCATACTTGACTAAGTGTAAAGTGGCTCGGTAGAGGAGTACGTGGACTCCATGCTGACCGAGGGAGTAGGACGCCGCTCGAATGAGGACTGATGAGCCCATGCTGTCCGAGTGGGTGCCATGAGCACTTAGTCATACTTGACTAAGTGTAAAGTGGCTCGGTAGAGGAGTACGTGGACTCCATGCTGACCGAGGGAGTAGGACGCCGCTCGAATGAGGACTGATGAGCCCATGCTTTGTCCGAGTGGGTGCCATGAGCACTTAGTCATACTTGACTAAGTGTAAAGTGGCTCGGTAGAGGAGTACGTGGACTCCATGCTGACCGAGGGAGTAGGACGCCGCTCGAATGAGGATTGATGAGCCCATGCTGTCCGAATAGGTGCTAGCTGATACTAGGTCATACTTGACCAAGTATAGAAGTGAATCGGCAAGGAGGGGAGCTCCTGTTGACCGAGTAAGTTATGAGGCTACTCGGATGAGGGGCTAATGAGCCCCATGCTGTCCGAATAGGTGCTAGTTTATACTAGGCCATACTTGACCAAGTATAGAAGCGACTCGGTAAGGAGGGGAGCTCCTGTTGACCGAGTAAGCAGAACACCGCTCGGATGAGGACTAATGAGCCCCATGCTGTCCGAGTGGGTGCCATGAGTACTTAGCCATATTTGACTAAGTGCAAAGTGGCTCGGTAGAGGAGTACGTGGACTCCATGCTGACCAAGGGAGTAGGACGCCGCTCGGATGACGACTGATGAGCTTCATGCTGTCCGAGCGGGTGCCATGAGTACTTAGCCATACTTGACTAAGTGTTTGAGTGACGCTCCTTAGATTGTTGAGTGAGGTCATGTGATGTTCCTTGAGATGTTGGGGGCTTATGAGCCTCAAGTGGTCGAGGGAGGTCCTTAGCCTTATTTTGGCTTACTATTTGAGTGACGCTACTCAAAATGCTAAGGAGGTGCCAATGAATATGTTTCTCGACTCGGGGGAGTTCAGGGGCTCCATGTTTCCCGAGGAGGTTTCATGACACTATTCGAATATCGAGTACGTGCCAATTAACGATACTTAGCCGTTTTTGGCTAAGTTAGTAGGACGCTCCTCTTATGACTGAGGGGGTGCTGATGAAGAAATTTTGGACTTATTAGCCCCATCCTTCCTCCTTTGAGAGTATTTATTTGCCCAACTAATGGGTTCCAAGTAATTAGCCCCACGCTGGATGAACGGATAGGGTAGCATCATTCCTTCCCGAGGCGGTCGTCTAGCGGAAATCGAGAGAGACCCATGTTCTGGGGTACCCTGTCAGTCCCGAGAGGGGGGGGACTCGGGATTATGCATCGCTTCGAGTTAGGTTCCCTGATGTGCAGTTCATTTACTTTGTCCAAGTTCGCTCTTTAGACCAAGGGGGGTCGTGCTTGGATGGAGGTAGCTCGCACACGCCAAGTTGATGGAGGTACCGTGGATGAGTAGGTGCATCTGATGAGTAGGCACATATGATCGAGTATATTCCTTGGCCAAGTGGGCACCAAGGATGAGTGGGTACCTTGAATGTGCCGGTACCGTTGATGAGTATGTGCCTTTGATGAGTAGGCGCCTATGGCCGAGTACATATCCTTGGCTGAGTGGGCGCCAAGGATGAGTGGGTACCTTGAATGAGCAGGTACCGTTGGTGAGTATGTGCCCCTGTTGAGTAGGCAGCTATGGCCGAGCACATTCCTTGGCCGAGTGGGCGCCAAGGATGAGTGGGTACCTTGAATGAGCAGGTACCGTTGGTGAGTATGTGCCCCTGTTGAGTAGGCAGCTATGGCCGAGCACATTTCCTTGGCCGAGTGGGCGCCAAGGATGATTGGGTACCTTGAATGAGCAGGTACCGTTTATAAGTGGGTGCCTCTCATAAGTAGGCACCTCTGGCTGAGTATATGTCTTGGCCAAGTGGGTACCTTGAACGAGTAGGTACCGTTGATGAGTAGGTGCCTCTGATGAGTAGGCACATATGATCGAGTATATTCCTTGGCCAAGTGGGCACCAAGGATGAGTGGGTACCTTGAATGTGCCAGTACCGTTGATGAGTATGTGCCTTTGATGAGTAGGCGCCTATGGCCGAGTACATATCCTTGGATGATTGGGTACCTTGAATGAGCAGGTACCGTTTATAAGTGGGTGCCTCTCATAAGTAGGCACCTCTGGCTGAGTATATGTCTTGGCCAAGTGGGTACCTTGAACGAGTAGGTACCGTTGATGAGTAGGTGCCTTTGATGAGTAGGCACCTATGGCCGAGTACATATCCTTGGCTGAGTGGGCGCCAAGGATGAGTGGGTACCTTGAATGAGCAGGTACCGTTGGTGAGTATGTGTGGCTGAGCCGGACCGTAAACTTGAGAGTGCCGCTGTTTATTCTGGAGGGGATTTGCAGTTCCGAGTCGCCATACCCCTCTTCTCGGTTGGGTATTCATGAGTCGTGCTCTTCGAGACAAATTCTTCCGATTGATGACATTTCTCTGAGGAGCCTTAAAGAGGCGTGAGTAGCTTGCTTCTCCTTGGCTGATTTTCCCCTTGAAAGCTGATGTGGTTCTTCCCTCTGTTTAGGTCCCAGCCGGTTAGGCTTAGCATCTAGGGAGGGACGAATGATCTCTTCGTGACGAGAGTGGTAACTATATCCATCCAACTTTGCTGGAGAGTTTGCTGAATTTGAGCTGGAATCAAGATGACGTCTCTTGCAGTTATGGGTGGAGGGTCGGCTGCTTATATCTGACCCGAGGCCGCGGGATGACCGACTTCGTGATGCCAATGGATTCCCCATTGGGGTGGAATCCTCATCATTGGGATTGGGGAATAGCACCGTAGGTGCATGATGGGATGCTTGAGCTCTCCCGGAACGGTTGGCTTGGGAGTGTGTCTTCTTGGTTGGGGCCATTGATGAGTGGCAATGAGATGATTCTTACTGAGTGGTGGCGAAGCGACTTTATTTGTAACTTCCCCACAGACGGCGCCAAACTGTTTCTGTCAAGAAATTGAGGATTGTAATAGGTTGAGTGATTTGATGTGGGCCCCAAGAAGGTACGTCTGAGCTCCGTTATCCGTACGCCGGAAACCTGCAAAACAAGGTTAGCCTACCCCGGGGGTGGTCCCGGGATCGCCCCTCCGACGCTCAAGTCGGTAAATGATTGAGGTAGAGAGAAAAGTGATCAATGTAGGGAGACGTCCTGGGTTTTGTAGACTTAGAATTGCTTACCCTTTGATTGGTGAGACAACCGCTATTTATAGAGGATGGGACCTCCAATAAATGAGGGTATTTTAGTCATTCACCATGTGGAGGCCTTCCCCGTAGAGGTAGGGGTATTTTAGTAACTTCGCCATAGGTGGGCTGGTCCAAGAAATGGGCCCAAACAGTCTTTTACCTCTTTTGAATCCAAAAAAAAAAAAAATAGCGCATATTTGTTTTGATTTTCCTTTTAGTTTTTCTATAGTATTTCCTACTTAATTGCTTTAGCCGATGTATAAAAAAACACTTAACAGTAGCCTTGAGGAATGGTTTTTAAGCTAGTGTCTCATTTGTAGGATGCAATCTGGTTTTTGGTTATTAAGTATCTTGTATTGCCCAAACAATCTTTGTGATTGATTTGCTTAGAAATGTTGAAAGCAGTTCTTATATATTGCTGGGCCTTGAATTCAAGCCCTTAGAGATCGCAAAATCAAATATCAATCCTTTAGAGATCACAAAATATCACTTTCCGAAAGGTCAACCAAAACTATGACGAACTATGAAGGATTTAGATGTACCGTATCTCGTTCCTTTCAAAAGAATATAAATACTTTTTTTTCCTGTGAATATCATCTAACTTATTTAGTAAAGTCTTGTATAATTGGGTTGTACCCAAAACTTGAGATCGATTTTCTTTTTCATGTTAATAGGGGATGACTCCACAGGAGTTGTGTGGAGAGTAGGGATACCTATCGGGCATACAAGTTAAACTACCATATAAACTTTCTTAAAATAAGTATCTTATTTCCAATAAAATCCCACATACAACGTATTTGTACTCTGTTGTGGGGTTTGATCTCACAACTATGAGCTCCAAGCTCCATATGGCCTGGCAAAAATAAATCATATCAATTGAATTTTTATTTTTATTGTATCGATTGATATCGATATTTTTATTTTATTTCATGGGACCATATTTTTATTTCCAAATGTGCTTTTTGTAGATGTGGCATATATGTCTATTTGAAACTTTCTTTTTATCTTATAGGACGGTGAAACTATCTTTGATTGGAATGTGAGAATGAGGGAGTGGAAGGGTGGTAAGCCCTTTCATCTTCCACTCGTAGGTTGTGGGTTCGATTCTCATCAGGGGGGTTTGAGGTAGGTTGTATTTAGGTGCCCTGTGAGAGGGCGTTAATGTAATTTATCTTACCAAATTTTTTAAAAAATATTTGATTGGAATGTATTTGTATTTTGAGAATTAAAACTTCATTTCCTATCTTCAAATTATAACACTAAAACAAAAAACCACCTTACCGTAAATTTAGTATAAGTTCACCTTACATTATTCCTTAAAAGGGTCACTTTGTAAGTTTAAAGGGTCACTCTATAAGTTAAAGGGATTACTTTTAGATAATGTGTCACTACGCATCTTAAAGGGGTCACTTGTACCATAAATGATCCATTTAAGCAATACATCTTGTATGGACCGAGTGAATATATAGTCGTCTTTTAAATGTTATAGTCAGTTCAGAAATGATATATAATATATAAGCTTTTAAATTATATAGTCGTCTTTTAGATGATATAGTCAGTTCAGAAATGATATGATCACTTTATAATTCAAAACTAGTGTGTAGCTCGAGCAATGCTCGAGTTTTTACTTTGAATAATACGTCTAAGTTTTGAGCTCGTATTTATTCCAAATAAGTTTGTTATATATTTTAATGTTCCAAGCTATATATATATATATATATATATATATATATATATATATATATGTGTGTGTGTGTGTGTGTGTAGTAAGAACACATCTAATAGTTTTTACTTTACAACGTATTGGTCGCATGTTCGAATCTTACTATACAAATTTTTATAGTACGTATTCCTTGTTAAGTATATGACATGGCATGTTTCTAGTGAATGGAGGTTCCACATGGCAACATATACTTTCTTATATACACCTTTTAATATACTTCTCCTTATTAGTATAGAGATGTATTGAAGTTTTTTTGTCCTTCAGGATAGCAAGTTATCCCTGTCTTACCCTAAATCATAGTAATAAGTCTTATATGAGACTTATTTTAATATATATCAATAAAATCCGAATTTTTTGTTGGGTAATACCTATCAAAATAGCCATTTTGTTGAAAAAGACCTAATAAAAAAAATTTGTTCAAAAAGACCTATTATAATACTTGTTATAGTAAGACCACCTCAATATTTTTAGGGTAAAAAGTCAATTTTCTACCATTTTTTCTTCCCCTCCTTTTCTCATTAAATGACACCAACATATTTTTTTCTATCCTAATCCCTTAACCCTACCATACCCTTTCCTCTTGCTTCCCATTTTAAGAGATTATGGTAGGAAAAAAAATAGGTTGGTCCCATTTATTGAGAAAGTGAGGGAAAGTAAGTCAATATCGGAAAATTTGACTTTTGTGCCTAAAAACATCAGTTGTGGCCTTAAGAACAAAGGAAGTATTATAATGCGGTTTTTTTCAACAAAAAAGTTTTCATTAGATCTTTCCTAACAAAATATATATTTTAATAGGTCTTTCCCAACAAAAAAGTTCATAAAATCCCGAAATCTTCTCTCTCTTTTTTCATTTGTTGCCAATTGTTGATCTTATAAATTAAATTTTCTTTTGAATTGTCAATGACATTAGCAGATGTTGAAACGCAATTGTTCGTGCTGATGTCATTACAATATTTATATCTTACATTTTATATACTGATTGGATTACAACTCGATTCTAAACTTGGTCAAATGAAATCCTATGTTACGTCCACCATAAATCTTGAAACACATAAATCTTTGTAATCAATTGATAGTGTTACCCCTCAACAAAAAAAACACAAGAGATGCTTTGTAATTTGTATATAATGAACAATGAAATTGCATTCTTTCAACCAAAAAAAACTTACATTGTCTCTCTATTTCTTTTTCACTTCCGATCGTTATTAATTTGAAGCAAGATGAGTACTTCATCCGGATCGAAAACCAACAGAAGGTAATTAAGAAACAACTTCCCTTAAGTGTAACTTTTATATTTTGGGTTAAACTTTATTTAATTACCTAGAATATATATGAATCGTCTTGTCAATGTTCTATGATGAAATTGTTATAAAAAAAAATATTGGGATAGAGATGAGATTTATTTCAAATGTGAATATCATTCAAATTATATAAATTTTATTAGTACACCCGGGTATATCGTGAGCGTGGTACACTAAAGGTCATTTTCTTTCTATCATTACTCATTTGAAATCCTTTATTGGAGCATAACTCGCACATAGACCTGGGCATGGGTCGGGCTTGAGGAAATGGTGGGTCGGGCCGGGCCGGGCTTGAGGAAATGGTGGGCCGGGGCCGGGCCCATGAGTGGCGGGCCGTGCCGGGCCTGAAATTTCCAGATTTTGCCCACAGCTCGGGCCGAGCTCGGGCCTCCTGCAGACATGGCCCGTGTTTTATGCTGTTTTTATGGATTCTTGGCAGTTTTAGGCTAAAAAACAAAGAAAAGGGAAGTTCGGCCCACGGGCCATATAGGCGGGCTCGTGCTGGTGCGGGCGTGAAATAAAATTTCTTGACCGTGGCAGGCCCACGGAGCGGACAGCGTGCCGGGCCAGGCCTCGAGCCGGCTCGGATTGGGCCGGGCCCAAATCGTGCCTGGTCGGACTGGCCCGGCCCATGCCCACCTCTACTCACACAAAACCGAGAGCTCCAAGTAAGCAAATGAATAAACTTTAGTCTTAGATGTACGGTGCATACGGTACACCTGGGTGTATGATGATTGATGAATGCTCTCTTCAAATTCTCAAAATATATGAAAACGGAACTAGTTGACATTTATTTGCATACAATTCTCAAAATATATTTATTTATTTTTTGGTAGAATGTTAATGCATGTATTCATTGACAAAGTGTTTAAGTTTTAATAATACATTAGGAGAGAACTCAAGAGGGCTTTGATTCTCTCAATATTGTTGTCTCCAAAAGAAACTTATAACCTAAGTGATTCATTACAACATTGTATCCCTTTGAACAGAAGACCAACCAATAGAACCTTAATGACTACGGCTGTACGGCAAAACCTAATATCTTAGTCAAAAGCAAGATATCCTCTAGTATAGAGTTGAGATTTGATTAAAAAAAAAAAAAAAGGAAGCTTGATGCATCTGTATTCAGCTTCACATTCAAAATTGCGAAAAATAGGCAAATTGAGAGTAACGGACTAAGGGTCAAAGTTTTACTTTGAATCATGCGTGCCTTTATATTTTGGAAATGGAGGGAGTATATCTATATATGGTTGGATGGAGGGATAATCAACTCATATTATTTATCACTGATTTAATTGTATTGCAATATTGTTAGATTGGATGGAAAAGTTGCGATAATCACTGGGGGAGCAAGTGGAATTGGTGCAAGTACGGCAAAACAATTCTGGGAAAACGGAGCCAAAGTCGTAATTGCTGACATCCAAGATGATTTGGGCCAAAAAATGGCCAAAAATCTAAACGATGACAACATTATATACTTCCATTGTGACATCTCTAAAGAAGAAGAAGTTCATGATCTAGTAGACTACACAATCTCTAAGTTTGGTAAGCTAGACATCATGTATAACAATGCAGGCCTCATGGATCGGCGTGGAGGCCGGTCCATTTTAGATTCGACCCAAGAGGATTTGGATCGCGCCCTAAGGGTGAACCTATATGGTTCATTTTTTGGAGCTAAGCATGCTGCTAGAGTCATGATTCCTCAAAAGAATGGTTGCATATTGTTCACTTGTAGTGCTTGCACATTAATAGCAGGGATAGCAACCCACCCCTATACTATATCTAAGCATGCTATTTTGGGGTTAGCAAAGAATTTGAGTGCTGAGCTTAAGCAACATGGCATAAGAGTCAATTGCATCTCCCCATCTGGGGTATGCAGTGGCATGGCACCGAGGCTAAGTGGGGCTCTAGGAGTTTTGAGTGCCGACGACGTCGCTCAGGCAGCTCTATATTTGGCTAGTGATGATGGAATTTTTGTCAATGGTCATAATCTTGTTATAGATGGTGGATCTAGTGCAATGAGTTCTTCAATGGCATTGGCTTTCACATCAAGTTGACAAACATAGAATTGGCTATTATTCAATATCTGTGTTATGTGAGCAAGTGTTTACAATGCTATTCATTACATTTACAAAGTATTAACGCATAGAATGAATAAAAAACTGTCTAATGAGTTTGGTGGTTCTTAAAAATTATCTAATAATTTGGTTGTGGTTTTACATAATCTTATCTTTCACTTATATGCACAATCATCAATAATGGATATTTTAACCATATCGAAGGCTGTTTTTGAGATTTTATAAATATCTCGAGGCATCGACCACACCCGAAAACTAGTTATGATTAAAATTTAGTAGACATTTAAATATCAATTCTAAATTATTATTTTTTGAATTATATTTGTAAAAAATAAATTAAATAAGATAGATGTATAATGGAAGTTTAAATTTTAAGTGACTTCAAAGTATGTTCAATGGTTAGACCCTTCAAAGGGTTTATCAAATACTATATTAATTTCTCTCTCCTCCACATCACTCATACCCAATCTACTCAAAAACCTCTATTTTCTTCCTCCCAATGGTTAGACCAACTTTGGGGTCATCAAATTCTCTCTCCTACTATTTACTATACCCCACTATATTTTCTATCTCCTTATTAATTTGATTCATCCTAATTCTTCACCATATTTATCATTTTGGAGTAATTAAAATACACTAATGATGAACTGTTATAATTTTTTAATTTTTGTATTTGTATTATAACTAATTATTTATGTTAATCGAAGTTATTTTAAAACCTTCTTCAAAATATTGTGAACACAAAAATTAAGAACAAGAAAATTATTTCATTTAATCAAACATTAATACATAGATGTTTTACTAGACATTACCAACTTTTCTTAAATAAAGATTGATACACCATATTTTAAAAATGAAAATAACACAACACCTTAACTAGTTTACTGGTTGTTTTGCCCGAACTTAAGCCAAATATTTTCTACGAGATCCAATTTGAGCCGTCTATGTGTAGCTTGATCACGGACGCGATCTCTATTGTTCATGAATGTTTGCAAATTTCCGATGCGATTATCACTATTGTGATATATAAAAGATTCATCAGCGTTTTGTCGTCGGCTTGAGGATGGGCGAAAATCTTGGTCATAATCCTGAGGATCAAAACAAAGGGAGTACGAATCTCGTTCATCTTCAGTTATCATGTTATGTATTATAATGCAAGCAAACATTATTTTTCCTAGCATATATTTATCACGAACTAGTGCCGGTTGACGAATTATTGCAAAACGAGCTTGTAATACTCCAAATGCACGCTCCACATCCTTTCGTTTGCTCTCTTGCTTTTGGGCAAAAAGGCTTTCCTTCTCATTCAATGGAAGAGATATTGTGGGAATAAACACGGCCCATTGAGGATATATACCATCTGTTAGGTAATAACCCATGTCGTACTGGTGACCGTTGATAACATAGTGCATTGGAGGTGCACGACCTTCAAATACATCGTTAAATATTGGAGATCTATCAAGAACATTTATATCATTGCACCTACCTGGTGTTCCAAAGAAAGCATGCCAGATCCACAAATCATATGATGCAATAGCTTCGATAATTAAAGTCGGCTTACCAGCTCTTCCCGAATAGAGTCCTTTAAATTGTAGTGGACAATTTTTCCATCGCCAATGCATGCAATCAATAGAACCCATCATTCCCGGAAATCCTCTTTCCTCACCTGCATATAACAATCTCGTTAAATGTTTCATTAGGTCTTCTTAAGTATTCGTCACCGAACTCGGCAACCACACCCTCAACAAAATGTTGTAGTGAATCTCTAGCAAGAGAGCCACTTATTTTAAGATAATCGTCCACTGAATCTGCTGATGTGGCATATGCTAACAACCTTATAGCCGCAGTGCACTTTAGCAATGCTGATGCACCAAGTCTCCCTGTGGCATCTGGCCTTTGTCGGAAGAATGTGTTATTATTAGTCAGCGCTTCTACTATACGAAGGAAAACATGTTTTTGCATGCGAAATCGGCGGCGAAATAATCGTGGGGGTAGAGGGGGCGTGTCGGCAAAGTAGTCATTCCATAAGCGAGTGTGTGCATCCGCACGATTTCGATCAACTTGTTGCCTAGGTGCCCTAGGAACTTGAGTTACCATTGCATATACTTCAGCTGGATTAGCCAAAATGAAGGGCTCCATCATTTGGTCCATCATACGATTTGCACGTCTACGTCTTTCAAAACGCCGCATGTAGTCATTGTTTTGTTATTCTTCTATATGATCTGGTGGAATAAAATTGACATCATTGGAACTAGAAGAATTTGAAGATGAAATGAAACTATTATAACTTGATTCAGATGACATTATAGAGAATTTATTTGGTGCTACAAGAAGAGATATTGTGTGGAAAGTCGAGTATATTGAAGTACAAAGTATTGTGAAGTAAATATATAGAAAAGGTGAGGAGCAATAATACACTGAATATAGCAATTGAATTGCCACTTCATTTCAGAGTAATAATTCAATAATGCTTTGAAAATAACATTTGAATTGTCACTTCATTTCAGAACAATAATGCAATGATGCTTTGAAAATAGCATTTGAATAGTCACTTCATTTCAGAGCAATAATGCACTGAAGAAAGCAAGTAAAAGATAATTTCACCACAATATTTGTCAGAGCAATAATGTACTGCATAAAGCAAATGAATGGTCATTTCACCACAGTATTTATCACAGTAATAATGCACTGAAGAAAGTAAGTGAATGGTCATTTCACCACATTATTTATCACAACAATAATGCACTATTTCACTGAACGACAATTAAATTATCTTTTACTATTTCACCAAATTATTTGAAATTATCTTCTACTAATACGTTAACAGAGTTTACATATAATAGAACAACAATTAAAAACACCACTACTAAATTCATAATTAAACAACCCCATAGATTGCAAATACAACTGAATAACACATACACCTACGAATTAAAAATTACATTGATAAATGAGATCACATCTCATGGAAATAAAACCTTTACTAAATGACTCTTTAAATTTTCCTCCTCTTCAGTTAAGTAGTCCTTTGATGCAAGCACTTTGAATAATTCCAAATTGATCTTTCTTTGTTTCATAGAAACTTTCCTATTTTCAAACAACGTAACACCCTCTCATTTTCAGTTTCCCTTTCGTACTTCAACCTCTCAATTTGTGATTCTCTTTCATACTTCAACCTAGTTAGTTCCATTTCAGTTTCTAAATTTTTTGACAAATTTATTTTCTCAATATTATCCACCCATTGTTGGAATGCTTCTGATGGCATGTTCACAACTTTTCCCTTCCCCTTATTTTTAGTAGACCCATCGCTTGGAGTTTGGACAGAACACCCTATATCACCACTGGTTGGTGTATTTGGGTCAGTTGAAGTCGAGTAGTTTCCAGTTTCATTAATCCTCCACCTTTTTGAACCACTTTCTTGAGTTGTTGCCTTCTTCTTACACTTCTTAACAATATCCCCATAAGGCTTCCATACATCACAAGCCTTAAGAATTTCCCAACAATGCCGGTCATTAAAATCCCTATGGTGAGGCTTGTTGTCACTCTTGTAAATAGCATACGCTGTCTTCATAACATCATCATCGCATTCACCACTTTTCCTCCTTGACTCTGCTTGAGAAAATGCACCAACAAATTTCGATACACTAGCATTTATTCGTTTCCAACGACTTCTTAGAGGATCTAATTCCCTTTCTTTTAATAGATCAGTTTCTCTCATCCCTTCACCTCCTCTCGCCCACATTTTGTTTATGTATACTCTAACCTGCTCATACATATTTGTAATTCTACCCCAAAAGGTCTCTCCATTTTGTTTAGTATTTTGAAACTTGTCAGTACTCACCTGAAGCCAAGACTTCACTAGGACTTCCTCTTCAGCTACAGACCAATATTTTCTTAGTCCCTTTTCGACTTGCGACTCTCTACCTTCAGCATCATTTTCTTCATTTCCTTCTTCTTCATCAACGTCGTCACCTTCAACAGATGGAGCACGGGTATGATATGAAGTATTGAAGTTCGGAAGTGAACCTCCACCTTCTGATGTTTGAAAATGTTGGGATGTAGGAAAAATTGTTTCATCTACAGAATTATGATTTGGGATAACATAGTTCTGTTGTGAATAAGCAGGAAATTGGGAGAAAGAACTAGGATTAGAGAAACTTATATTTTGTGACGGATATAGTTGGGAATACTGAGTGGCAGAACTCATATTTTGCATTCCATAATTTGGATATTGTGGAAAGTTTTGTGAACTGGGTTCAACATAATTATTCAGATCGATTTGAGAATTATAAAAAGATTGCAAATTTGGATTATTTTGGGGTTGTGGAGTGTTTTTGGATTTTTGTTGGTTTTTTTTCCTCCCATTTTTTGGATTCATATCTTAAATAAGTGTTTAATGAAAAAGAGGTGTATGAAAAATGTATGGAATTGAAATACCTCAATATTGGGCTCTATTTATAGAGAAGAGAAAATTAGAGCTGTTGGTAAAAAAAAAATTAAAAAAAAAATTAATTATTAAATATGACCATTATTTTAAAAAGGGTAAAAAAAAGCACAAAGAATTTCTGAACAATCTCAACCATTCACCACAATCAATTACCAACCATTAGATCAAATACACAATTCCCATGAACCAATAATATTTTGCCACTTGTCACACCCAAGTGATACATGTCAGAATTTTTTTTTTGTAAACGGTCCATCCATTTCTCTCCTCCCTTTTTTTCTCTCTCTTCATTCTTTATTATTCTTTTAGCTCTCTCTCTCTCCTCATAAACTGTCAAAGGACCAACCACTGGTTCTACTCTCACTATCATAAGGGCAAAATTATGGAAATTATATCAATCAATACACACAGTGATTGATGTCCACAATCATGATATCAAATCACAAATCAAGCCACTTTCACTTGTTTATGTAGAGAATTAGGGAATTATACTTTTTCGGTCACATTCATACTATTTGCCTTAAATTTTTTCTTTTTTTATTAGGAAAGATAATTGGTCTGAAGACCAACTCGTGCTAAGCTACTAGTTTGTATGGTACACCAGCTCAGAGGCTGGGTACAAGGCTAAACAGCCCATAAGTAAATGCCCCAACATATTGTTGGGATGAGAATTCGAACCCTGGGCAATGCACTGGAATTGGGGTGGTACTCCACTGATGAGCTACCACCTCTCCCTCCGAATACTATTTGCCTTATATGACCAAACTAACCACCACATAGAGGTGGGTATGGGTCGGGCCGGGCCGGGCCGTTGTCCGCTACGTGGGCCTATCACGATCAAGAATTTTTTTTCAGACCCGACTCGGCACGAGCCCGCCTATATGGCCTGCGGGCCGAACGCCCCTTCTCTTTATTTTTTAGTCTAAAATTGCCAAGAATCCAAAAAAAAACATAAAACACGGGCTAAGCCTGCAGGAGGTACGAGCCCGGCCCGCAGGCCTGTGGGCTCGGGCCGGGCCATGGATAAAATCTTGAAATTTGAGGCCCGGCCCGCCATTGCCCCAAGCCCTCGGGCTGAGCCCGTGAACAGGCCCGGCCCATGCCAGGTCTACCACCACATAATCCATTCATATTGCCTTAGAGTTACAGGAAACCCTAATCTCCCCTTTTCTCTCTCGCCGCCCCCTCTTCTCCTTTTTTTTCCCTCTGCATCTGTGAGGGGTTGCCATGAATGTTCTCATCCATGGTAAACCCTTTTTCTCCTCTTGATTTCAGTTTTTAGTTTATTTTCTTGTTTTGTTGAATAAATTAGTCTTTCTTTATGAGAGTTTTTCAAACCCTGCTATGGGGATTATTGTCTCTGTTGTGGAGGTTTCCTTCTCCCCTATGGGAGTTGTGAGTTTTTTTATTTGTTTGTATGTATGAGAAATTATTCTCATTGGTTGAAGTTCAAGACTATCAACATGAAGGTATCGGAAACTCGGATGCGGTCCACTTTATTAGATTAAGAATGTTCTTCTCCAAACTATGTCAAAATGATAGATGGTTCCATTGATAGCTGCAAGATTCAACAAATACAAGGGGCCTGCGCTACTTTGGTCGATCTGGTTAATTATAGTTTCATCGAAGACGAGTTTGATTTAATCTTATTTGATTGTATTTTGTTTTTACTTAATACCTATTGTAGATGCCGTTTGGCGTTCAATTAATGAAATTTCTCTTTAAAAAACCACCGCATAATCCAATCTACCTTATGTGGCAAATCCAACTTGACACCGATGCTGCCTTGCCAAAAGACATGTGGCCTGCACTTAACGATGTAATGACATTTGTTCGTTTCATTGGGGTACTGACATGTGGCTTGATTTTTTTTCTATATATACATATATGGAACTTTAAGTTTTAAGTGACTCCATTTAAGACACACCCTATAATTTTATACGCTATTATAATTTACAAGGTTTTATTGAACACGCTGAACTCAAAGCAGGATAAGTTAGGAAAACTACGAAAATCAAGGGTCACAAGATGTAAACAATCTTCTAGGCGTGAATCACTTTCCCAAAAGTAATATTCCGAACCTATTCGTAAAGCACGGGTTACACGGATTTCACCTTCGAGATACAAAGAAGAATCAATCGTAGTCACGCTTACTATGAACACTATCAAATGAAAACAAGTTTATGAGATTTGTAATGATGAAGAATAAATTTATATTTGATGTTGAATGTTGAGAAAAAATATGAAAGAGAGAGTTTCTATTCATAGTCATCATCAATGAGACTAATCATATATATATCATACTATATCGCTTCAGAACCGAAAAATTGCCTTGAGTAACCGTCAGATACACGCAAAACAACACGAGACAGAAGGCTGTCGCGAGGTGCGACCCACGTCGCGAGTCGCGAGCTTGCCTTGTCCCAGCATCGCGAGGCGCGACTGTAGTCACGAGTCGCGGCCACTTCCTGCTTCCCAGACACAACAATGTTGCTGCAGGCGTGAGCTTTGGGGTCGCGAGGTGCGACAACCCTCACGAGGTGCGACACACTCAAACCTCCTTGTTTCCTTTGCGATAATACATCACAACTTGTGATTAGATTAATGAAGTATGACACACATATTGTATATAATATATCATACGTTTGTTTGAGTTAAGACACCCTAACCAAGCAACTCAAACAACCATATCATGAAGCAAACCTTCATTATACTCTAAATCTCCAACAGGATATTCATATATTAGCCACGTCACTCTTGTAGAGAGCTCAAATGCAAATCGTAGATGGTGCACGATGTTGGATTTGTGGAGTTGCACAAACAAGGAGAGACAAAGAGGAAGCGAATAAGGCGTGCATCAGCAATAGCCCGGGCGGGCGCCCGTTCTCTGTGGAGCTCTAGTTTTTGCAAGGAGCAGGTAGGAACTCAACAAATGTGCTCCAGGGGCGGGTAGCTCTCAGCCCAGGCGGGCGCTTCTTTTTGGATAAGGAGGTAGTTTGTGCTGCTACACTTGTTCCCGGGTGGAGAGCTCTGGAGCGCGGGCGGGCAAATCCAGATTTGCGCAATTCTTGAATAGTATTTAAATCATCAGACTATATAAACCCCTTTCTGTAATTTTTAAGAATATTAATCTTATAATTCTTTTTCTAAGGGTTAAAAAGAGAGAAAAGAGAATTAAACTCTATTATTAATGCTTGTAATTATCTTCTATTATTCTCATTAATCAAAGTTGCTTGCTTGGTGAGTTTCTTCACCTGGTGTTCGGGTTTTCCCATGTTATTCAGTGTCTTCTCCTTATTACTTTCTTTGTCGTACTTGATTTTGTCATTATTGTTGACTAGTGTTAATTGCAATTTCCAACCCACCCATTTTTCTCTCTCCTAAGGACCTAAGCGATGAGGCTATGAGTCTATGACCATGGGTAGTTTCTGCAATCGTGTGTTGACACTACTACTATCTTTGTGGGTTTGGTCTGAATTCCATGGCGTCAAACTACTTCGGGTTTCTGGGTCCGAGTCACCGAGTTCACTCGGTCAAGAATTACTGAAAACAGCAAGAAATCCAGAGTTCTTCGATTGGTTGAAGAGGGTGAGGAGGAGAATCCATGAAAACCCAGAGCTTGCATTTGAGGAGTTTCAGACGAGTCAACTCATCAGATCGGAGCTTGACTCGCTGGAGATTGAATACACTTGGCCCGTTGCTAAGACTGGAATTGTCGGGTCTATCGGGTCCGGGTCACACCCTGGGTTTGCTCTTCGGGCCGACATGGATGCCCTCCCTATTCAGGTCTCCTCCTCCCTTCTCGTTTGGATTTTGCTAACCAGAAAAAACAATAGTATATTTTTGTTACATTTTAACTTTCGCGTATGTCAATATCCAACTAATTCGCCCAGTTTCATAATAAGCTGAAACATGGGTATTGGGCGCGAGATTTAATAAACATCACTTTCAAAAAAGTCACAAAATACCCTTTTCATTATCAAAAGGAGGAGAGAGAAAAACAAATCACACAGTTTGTGATGGACTTTTTTCATTTTCTCTTTCTTTTCCATTTAAGGTATGTTTCACTTATTTTGAAACGTTCTAAAATAGTAAGTGTTTCACTTATTATGGAACGGAGGAAGTATTATTCACAAACTTACGGTCAAAGAAAGTAAAACTTGCAAGTGGAAAAAAAAATTGGAGGAAGTATATATTTGACAAAAGTTGACTTTGTAAATGATCTGGCATATTTTGACTTTCGTTGTCAAACAACTCTGGTTAGTGGTTATGACCGTATTTTGTCTGATAATATTGAGTTCTATGTCCAATTATGTTATTAGATTTATGTTAGCATAAATTATAATGAAGTTTTTATTTCTAAAATTTTGTTATGATATAATCATAGAAAGTAATGGATGAAGTTGATGATGAATGGTAGATGTGGCTTAATATTGTGGGACATAGGGAAATAACAGACTAATTATATTGTGGGACATAGGGAAATGTAGATGTGGCTTAATATTGTGTAACATAGGGAAATAACAGACTAATATTGTGGGACATAGGGAAATAACAGACTAACAGTCATAGGTTTCAATGGATTAATTTTTTGATGAATGGTAGTAATGGCTTAATATTGTGGGACATAGGGAAATAACAGACTAACAGTCATAGGTTTCAATGGATTAATTTTTTTAAAAGTTGTAGAAAGGAAATTGATTACAAAGACAATTGATCTACATGATATGGAAGATGAAAATGAGGAGGATGTGATGCAATAAGGAGCAATTATCTTAGAGAATTATGGTTGATAATTTGTATAAAGTAGCTTTTAGCCCGTGTAATGCACATTGTTTTATTAAATTTAAAGAGTGACTCTGCAAAGTGGAAGAGAATATTAAGGCAATGGAAAAAGTAGAGACATATGAGGAACAAAAAATCTCGTATAACAGGTGAAGAAGTGGATACGTCAGAGGGAAAAGCTACTAAGAAGGGATATTACGTAGTGATTGATAGTAAACATCGATGATTGAGAAATCGGAGAACAAGATGTAAGATACGCAATGTTGTTAAGAGAGAATGGGGTGTTTGTGAAAAGGAAAACCCATACCAGTTTCTCTAATTGTGATTCATTGATGAACCTTAACTAAATTGGGAAGAGAGTATTGGAATAAATAAAATGCAAAATAATAGGATAGTAATGGACAAATGGAGAGAAAGTAGGTGGAAGACAATGGAATAGGATAATTGCAAAATGTAATGCAAATTAATCAGGAGTTACATAGAGTTAGAAGCTTAAGGAAGATGGATAGAACGCCTGTGGTGTATAAATATTTCTATATTTTCCCGAGTAATAAGTATCTTTGAATTTTTTTGAAAAGGAAACAATTCATTTGATAGAATTATCTTTGAGTATAATAGATTGCTATAAGTCAATAAACAAATTAGCATATGCCATATAGTAGAAACAAAAGGAATTAGGTTAAGATTGAGTTAGAAAATTATGACGTTTTTGTTCTGATCCATGTGTTTAGGAAATGGTAGAGTGGGGAAACAAGAGCAAGAACAATGGTAAAATGCATGCATGTGGGCATGATGTGCATGTCACAATGCTTCTCGGGGCTGCAAAGTTGCTGCAGCAGAATAGAAAAAACTTGAAGGTACAATGGTACATGCATTAGAAGCTTGTAGATATGACTTTACTTGCTGACAACCTGCTAAATTTAACTGTTGATGGTTCAAGTATATTAACTATAGGGAACTATTAAGCTAATCTTCCAACCAGCGGAAGAAGGTCGTGCTGGTGCGTACTCTATGATACAAGAGGGTGCGGTGGATGATGTACAAGCTATTTTCGGACTGCATGTTTCACCTTATGCTCCTATAGGAACAATTGGATCTAGACCTGGACCCATGGCTGCTGGTTCAGGTAGATTTATTGCAAAAATTCAAGGCCAAGGTGAAATGAGAGATCCAGTTTATGCCGCATCCACCACAATCTTGGCACTGCAACAAATCATTTCTCGAGAGACAGACCCTCTTGAAGCTGGAGTAGGTTCCTCCTTCCCATTGATTTTATACATATCTTTGACTTTTGACTTATAAATTAAACTTCATGTGTTCTTCAAAAATTGCAACAGTTTAACTTTTGCACTATTCACACCCCAATTTGACCATATTTCATAACTAATACTCCATATAAAATCAAATGTTATGTAAAATGATATTGCATCTGTCTCAATATAAATATTTTCAAATAACTAATACGTGATTAAAGATATCAATGGTTGAAGTTGTGCATTGACAAGTGTAAAAGTCAAAGAGTTGCAATTTCAAAATAATTGAGGAGGTATATACTCATGATGGATGCTATTTGAGAATTAATCATTGGATATTCAAACAGAGATAATGATAAGAATCAATGAGAAGCTGTATGATATCCAATTTTAGAGTATTGTTCTGATATCGTTCTTATTTCTGCTGTGTTACAATTGTGCTCAACTCTGTTATCGTTTTCTGACACCCTCTCTATGAAATTTGGGGCACAACTGATCATGATTGGTCCTTATAAATTGATATAGGTGGTAACAGTGACCATGATATCAGGCAGCCAACAAGGAGATGTGATTCCAGAGACTGTTAAGTTCGGGGGAACTTTTAGAAGCACGAGTTCTGAGAGTTTGTCTAATCTTCAGAGAAGGATTGATGAGGTAATCTAATCTAGTCTTGAAGAAAAACTGTTTTTCCCAATAGCTAGTATGTGATTCCAGTACAATAGAGTGCTTTTCCAAGTATACATGGTTCTATATTATGTTTTTGTAGATTCTCTTAGCTACCTTTCGTGGTCTTGGAGGGGGAAATATAATGGGATCCTGTGCTTCAATAGGCTTTAGTTGAATGAAGTGCTAATAGGGGAGCATGGCTCAAGAATGAGACTTCGGCACAGTGCCAATATGCCATACATAACCACTGACATGAATGCAGAACAATCCCCCATTGAACGAACAATCACTTGGCAGCTTCTTAGTTAATTTTGCTCAAGTAAATATTTACGACATAGCAATCAATTCATTGAACAAAATACTAGTGATCTTGCATTTTGCCGATTTCAAGTTAGATTTGAATTTTCCTTCTTGTCATGAATCATGACCATTAAGCTGTACACTTTTTCCCACGCTTTTCAATTATATTGGTGCCTCTTTGCTGTGTTTTCAAAGCCAAATCTTCCTCTTTTTTCTGATCAGCTTCCTTGTGTCACCTGGACGAATTGACTAATCATTGTATGTAGCCCTAACGTGAACGAAGATGTGTATAGAAGAAGTGATTTGTTTGTTCATCTAGTCGGCTTATGAATGTTTCTTCTGCATATGCACTGAATGAAAAATAACTCAAGAGTTCTTTCGTTTTTCACTTTTTCTGTGTGTTGAACAACTGCAAGACCTTCGCTTCAACATCAGAATTGGCTTTAAGTTGTTCAGATTGTGGCTTTTTCCTGTAGGGTAGAACACTTGAGCTGAATCTTTTGCATAACAATTGCGTCTGCAACATTTATTTTCACATATGATTTATCCTGAATTCATCTTATACCCTCCATTGTTCAAAATTTATATGACCTAGTTTTCGTCAGAAATGTGACTCAATGTGAGTGCTGACTGGCATGATCAGATGACTCTATGCAAATGACCTTTGCTTCATCAAACAGGTCATAGTGCTGCAAGCAGCTGTCCATCAGTGCACTGCTACTGTGGACTTCATGGAGGAAACAGCCAGGCATTATCCACCGACTATCAATGACAAAAAAATGTGTGACCATGTGAAAGATACGGGTACATTGTTGCTTGGGAAATCAAATGTGCTTATTTCCCCATTTACCATGGCAGCCGAGGATTTTGGCTTCTATTCACAGCGAATTCCGGCTGCATTATTCAACATTGGCATAATGAACAGAACATTAAACTCAGACAAGCCGTTGCACTCGGGATACTTTTTTGTAGATGAGGATGTTCTCCCAATTGGTGCTGCACTTCATGCTGCTGTTGCAATGTCCTACTTGAATGACAATGCTGTTATTCAAAGTCAATAGGGTGCTTATGTATAGGATATTTTTCAACAACTGTATCTATGACATGAGAATTGGTGGCTAATTGAGTTCAGGTAGAAGCTAGTCAATGTGGCTTTATTGTTTTAGTACCTTGATGCATTGGAGGTTTTTACATGTTTTTATCTTTGATCGTCAATGAGACGCTCTGTAGTCTAATTTGATCATAAGTTAATGTCATTTCCTAGCATATCTTTTCCTCTATGAAACTATACTAATAATCCACAAATTATATATTTTGGATCCTTTTTGGTCTAGCTTCTTTTTTCTTTTTCTTTTTTTTGACAATGGAGCTTTTTAGATTATGATGGGAGTCTAATCTTATTAGATGCCTTTGGGAGCATTTTGGGTGATATGTTTCTTACAATTTTTTTTATGGTTTATAATTGTTATTTTTTCAAGAAATAAATATATATATGTTATGAGTCAAAATATGAATGCCACACATGTGGAATTCATGTATGTGCATTTAATGTTCGTAGAAAAATTTCCACCCCTACTCTAGCTAAGTAGGTTAAATAGTTGAAACATTGTATTATAAGTACCCATCTACTCAAAGAGTATCAGATTAAATTTTACTCTCTGTTCTTTCTGTTTCCTTTATTTCACAACAATATCAATTTTGTGCCTAATCCCTCGCGTGGAGGTACTTGCACGACAACTTTTGACAGCAGCCCAAAATCCTAAATCTGGCATTGGGTTTAAAGTTGCACCACAAACTCAAAAAATTCCTGGCCTATTCTTTGCCGATGACTGCCTAATTTTTGGTAAAGCAACTCTAACATCCATGAACAACCTTAAACAAGTTATAGATAATTTTTGTAGTGCTTGAGGCCAGCTTATTAATTTTCATAAGTCTTCGATTATTTTCTCTAAACACACACCTCCAATGAGAAAGCGACAAATTGCAAGCGACCTTCATATGCAACCAAAAATGTCTCTCGGACGCTATCTTGGCATCCACTTTTCCTCTTATAAATGCCTCACACAAGACTTTCATCACCTATTGGAGACACCTCGATAAAAAGCTCAACTCATGGTCTAACATGTTCCTTTCAAAGGCCGGACGAATAGTATTAATCCAAAGCTCCCTTTGAAGCAACCTCTTCCTTCGTCATGGCCTCATCAAAAGTCCCAAATAAAACTGCTAAATCTCTAGATGCCCTTAATCGGAATTTTTTCTGAAAAAACTCATCCAAGTCACAAGGTATCCCACTCATTTCTTGGGATAAAATCTGTCAACCCAAATCCCTAGGAGGACTAGGTCTCCGAAAAACAAAGTCAGTAAACCAAGCTTTTTTAGCCAAATTAGGATGGAAAATACTTGTCAAACCACTCCAATCTATGGACTTCAATAATAAAGAGAAAATATTTGCATACAACTTCATTCTTTGAATACAGAACCAAACAATCTGACTCTGTCATTTGGAAAGCAATCCTCTCTACCCGCAATCTCCTTAAACGAGGAATACAATGGAAGTTGGGAACAGGAAACCATATAATATTTTGGCTTGATAATTGGTGCCTCCCAACTAATATCATTGAATACTTAAAATTAGATCCCAACTCTATTCAGAACCTCGATCCACTTAACAGTAGATGACTATATCACCCCCTCCAAAGAATGGAATATAGATTTCTTACGACTCCTTATCCCAGAACATTTGGTGCAGATAGTATTGGGTATACCTATCCCAAAACGGGAGCAGTTAGATGTCCCAGTATGGGGACCTACAAATAACGGAAATTTCTCAATCAAGTCAGCCACTTGGCTTACACATGACTCTAATAGTTTCCTAAAATCAAAATGGCCTTTTAATTGGATTTGGAATATAGACGTCTCCGGTCTCCCCAAAGTTAAAAGTTTTCATATGGCAAATGCTTCAAAACGGTCTGCCTACTCGTGACAACTTAGTTAACGAAATATCACTGATTCTTCAGATTGTCCTTTCTGCAACAGCCAACCAGAATCAAGAAATCATATCTTTGGCCAATGCTCTACTATTAAGAGATTCTGGAACTCCTCAGATGTTCAAAGCTTCATTCAAGGCAAATTTCCAAACCAACCTATTGACCAATGTTTGCTACTCCTTCATTCAAACAAGGCCCCTTCCATCCCAAAAGTCATATCTATTCTATGGAGTATATGGAAAGAACGAAATCTTCTCATTTTTAATAATGACCATTTGTCTATTAATAGAATTCAATATAGAGCAAAATATAACTTCGCTGAATGGCAAGCCAGAACTAAAGAAGATGTAATTACTAACAACCCATTTCAAGTTTGCAGGTACCCCAAAAATATTCGTGTTCGATGGCACCGACCACCGCCTAATACTATCAAACTCAACTTTGATAGGTCAGCCAACCAAAAATCCTCGTTGCATGCATTGTGGCTGCGCACCCCGAATGCGAGAGGTCCTAAATACAAGTGCATTTAAATTTGGACCTACCACTCCTCTAGTGACTGAAGCTCTTGCTCTCCGAGAAGGTCTTCTCATTGCCAAAAGTTTCAATATTCCTCACCTTTTGGTTGAAGGCGATAACCAAGTCCTTATCAGCATCCTTCAAGGGAAGTTCAACTGCCCCTGGAAGCTTGACTATCTCATAAAGGATATTCTCCAATTCAGTAAAGGATTTCAGACGATCAAGTTCGCACACATATTCCGAGAAGCAAATCAAGTTGCTAATCATCTATCAAAATTAGGGCACACTTTGCCCAATTCAGCAACGGTTATCAACTCGGCAATTGACAAGAGTCTTTTCCATCTTCTAAATTTTGATAAATTAGGAAAATATTTTGAGAGAAGGATTTCCTAATTTCCTTCTTGTACTTCATAAAATATAAAAAAATAAACAATATCAATTTTGTGATAAAAAAATTTATTTTATGTAACATGTATAACACGGGCCACATTCTAGTTCTTATTTGTACTTTTCAAAGATAAGAATATAACTATGGGCTTATCCTACTATGGAGGCAAGGAAAGTTACTAATGTCGAACAAAAGTTTATATTGTTCTGTTTAGTGCTTAGGGAGTAGGAGTGATGTTAGTAGACAAAAGCCATCTTTTTGGAGATCAGACAGATTTAAAGCTTCATAATACCCGATAATATAATGGCTATTAATATGCCAAAAAAAACTAAAATTGTGGAAAAGTTAACAAAATCAAACTACTCAGTGTGAAATGAGGGCCTCTGAAACGTTATTGACAGCCTTTCTTTGTTGTTACCAACAATGTTTGATCACAAAAAAAAAAACCTTTAGACTGGAGAAAGAAAAAAACACAACCCTTTAGAAAATTATCTCATTGCTTAACTCACAAGATTAGGTTCTCTCAATCTTTCATATTACCATCAACACAAATTTAGCCAGTAAAACACAATGCAGGCTCCAAACTCATCGCCACCACCAGACTCATCGCCGCCACGACCAAGGCCACCACCTCCTGAACTAATGGTACCTTCGCAAATGCCATCATTCTCGCATTATCCACAAGAACCTTCGGAACCTTCCACACAAAATATAGAACTTCCCGTCATCTCCCAAGCAAATACAATTGCCCCTACCTCCAGGTAGACAAAACTCAAAAGTATCGTCGTCATCATCATCATCTCCAATCTCCCATGAAGCATCAAGGCCACCAGCACCGGACGTAACACCCCTGATGAAACCCAGGCAACAACAACGTCGGTCCAATGGTCTACAGGGCTTTGTGAATGTCAGTCGGACATCCCAAATTGTAAGTTCTAAAATTTTTCTTTCGCATATCGAAGAAATTTTGCATTAATTAAAACACATATTACAAACTAAGGATAAGTACATCCAAACGATAAACAAAGAATAAATATTAAGGATGCATGAATGCTTCCTTTTGGGTACTTTTTCTTATCAAAGATTTAAGGCAAATATAGATTATATAGAAATGTGCACATTGTATATTGTGCTAATCTCGATATATATGGTGAACAAATGAACATATTGTAAGAGAATGAAACACCTTCAAAGAATTTTTTTTCTTTTTATAAGAATTGTTTATTTAACATGAAAATAGAATTGAATTTGAAGGTTCATGGCAGGTTTGATCACATGCTTTTGTCCATGCATCACATTTGGAGAGATTTCAGAAATTGTTGATGAAGGCACATCATGTAAGCTCCTCAGGAACGGTGAAAATTCTAATTTTAGTCATGCAAATCAAGATATGAATTTTCTTTTTCTGGGTTTCATGCAGCTTGTGCGATCAATGGAGCAGTATACGCTTTGCTCGCTGTTGCAGTGGGATGTGCATGCATATACTCAGCATTCTACCGGCGAAGAATGAGGCATCAATACAATTTAGAGGGCAGTAATTTGCGGGATTGTTGTGTTCATTCTTGCTGCGAGATTTGTGCACTTACCCAAGAATACCGTGAGCTTAGAAATCGAGGTCACGACTTGAGTTCAGGTATTAATCACAACACCTCCTTTCTATCTTCCTTTAATGTGGAGTTCTTTTTATTTTGGTTTATCATTTAGTAGAGGGAAATCACTCTATTGGTCCATTTGATAGTTGTAAATAAATTCTGATGGCAACAATAATTAATTGTTTTTTTAAAAAAAGATATGAATATTCATGTTAATAAAACATCACCCCAAACTAGTGCATTTCATAAGTAACTTATCATTGCCACTCATGGATGGTAATGAAAATATCGAATAAAAAAAGAGGTACTTAAGGATGGACAAACATCACCATGCACATTGAACGTGGTTTTATTCACAAACTTATAATTTATATTGACATTACAACAATTTATTACAACTTACCAAAACCATCATAAATGTATGTTTACATACCCACACCGGACGGAAGGTAACAACAGTTCAGCTGGTTGCCACCTCCTTTCCCTCGACATTGTCATGAAATTGAACCCCATTAGGCAGGTCAGGAAACTTTGGGGTATGCAGGTCATGAATTTCATACAAAATGCGGGAAAATATTTAGATTCTAAATATTCCACACAAACAAAAAAAGAAAGTCCTACAATGGTAGCATTTCAAGTAGCATATATGCCAACACTTGGAATTGTTCTTTATAAGCTTTGTTTAATGTATCTAGGATGGCATGCCAATATTGATAGACAAAATGAAGAAGCAATGACGATACCACCTCCACACACGAGTATGAGAAGATGAAAGAGCACAATATGGTGGACATAACTCAACATTACCATCACCGGTTCAAACTAATTGAGAAAGCGCAAAACCAAAACCAGAACCTTTACATCAAGGCTATGGTGGCTACTCAAGCCAATTGCAAGCCAACTTAGTAAATCATGGCAGTCGGATGATCAAAAAGATGCAGGAAAACAGAGCATTCTCCCATCAGTCAAAGTGGTCCAATTGCAGAAATGGTTGTGATATACTATATCAAATAGACTTGTACTCTTCATCTCTTGATGGAAAAAAGACCAAACAGAACTCTAAAGATAACAAAAGGGCACAGGCCGAGTAATTTTCATAAATATAAACCCAATTTTACAACTGTGGCTTCTCTGAATCAGCTTTCACCAAAATATAATTCTCAAATTATTTGTATCCTGATTTTTTATTTTGAAATTGTGATGTTTCAAAATCCAAATATCCCATTGTTTAAACACTATATTTTCAATTAGGTCACAATCTAGACAATGTCAACTGATTCAACTATGCTTTACAGAGGGAATAATTGTACTTCCCCTCTCACATATTAATAGATGCCACATTCACTTTTATATATGTACGATGGTTAGAACTAATACTACAAACCCAGATGTGAATTAGTATAATTTTCTAATCTTCTTCCTTGTGCTTATACCAGCTCAACCTCGAAAATTATCAAATAATGAGAGACATCCCTCTATCTCCCAAACAACCAAAGGCAATAAACAAGAAGAGCATCTGCAAAGGAAACAACAAGCAACCCAAAAGAAGGCCAAAACGCAAGTCAACATTATCGAAAACTAAAAGCATATTGTTATAACCACCTCAGACTTACATGACTTTTGCCATTTAAAAGTTTCTGCAGCATTCCATCTCAGCAGGTGAGCTAACATATAGATGATAGAGCAATAAACTAGGCACTCGAGATTGAACCAATGAGATGAAATAATAAATTATTGAACTACATTAAATAAGAAGAGTCTACCTCAAATAAACCAGATACCTCAGGCTTGCTCCGCTATAGCTTTTTTCCCATTTCTTTTTTCTTTTTTGAAGGGACTCCCTCTTGCATTGCTAATTTGCTATCATGAGAACTCTGCTCCAAAGATCATGTGCTTCAATAAGTTATTCAGAAGAGAACAGAACCCAGAGAGAAATAAATATACTCTAAGAACCAAAGACCTTGAAAACAGATAGTATGAGAAATGATGACTCAACCTGCATCTTTAGACTATAAAAGAACATCAAATATGACTCACAAGCCATTGCATTGCATATGCTGATGGAAAGATACTCAACTAGCACCAATTGCCAGAACAGACTGAAAGGATGGGATAAAGCATAATGACATAGAAATTATACACGTTACCCTGTTACATAATAAAACAATTTAAAGGGGAGGGAGGGCAATAATTACATAGAGATTATACTACACTTTTACCTTGTTTCTGTAACAAAATACTGAAAGCTTTTTAAGCAAAATTACATTATTCACATCTCAGATGCTTGGGGGAAGAGGATCTTAGTGGATTGCCAAAAGATAGGATATTGGTTCATTTAGACGATTCCCCCTTTTGGGATTAAGGCCTTCGCACTATTGTTGTGTGTCACATCTCATATGCTAGGCAATCAAGAAGAGGCCATAGAGATATGAGTGGTTAAATCATTCACAACCTTATAGCACTCCCAGAAAATGAAAGAGGTCGGAGGTCAGGCTACGATAACTAAAATATTATGTAACTACTTTCACATCATTTGTTCACCAGAAGCAGATAGATGCTCAATTTCTCTTCGCAAAAACGCGAATTACCAAAGGCAGAAAAATATCAAAGTCAGCAGCAGGGGAAATCTAAATAAAAACCCTGGAGCAACTTAAATAATTGCTCCTTGGTAAGCAACATAGAGAAGCTTCTAGCAAGTAATGGTGGAGGCAAACAGTCAAACCATCAGCCACAATGACCAGCTTATCACATGCAAAGACCCTTGCCACCTACAATCATGGGCCACTACCATAATATTAGATCTCAGCGGCCACCGCATCGTGACTGCAAGATATGAGGCCACAGCAAACCATTCGCATTGTCGTGAAAGTAGTTCTGCAAACATTACCGCAATCATGTGCTCATCCAAAATTTAAAACTATGGCTAGTGCTTGACCTATAATATATCAAGCCAAGCTTTCCAATATTTACACCAACATGCGCTTGCTGAAACCGCAAAGATGACACTGCTCAAAAGCCAGAACAAACTTTTTCATAACTTCACATGCTCGCTAAAGATTAGTAGTACGAAACAGCTATATGAGAAGAAAAGATATCCAAAAAATACACCATAGCACAGAGATTGAAGAGATAATTGAAAATGGAGAAGGAAGAATATTACCCCAATCAAAAAACATTTAATATCATTCAAAACCTCACATTCAAAATCTTAAATCCAATGCTGTCAATGTGCTTCACACTTCTATTTCATAACCAGTAACATAAAAGAGCTATTATTCTCTCAATCGAGCATTCGAGCGTCTAAAAGAAGTAAAAAAGTGACTGCTTACCAAGAGACCAGGTACAATGATTGAAGGTTGCCTATGATCATAAGACATCGTGTTCAAGACAGGACGAATAATCAGAATACACATTCAATAGCTAGATGTGTAGGCAAGATCTCACATCAGGTTCCAAGGCAGTAATCCGGACATTATGAAAATTCGACAACCATGGCAGAGAGGTACCTAATGGTGATTTTGGCATCCACAAGATTTTCATCAGTGGTTGCACCACCATATCATTCTAGTGCTACACAGCTGAAGTCTTAGGCTCTGTTCTTTTGGACTGAATTGAACTAAACTGAATTGAACTGAACTGAATTTGTCTGAACTAAACTGAACTAAATAAACCTGAACTGAATAAACCTGAACTGAAGTGAATGAAAACTGTGAGAGGAAACTAACTGAACTGAATAAACCTGAACTGAATAAACCTGAACTGAACTGAACTGAATTTTCATTAATTCAGTCCAAAAGAACAGAGCCTTAATAGCCAAATTGTAATGGAAGGCCCAAATAATACTTATAGGCACAGAAAAAAAACTGACCAGAAATCATTCAGCACTTAACCTTCCTTTATATAGTTGTTTAAGGCAGATCAGTTACTATAGTTGCTACATTGCATATTACAGCACTTATTGATTCATTATGAAGAAACCAGCTCGAGAATATAATAGTAGCAGATGCACAAGAAATACATGCTCTACAATGACACACCATAATAAAACCATAATCATACTGAACTATGTTACAAGAGGGGATAGAGCCTACCTTAGTACCTTACATGTCGTTCAGAAGCCTCGAACTTCAGTTACTGTTGCATCAGCATGATGGAAACTTTGAACCTAGGAGTGAGGTGCTTCATATCTCGGACTTCCTTTGATCTGAATAAACTTAAAGAGAGCGAAAGGATACCAAACACGAGTAAAATAATCCCATCTCGCCAAGCACATAACAATTAAGAAGTACGAACAATTGAAGAGCTGTGCATGCATCAGGAGATCAGAAATGAAGATCAAAATCCCACAATTCAAGGCATCCACAGAAGAATTTTGAAAAGTGGGAATATGTATGTCCAGATAGCCGAAACGGACTAAAGAACAGTGAAATCCCGCAAATGGAGTTTAAAAACTTGCAGTTGGAGACAACTGGGAGAAAGAAAATACAAACCATGGTCATTAAGCTATGTGAAAACCTCTTTATAACAGCATAACACCTCAAAAACGAGACATTCATGAACAAAACACAGGGGTAAGGATGGTAATATATCCTATTCTAACCACCTTAAATTACATCATGAATTCATAACAGCTGAACAAAAACTTTTAGAAAAGCAAATATAGAGTATTATAAGTTCTATATGCTCTTTATCTCAATTATGTTCAATTTTCAATAAAATATGCATAGTTCCTTCGTGTCACGGCAGTTTAATTTGTTGGTTGATTTTGATATCGTGGATGAACAACAACAATATAAAATTTGCTACTGTAAGTTCACTAATTGAATAAAAGAAATCCATACTGCTACCTACCAGTCATACGAGGGAGGGGGTGTATAATCAACACACTACGAAGCATGAAAAGATTGATAGGCAGTTATGTATGATTAAGAAACTAAAAATGCTATTGCATTGATTTAACAACATATAATTCAAAGAACAAAATGATTTTCCTCCTTCCTTTTTCTAATTTTGCAAAACAATAACCCACAAATTTGAAAACCACAGGAGAGACAATATAATCAGACTATTCAGACCCTAAACATAAACCCTAGAAATCAGAGCCAAACAAACTACACTCATATTCCTACTAAAGTAACTCAGATGATCAATCAAGCAAAAATTAGCAACATAAACCAAAAATTCACATCTTTCCCTCGCGCTCTCGATTCCACTGCTCAATCCTCGCCCTCCGCTCCTCGCTGCCTTCCCTAGCCGATGGAGGGCTCCTACTTCTCCTCCTCCCACCTCTACCACCTCCATCATCTTGCCTCCTATCGCGACTCCGATGCTCAGAATCCCTATCTCTCTCCCTCTCCCTCTCTCTCCTAATCGGCTTAGGACTCCTACTCCTGCTCCGGCTTCTGCTCTTCCTCCTACGCCTAGGGTTATGAAACTTCCCAAACAACTGCCTCCTCAACTCCCTTCCAATCATCTTAACATGCATAAAATTACAATATCCACCTCGATTACAACTCTCCTCCTCAAATTGCCGGCACGTCGCCTCACGAAAATCCGTCACCGGCGAAAAATCAGCAATAATCGGCCTCCCTGAGTAAAACCTCCCTTGAAGAGCTCCCAATGCAGCAGCAGCTTGATCTTCTTCTCGAAATTGAACATAGACATTCCCAATCATGTGGTCGGCGAGATTGTCGCAAACATTTAGGGTTTCGATTTCGCCGAATTTGCCGAGTTCTTCGAAGATATCTTCGTAGAAATCCTCGAAGTGAGATTGAAGAGTTCGAGGTGAGATAGGCTGACCTTGCGCGTCGACTCCTGGAGTAATCATGTCAGGGCGTTGGTACATGTTGGAGAGAAGAAGAGTTGGAGAGATGGTAGGGCGGTTATGGAGTCGAGAGCAGCGATCTCCATGGCGGCAGGCGCCGATCTTGAAGTAGAAAGGACAGTTTACTCTGTCTTTTTCTGTCCCGAATATCGATGCTAAGTGTTCCGCCATTGTTGCGGTGGTTTGTTCTCCGAGGTGTTTGGATTTTGCAGGAAATTAGGGTTAGGATGAAAGTGATTGGAAAGAGGGGAAGTGAAAACCCTAATTTACAGATCGGAGAAAGGTGTGGTTGAGAAGACGAGGTTGAAGGTGCGGAGGAAGAGGGTGGAGTTTAGAAATGTGGAACCGCCACTGGCGTTAATGTGTGTTTCATTTGAAACTCGAGTGGATTATCATGGAGTAACATTGTGTTTTTTCCATGTAAAAAAAACATTGTATTTTTCGGGTATATATAATTAATATATTGTGAAACCATTTCACTCTAAGTCCTAACAAAACGAGTCACTTTTTAAGTCATATTTTAGAATTAAATTAGTATTTTGGTCCAAGCGATGCCTGGGTCAGTTACAATTATAAAATTTATTATTATTCATAAATTTCATATAATAAATTTCATAATTGATTTTTATTAGCTTTTCGTAATATTCTGTCTAGTGCGAAATATGAAAATGGATGTAATGACATGATAAGTTGTTTAAAAAAAACTTCTAAGGAATTATGGATAAAAATAACAATTTCAATGGAATTAGGTTAAGACAATTTATTACTTAATAAAAGTGTTAGAAATAAAAAAGCTTATCTATGTCTTTATAATTACATATAGCTATAAGACTTTATAATGTTTTACTTTGAAACATTAAGCATTGAAATTGTGGTGGAGTAGTGGTTAACTGCTCACATTTCATTTCAAAGGTCATGTGTATAAATCCTAGTAACTACACTTTGTTAATATTTTTAAATGAGATTATAAACATGTGTATTAGAAGCTTGAGAAGAGTGACACGTGGCATCGTTCTTTTGATAGGAACGCCTTTTAATATATTTGTATAGATTAGGTCATGTTTAATTAGATGGTAACTGTCTACTTTATATAAATCACTTTTATGTAACTGAAAAGACTGAAAGTAATCTATCTACGCAAAAAGTTACCATCATCTGACGGATAATTTTTTACCTTAATAAGTCACTTCTATATCAATGACTCACTTATGTCTAAAACCCCTATAACAATAATTTACAGTGCACCCGTCTTGTTAGGGATTTGTGATTATGGAACTCAACATATACTTAGGTTTTCCGTTGAATATAAAAAAATCTGAATAAGATTTAATTTTCAATAAAAAAAAGTTAAATATTGTAAATTGATTATAACTTTTAATATATAGTTCGTAAAATTATAATTTTTGTACCATTGGAAAGTGTTTAAAAAGTACTTTAAAATAAGATACATTTACCCTATATTTAAAATTTTATATAAAAGTAACGTATAAAAGGAAATATTGACTAATTACGTGAACTAAATATTATAGATTTTTAGCGGTCAGCTTTGCACATTGAGTTCTTTCCCAAGGTACGGTTTCTAATAAATATACTCCTCATATTTTCTTTTCCTTTGATAAGAAATAAATGTTGCATCCTTCGTCTCCTCCAAACATGAATGTTGGATAAGATGGGACATGGTCAACATATTAGAAAGAGGGTTGATATTGTTAATCATGTTAGTCTATTGAGGCCTGAAGGGCACCGCAGCAACATACTTTAGTAACATACCGTAGCAATATTACCAATCCTTCATAATTTAACATATTGTTTCATATTTATATGACAGGTGCTTTAATTTGATTTGTAAACACAATGAATACTAAAGAAAGGTAAGTTTTATCATAAACTTAGAACATATACTGATGACTTAAGCATTAGAACAAAAAATAAATTATGTGCTATGCTATTGTAAATAAAAAGGTCAAGGATATCAATTGAACCAATCAGGTACAATCTGATCAAGGATTTGAGCAAAGAAAGGCAAGATTGGACTCTAAAAGTTAGGGTCACCAGAATGTGGGATGCAATAAACCCGAAAACCAATCTTTTTTATAGGTGTTGAAACAATACTTGCAGATGAGGAAGTAAGCCCCACTATACAATTAACACATAATTTATTTTTGTTTTATTTGGATCTAACCTTGCAAACTAAATGGCCTACTAAATAGGGAGATCACATTCAAGACTCTATAAGAGGAGATGATGCATCAGACTACAAACGCACGTTCAAGGAGTGAAACATCTACATAATTAGAAACTTTAATGTGACAGCCAACAAAGAAGGGTATAGAACTGTCACAAATAAACACATGATATATTTCAACTTCTCAACCTGTGTTCAAACTCTAGACGAAGACAAACCCAAAATTCCTAGACACAAGTTTGAGTTGGGAGACTATGAGTTGATTCAAAAACGATGTGACTCAATTGTGCAACTCACAGGTACTCCTATTTCTTCATTATATAGCCTTTATATTTAGGAATAATTGGTGCAAACAGCACCAACTATTGGTTTGGTGCACAAAACAGCACGAACTAAACGAGGTGCACTGCACCGCACAAACTTCATAAGGTGGGTGCACGAAACAACACAAATGAAGATTTTGGCTTTAGATTCCATTTAAGTCGAGGAATCTTCAATATTTTAATATATTTAGGGAATCTCTCCCACTTAATTAGTTTGCCTTTAGTTTTTTTAGTTTTTATCCCTTTTTACTTCCAACATAACGTGACCCCTCCTCATTTCCCCTAAATTATATCCTTTTTACAATCTAAGAAAACCCCCAAATTAATTTTCTCTTTAAAACTTTAGAAGTTGAAGATGAGTGTCAGATCTTCAGCAAATTCAAGGAAGAAGGCAAAAAGCTATGGAGGATGCTTAAGTTAAATACGCTACAGCCATATATTATGGGTCTACTTTATCCCAACAATGAACATTACCCCCCATATATGTCCTATTTTCATCCAATGTGCCTCCATGTACCAATTTAATGGTTAATCTACCTTTCATAGCCTAATAAACAACTATTACAGCAAACAACTACAAAAATGATAAATAAACAAAAAATACATGCCAAAATTATGACAAAAGAAATGTTCAATTTCCTAAATTAACGCATTAAAAGACCCCAATTACAAGCCCTAATTACTCATACAAAAACATACACAATATACAAATGAATTTGAGCATAATTAGAGGATGCGAAAACTTACAAAACTCGTTGGGGTGACCTTCAATCAACCTTGGCATTCTAACAATGGAAGATGATGAAGATGAAAGGGTGCTTTTTTGGGGTTCAATACTTTGAGGAGGGGTCACATGTGGGAGTAAAAAGGGAGGGGAAAAAAACTAATTAAGTAGAAGAGATTCCCTAAATATATTAAAATATTAAAGATTCCCCGGCTTAAATGGAATCTTAGGCCAAAATCTTCATTTATGTTGTTTCGTGCACCCACCTTATGAAGTTTGTGTTGTGCACCGCACCTCGTTTAGTTCGTGCTGTTTTGTGCACCAAACTAATAGTTGATGCTGTTCGCGCCAATTTACCTTTATATTTAAATACATGTTACAACTTATCTTTAATAATAATTATTATTATATGTACTTTATATATATTATTATATCCCTCATGCAAATATAATTGGACAACTACGGGCCATTGGTAGACTGACATAGCGAGCAAGAACTGTACTAAGGGAAATCACATTGGAGCATACAAGGTTAATGTTCTTTATCTCATAAAGAATACTATTATTATTCGTAGTTTTACAGAAATATTATTTTAGGTCTTAAAATTATTAATTATTTGCAGTGGACAAAACTTTGTCGTAACACTATGGGGAGAAATTGGTAAAACACTTCAGCGATCATCTCAGTTTAGACGACTCGGTACCAATTGTTCATGTGAACATTTAGATTTGAAGTAGGTTGTGTAGTATATCATGACATGTGCTTTAACATATAAAAATATGTAGTTTCTACATGATAGAGTGAATGTTTGAATCATATACTGAGTTTATGCATAATATAGTGAGTGTAAATGATATAGTGAATTGTACATAAATGATGTAGTTTTTGCATGATATAGTATGTTTCTGAATGATATAGTGCGTTTTTTCATGACATATAAATTAGAAACCAACGTCAAAGATAATGACAAAATCATATTATAACTTTTAGTTGTCCTATGTCAAACAAAAAGAACGGCCAAAAATAGGGGTGTAAATATTTAAAAACTCTACCTCTTCTTCACGGAAAAACCCGGGCATTTGCCCGAGTTCCAATACTAGTGAAAATATATAGTCATGTTGGGTCTTATTTGATTTGTCTCAATGAGTACATTAATAATATCAAATTCTTATTGAATTTTTACTAATATTTAATCACGTATATTAATAGTTAAAGATGTGCATTGCTAAGTGAGTATGTCATCAATAACGAACGAATGGAGTATCTAATTTGGCGATTTAATAATTTCTTATTGTTAAGAACCCAAATGTTTTTAAATTTAGCACGAACGAAGGACCTTATATTATTTGATGTCAGTTAATATTGCGTTGATAATAGGTTAGTTAAGATTCACAACAATTTCAAAAAGACAAACATTGCCCCTGACTCGAAAACACAAAATTTATCTCCTTTTTTCTTCTCTCTCTTGTCTCCATAATTTTTATAATAGACCCAAAAACTTCTCGAAAAAAATTGAGTACATTTTTATCAATCTTAACTATTGCATCGATAATGTTAATGGGCATACCTAGTCAAAAGAGGAACATCTTAGTATAAAGTATAAACTTTGGTCCATGCCTCGTTCAAGTCAAAACTAATACATTGGCTAATGTTCGTTTCTATTTGCTTAAAGCACACAAGACTAATATGGTACAACTGATGCGGTAAGTTTTTATTCTAAAACACCTGGAACAAGCACTCAATAAATATGCTACTCGTTCCCACCAAAAGGGACAAAAATAAATAGTGGATAGTGGATGCTAGCTAATTTAATTGGTAAATTCTTAGGTGGTGATATCCAGCACTTCATATTGAATCATATTTAAATCACGAGGGTGGGGAAAGTGGTGGGGGTGCTTGTGGGGGAGGGCGAGAGGGGCTGTGGTGGTTGGGTGGTTATGGTTAGGGTTTAGGGTGGGGGTTAGGTGTTAGGGGGTTAGGGGTTAGGGTTAGAGGGCCTAATTAGGGTTAGAGGACCTAATTAGGATTAATGACTAACGGAAACTTGACTCCGTTAGTCATTAAGGGCATTTCATGCATTTTATTGATATAGTAAGGTTACCTGGTGCATTTTTGAAACAATAGGGGTACCCCATAAATTTTGAAATACCACAGGGGTACCTGGTGAAAAAAACGTTTAAATCATTATCCTTTGTGACTCCTCCAAATACATAAAAGAATAAAACCGTATTATCTGATTAAACTTGTGTTCCTTTCTAGAGTAGATGCTTAACTTCAATGATGCCTATTTTGAGTTTTTTACTGGAAAAGAGTAAGTGATCAAAAAATAAAATTGTCCATTCTTCTTTAGATTTTTGTATTTGTGCTTATCATGTGTCTTTCTTTTTTTTGACGGGAAAAGTTTTTAAATTCATTCCACAGCAGATAAATCTGCGATTACATCAGACAGCATATCATTCGGAGTTTCCTCCAACCAAACTCTCATCTCCTCAAAGTTTCTACTTAGTTGGGCAAGATTATGAGCAACCTTATTCCCGGATCTACACACATGCATAAAAGAAATGGCATTACATTGACTTGCTAAGTGAAAGATATCTGAGATGATAGTGCCAAAGCTTGACGCCTCTATTCTTTTTTTCTTCAAGTGAGTATAGACCTTGAGATTATCAGTCTCAATTATCAAGTTCCTTAGCCCTGCTTCCATAGCAATAGATAGAACAAAGCGCACGACCATTGCCTCCGCTACGTCCACCGCAAAAGACCCCTGAACCTTGCTGCACATGGCTGCCATAACTTCCCCCCCACAATCCCGAACAACTCCCCCAAGACCAATACAATCCCCTTGGAAGATGGCTGCATCAGTATTTGCCTTGTACACCCCATTTTCCGGCGCCTTCCACACTCTATTCAGCAGCGGATTGCAGCCCAAGCCTGACTTTATCTTCTCGTTTACCTTTCCATACTCGCCTACCAACCCCACAGCCTTGCGAATGACCTCTTACAGCTCCAGCTTTCTTTTTTCAAAAATCCAAGCATTTCGCTTCAGCCATATCCCCCACAAAATACTCCAGAACGGAACCCACCACTCATCTTCCTTTCTCACTTTTAAAAGATCAGCACACCAGTCCCAAATGTTGGTTGTGTAGCTATCATTCACGTCCACTCTCAGCGGGGAAAATCTCCAAATCATGCGAGCTTCATAGCATTGTGCAAGAGCATGGATAAGAGTCTCCTCATGATCACCACACACCGGGCAAATAGTAGCCTCCCCCATACCTCTCTTCTGCAAATTAACTAAAATGGGGACACCTCCATTCAGAACTCGCCACCCAAATTAAAGTGTCTGATTTTAGGTGGAATTTTTGCAGCCCACAACTTAGTCCATATCTTCTGGTTTTCAGTGATGGCATTGCTAGCTTTCCTACCTCTTCTTTCCTTGAGCTCAGCAAAATAAGCACTTCGAACCGTGAATTCGCCATGTTTTGTTAGCTTCCATGCCCACTGATCTTCACACGGATATAAGGATAAGGGAATCTTCAGTATAGCATCCCTCTCCCAATCATTAAAATACAAGTCCAGCATCTCACTATTCCATTTATCACCATTCTTCAGCTCATGAACATAGAGTGGGATATCATCAATAACATTCTCTCGAGGGAACATACACGAGTTTGGTAGCTCTGGAACCCATGGATCATTCCATATTGTAGTGGTTGTACCATCTCCAACAACCTTCATCACCCCCTTCCTCAGCAAATCTCTCGACGAGAGAATATATTTCCATGTAAAACTTGCAATTGGACTCACACGCACATCCAACAAACTCGAGTTTGGAAAATATTTGTTTTTCAAAGTCTTCGACATTAACGAGTTAGGATTTGTTAGAATTCTCCAAGCTTGTTTGGCCAGCATTGCCTTATTGAAAACTTGGAGATTTCTCATGCCTAATCCGCCTTCTTTCTTCGAAGCATACATTCTTTCCCACGCCACCCAAGCAGTTTTCCTTTCATTATTTCTGTCCCCAAAAAAAATTCCGGCACATTCTCTCAACTTCATCAAGTATACTCACAGGGAGTGAGAAACATTGCATAGCGTACGTTGGGATTGCCTGAGCTATAGCCTTGATGAGAACTTCACGACCCCCTTGAGACAATAAACCCTCTTTCCATCCTTTCAATTTCTTCAGAACTCGTTCCTGAATTGATTGGAAAATAATCTTCTTCGAACTACCAATGTACGTTGGGAGTCCAAGATAATTTTCGTGATCTTCAACAGCCTTAAAATATAACTTCATCTGAATCAATTGTTTCTTTTCTTGATCAATGTTTCGGATATAAGACACTTTTGATTTTTCCATGTTCAGTTTTTGTCCCGAAGCAGTTTCATAGATAGAGAGAATTTCCAGAATCTGGTTCACTTCCTCCTCATTCGCCCTGATAAATAACAGACTATTATCTGTAAAAAAGAGGTGAGATATAGGCTTATCATGTGTCTTTAAAAATATGAAGAAAATAACATAAGAAATTTGGGGTCTTGTTATATTTGTCTCTGTCCATATATTCATAATATCAATTTTTAAATTTTTACTTGTACATAATTAACTAATCATAGTTGTTGCGGTATGACGAAATTATTAAAGTATAATTTGTGAATAGTGACAAAAGTCAAACAGATAAAACTTTAAAAACACAGTATGTATATCTCACATACTTGATACTTCATACGTTCTGTTTGAAATAAAATACTACCTCTGCTTTTTTTTATTTGCTACATTTGTTGTGCACGGTTTGCAAAACATTATTTAACTCTTAATATCTCTTATTTCGCTTAAGTAAAAATTATAAAAATTTGATATTATGAATCTACAAGTCGAGACGAATCTAACAAGATCACACATGACTATATTTTTACTTATAAAATAATCAAAATAATCGATCAAAGTAGTGGCTTCATTCCCAAGGCAACAAATGTAGCAAATAAAAAAAAGCGGAGGGAGTATAGGGGATTGACACGGATTTAAGAGAGGAGAGAGATAGAGAGAAGTAAACACCAAATAAAACAACATTTTATTATTTTTAAAACGTCCTAAAATAATAAGTATTTCATTTATCTCGAAAAGGAGGAAGTAGGTTACCTTACATGTACGAGACTACGGGCCTGTTCTCTTCGGCATAAATCAACTGAACTAAACTGAACTGAACTGAATTAAATTATAACTAATTAATAAAGAATGATTATCGTAGAATCGAATCGAATCAATCGAATTGACCGAATCAAATCGAATCGGGCAATCGGGCGGGCAAAATAAGATGGGGAATGCGCCCTACGAGTAATTTTCCGAGCGCATAGTCGAATTGCGGACTTTCCCAAGCCGTAAAGTGTTAAACTTTCCATAAATAGAATCAACATTACCAATGGGTTTCTAGCGTTTGCGCTATAAAATAAACGGCCGCTTACTTCATTCCGCACCAAGAGTACTCATTACTCATTAGTCATTAACTCATTACTCAAACAATTGATAATGACAATTACCCCCCAAAAAATGCAAAACATTTCAAAGTGCTTTCTATTGTCAGCTCTACTAATAATACTGACCCACTCCCATCAAAAAAAAAAAAAAATAATACTGACCCACATCAGATGGGCCAACTCGGTGGGCTCGGGCCTGGACTTATTAACCCGGGACCTGCTGGTAGCGGCTAGACAACCCGAGTTGTTCGACTGGATGAAACGGGTTAGGAGGACGATTCACCAAAACCCGGAGTTGGGTTTTGAAGAGCACCACACGAGTCAACTCATTCGCTCCGAGCTTGACTCGTTGGGTATCGAGTATGCATGGCCCGTAGCTAAGACTGGGGTTATTGCTTCAATCGGGTCGGGTCGTAAGCCCGTCTTTGCTCTTCGCGCTGACATGGATGCTTTAGCTCTCCAGGTCTCCTCTTCTTACTCCATTTTTTTCTTTTCGTGGTCACGTAGAATCTTGTTAAAATTTTATATTTTCGAGTTATCAGCATTTTATAATTAGGTACAACTAATTTAATATAAATAAGGCAAGGTTGTAGTTGTTATTCCCTCCGTTTTTTTTATTGGTACATTGTTGTATGCACAACAATTTATGCAACGTCAATTTCAAGTATTTGGGAGGGTATTTTTTAACCCATTTAATGTAAAATAATGGGAAAAAGTAGTACTTTTGGGTGGAAAAAGAGAAAAACAAATATAATAAGTAGATTTTATGGTGGGTAAAAGACAAATAAAGAAAGGTTAAACAACGTGTAGAGATTAAAAAAGAAATATCCATATATTGAAAATGTAGCAATTAAAAAAAAAACGGAGGGAGTAAGACTTAAGAGGCTAATGCGTTAGGCGTTAGACGTTAGTAGGTAAAGATGGTCATGATGGAAATTGGAAGATAATGTAATTGATGCTTGAACTTTGAAGGCTTGATTAAGAGGGGATAAATAATCCTGCAAAGCTTCTATAGTGCTCCTGTCCCTCTCACATATTTTGTACATTTTACATTTTACTCATTTGACAAGAGTACAAGACAAATATGCAAAAAATTGTACTTGAAAGCACATAGTTACATTGTACGTGGGACGGTGGGAGCACCTAAAAGAATTTAGTATCAAAGTATAAGTAAAAGTTTCTTTTATCCATTAATAGTTGTTACATTGTCCTAACCGTAATAGTTGGGTGTTTCATACCGCTTTTACAATAGTTGGTCAGCAAGAGTCACAGTTGGAATATAGCTTCAACTTGAAGTACAAATTACAATGCTCAAAATCAAGTGTGTCTCTTTAAGGTGTCGTAAGCTTGGATTGACGTGAAGGGATATCGATACATTTACCCACAGGCCACAGCCACTAGAACTAGACAATTAAAAAATTATACTTCGTCCTAACTAGATACATTGTCCTAACCGTAATTTTGCATAGTATACATTTACCCACAGGCCACAGCCACTAGTATCATATTCAGTATTGGTTATTGAGTTAGATTCCTATTATAATGTATCTTTTAGAGGTAGTTTACCCACTAGGTCAACAAAGATTTGTTCTATGTGAAGTAATAAGCATGTTTGTTGCTTTCCAAATTATGTATATCTCTAGTGCAAGTACTGTCCTGTCCTCGTTTCGCTGCTGTCATTTCTCGAGTTCCCTGTTTATTTTTGCTTCTGTTTACTGCTGGACTATTGTTAAGGAGCTACCAAGTCTATCATTCACCAAAAGTCAGAAGTGCTGGACTTTTATGCAGCCAGTTTTGTAGCCTTTTAAGTGATGTAGGACTGTTTTTAGTTTTGAAGGGGGAAGGGAGGAAATTACAAAGGTTAATGTACTAATTTCTTTTTGCCGTTAAAAGATTAGTTTTGATGCCAAGTTCCATCTGCTAATAGTCATTCTTTACTGCCAAGCCCCCAATTTCAAAGTTGACATTCTCTTTGCAAATTAACTTGAATTTTGAAGGAGCTGATTGATTGGGAATATAAGAGCAAAAATGATGGGAAAATGCATGCCTGCGGTCATGATACTCACGTAGCAATGCTACTCGGGGCAGCTAAGCTACTCCAGGCCAGGAAAGATCAGCTAAAGGTGATTGTTTGATCTGTTGGTTAATCTTTAGCTCTTTTTGCCGAACTAGCTGAATATGATGAAGTATAGTCTGAAATCTTTTGATTGTAAATAAAGGGTACAGTCAAGTTGGTTTTCCAACCCGGAGAAGAAGGTTATGCTGGTGCCTACCATATGCTCAAAGAAGGTGCTCTAGACGATGTTGATGCCATCATCAGCCTCCATGTCCTGCCATCGCTGCCCACAGGTAGTATTGGTTCCAAAGCTGGACCTGTTCTTGCTGGTACTGGGCTGTTTACCGCTACAATCAAAGGAGTAGGTGCTCATGGAGCACAGCCCCATCTCAGTCGAGACCCCATTCTTGCAGCTTCCTCTGCAATTGTTGCACTCCAGCAGATCATTTCCCGTGAAACAGATCCTCTTCAGTCAGGGGTAAGTTTCTTTTCTACCTCTGTGCATATTTATAGTTTCAGAATAACCACATTGGAAGCCCATTGTTCTCTTTATGATTGTTCACTATACTGTTACTTTATCCTAATTTTTTTTCTTTTGAGCTAACGGAAGTGACAGACCACATTTCTATTTCAGACCGTCTAAAATAATTGGCCACTTTCTGTAGTCACTAAGCTAAATTCTGATGTTTCGCATTACTGACCGTTTCTTTTTTTCCAAGCAAATACGTCCTAGTTTTGCTTGATGTATTTTTGTCATGGATGGTACAGGTGGTGACTGTTGGTTACTTAAAAGGAGGCCAAGCAAGAAATGTAATCCCCGAGTCAGTAGAATTTGGAGGAACCTTTAGAAGCTTAACCCCTGAAGGTCTCACCTACTTAAGAAACCGGATTAAGGAGGTAAGACATCCACTGTTTCCTGTAACTTTCACCCTAAGAGAAATTAGAATATAGAACAATAATCAAATTTACCAACTGCAGATCGTCGAGATGCAATCTTCTGTGCATCAATGCCATGGTATGGTGGACTTCTTGGAAGACACACCTATGCCTTGGCCTGTGATGATTAACGATGAGGCACTCCATGAACATGGGACACAGGTCGCTAACGCACTGATTGGGAGGTCTAAGTTGGAAGTCTTTCACTTGACAATGGGATCAGAGGATTTCAGCTTCTTTTCCGAGAAAATGCCAGCTGCTATCTTTGTAATTGGCATAAAGAACGAGACCCTGAAATCAGATAAGCCGTTGCACTCCCCTTACTTCTTTGTTGATGAGGAAGCTTTTCCTGTTGGAGCTGCTTTTCATGCTGCACTCGCAATTTCGTACTTGGAGAAGCGTGGCGGTTCTATCGAGTGTGTCTAAAGTTAAGCATGGTGAGGACCTCGGTTACCAACTTAAGCAGGTAGTGGTGGCGGCCAGTAGACTGTAGTTGAGTGATGTCCTTGGTTTGCCTTTATCGTGTGCTCTCTGCTTCTCAGAGATGTTCCTGCAAGTGCTTGATGTTGTACAGGAATCTGTTATATGAATAACTTGCCGCTCTCTGATGGCTTATTACCTTCAAGTAGTAAGGAATGATCAATTTGTAGGAGTACGAGTATCAGATATGGGATTATACTTCAATTTACTAAATAGCTTCAAAGAGTCAACAGAAACTTCATACATGATTCTAATAACACAATTTTGATAGGATAATTACTTCATACATAACAAGAACACTAAGACAGTTTCCCTGATTTTTGCCATCTTATTATGATAGATATAGTAGTTACTGATCGAAAAGAAATGATAAAATGGGTTGTCGATATAGTCTTATAGATTCAAATCTATATTTGACGTATACTTTATCTGCTATTGAGTCTAGCTTTATTCTTGTCGCATAATAATTCATCTATTTTAATTAATAATATTGGAGCTGATTGAACTTATTGTGAATTTGGGTAATTTTAGAATGACAATTAGCAATTTGCTAAACTATACAGTCCTGTTAGCTAGCTCTAAGCACAAAGTTGACATTATATGAAATTTTGACAAAAACTTTACACGAAATAACCCAGTTTGAGTTCTCGCGAGTCGCGATGTAAACTTGATATAACAAAAGGAGTTCACATGTAACCGACACGAAATTGAGAGGGTTAGGTTTGGGTTAAACTTTTCAACTCGAAACAACCTCGCTTAACCCGCTTAGTTGAATGGGTTGAAAGTGAACTTGTTAACCTGCTAGCCAATTCAGCCTCTTTACTAAACTCGTCAAACTTCAAATTAGATGTGGAGGATGTGTCTCCTTCAAACTCAAGTGCTGCAATCGATTGTGGAATTGGAGAAATCAATACAGCTTGGTACATTCACCCACTAATTGTACATGAATAGTTTAACTTTTTTATCCTAATTTTATTTTTTTTACATATTTATTAGACGAACATAGAATTTTCATATCACATCTGAGACTGGAATGTTCAATATGATGCATTTTACCTTGAATATATGAATAAGCTAGTTATTTCTACTTTTTGTAACACAAACAAAATTTTACTGATGGGTAGAAAATTACCCAAATATCTGATTTAATGAGTAGAATAGTTTTGGGTCAATAAGTCTTGACCCATCTGATAATTAGGTTAGATTTGGCTCAAAAAATTTCCACCCCTATTCAATACTGATACAAACACGAATCCGACACGACGCAACCCAAGTTTCAAGTTATGACACAACACAACGGCACAACCTTTAGTACTCGTCCAAAAGGTTAAACTACAAGTCTACAACCAAATAGAGAGACATAAAAGTCGAAGAAGAAGAAAAAAAAAGAGAGATGTTGTGGGCGTACCCTCCAACAAGACGGCAGATGGCGGCGACGGCGGTGGGAATGGGCATCGGAGTGACAATGATAGTAGTTGGTGCTTATCTCTCCTTCGCAAATGTTGCTCCTCAGCAAGCCCACACTAAAGCTCGTAGCGATTTCGTCAGACAGCGTCTTCGTAAATTCTTGGATGATTGATTATTCCCACATCGACAATTTTTCATTGCTTTTGCTTCCCTTCTTTTTCAGCTTTTGATTTGATTTTATGGTGGTTGTTTAAGATGTTAAAGATAACTGCTTTTTTTTTGGAGGGCTGTGTAATTGCTGTATTAATCTTTTGAAATTTAATAAAGTATGTATATTAGCTAAGCTGTGGAATAAATAATTAGTTGTTGATATTTGAATTTGGTTATATGATGAGAAAATTATGTTATTTACTCAGTTTAATATTCATGGTAGTAGTTTTGGAGCTTCAGAAATACTTGAAGCATTAATATGTTGATGCCTACTCATAAAGGTTATGAACAAAATATTGAAATAAAAAATAGCTAATAGATGATGTTGATATCTACATTTTCATATAGTATAATATGTGTGCTTCTATTTACAACAATTATGGCTCGATAAACACATTTGTTGTCAAATGTATACGGCTCGAAAAACACATTGTTGTCAAATGTAGAACTACAAAATATTACGGGAAAAAAACATTCATAATGGTCATCAATTAGGAAATTCTTGTCCATTTTGTTCGATGAAGGGTAGATCTCAAGTAACAATAATAGTATTAGTAGGGAATATGGGGTTCATCATTAGCTAACCTACTAACAACTCAATAAGATACTCCACGTCTCCACCATAACAACCCTCTCTAGTCTCTAAGAACGGTCGACGTGGCATACGGATTGAGTTAAGCTGAAGTAACTCACTGGAGGTCGAAGTGGAACACCAGAGTACTATAACAGTGACTCAGTATTTCAGACAGATATGGAGGGCAAGTGCTGTACAAGTGTTGTTAAGCTCAGCATCAAAAGTTCAGCTCTTTGTTGGTGTACATTTTCTTCTACTAAGTTCTTTTTTTCTAAATAGTGAATATCTGTATGTTTTAAAGTAGCCTAAAGTGAAATTTATGTTTTATTTCAGCATTATTCAGGAATAACAAACCCCCAATAAATATTTCTGGTTCTGCGACTGCCTACTGAGAACCAGACACCCAGATGCTGCTCGCAATTGCTGGATTGCTGCTGCCGTCTTCTGTAGTGTTTTCGCCTGCTGTAGTGCTGTCGCTTTGTGTTAGCATATATGCGCTTACATTTTTGTAAGCAAGGTCTTTAAAGAGTAGTCAATATATAGGTTTAACACCCATCTGCACTAAGAAGGGTTAAAGATTGCATTTAGCGCCTTGTCTTGAAGGTGAGTTCATGCTCAGTATGCTCCAAGAGCAACTTGGAGAAAAATCTCTAAACTGAAAAATTCTACAGCTACTGAGGAGATAGTAGTGAACACTAGTTGCCTACAATGCTGATTGCTGAACACAGCCCAACCTTAAGAGGGAAAACCATCTTGTCCGACAAAGAAAGCAAGTCTTTTCTAGAATGCACATTGATAAATCTGACAATTTTACCAAACATTCAAGCATCCCCTAATCTAATAAAGTCTTCACCTGATGCTTAAAGGTGAAAGAATTGAAAAATAAAACTGTCTCCCGCTTTACAAAAACCCGCATTGTCACAAGGGGCAAAGATACAAAGAGTGCAAGCAAAGTAGCATTGGCACCCGCACAGAAAGAAAACAAAGTAAGGCTATCACCATGGCAAACAAGACAGTTGCCTGAAAGACCAAATCTGAATAAATCATCTTTTTGATCTCCTTGAGTTATGCCCTTGAACTCTGCTTTCTTCAACCCTTCCCCTAGTTCCACTCCCTTCCATCGTCATTGGTCTCTGCAGTGCTACATTACAAGGATCCCGTGATGGCCATGGTGATCCTCGCTGACTAGAAGGGCTTGCCAATTCTTTCTCCAATCCGAGCCTAGAACTAGGCAAAGCATGGTCCCGTGAACCTCTCCCTGATTTATGCCGCTGTATCTCATCCCCACAACTTTTCCTGGGAATTTGCTTATCAATTTCATGACTCGAGCCATTGCCCCATTCAACTATATTAGATACGCCGCAGTAAAGAAGTGCTTCGTCTAGCTACTTGATTGAATAGTGATTTTCGCCCTTTGAGTTGCTCATCAACTGAGTGCCTATTGGATTTCTTAGGTGTCATGGTAGCATTCATCAGATTGTAGTTGCTTTTATAAGGATCCTCCGTGTTCAAATCTATGGAATGAAGATCACTTTCACCCGAGTTTTCACCATCATCATCATCGGTTGTATTTTCTACTTCTTCCCCATCGCTTTCCCTTTGCTTGACTTCGACAAAAGGCCAAATCCACATCCCTTCTCTGATACACGGACCCACATCCATTATCTTTACTGCTATTGGTTCTAAGGAACGTCTCAAGCTTATTTCTCAGCTTATCAACCGCTGCATTTTTCTCCTCGAATTGATGCTTGGCATCTGAAAGTTTCATTTGAGCTCTCTCCTCGCGCAGTGCCTCAGCTATTTGAAGCATCTCTCTTTCCTTTTGAAAATCCTCTTGCATCCTTAGTGATTCTCTCTTCATCTCTGCCACTTGAGCTTTATCTTCACCAATATTCCCAGCTAGCTCATCACAAACTTGTTCAATAATTCCTCTTGCTCTCTTCTCACTCTGAAGTTCCTTCATTGCCTTCAGGAATGACAATTTTGTCTCTGAAAGTTCTTTACCAAGCTTTTTGTTCAAGCTTTCAAATTGCCTCCTAAGCTTCCTTTCCACCTCAAGCTCTCCTGCTATGGACTCAACTGCGGCCTCTACTGCTTCTTGTTCTTTGTTCTTCCATGCTGCCTTCTCTTCAGCAAAACGCTTCAAAAGGTAATTGATCTCTTTGCTATCAGACCGATCTTCCTGAATCACCTGATTGATCTGTAAGCGGGCCCTCTCGAGCTCAGCATGTAAGGCAGAAATGAGAGACATGCTTGATGAAGGTTGATCTTCATGACCCCACATACGACTTATGATTTTCAGCAGCTCCTTAGAAGTGGTCAAAGCATTACTCACATCCTTCAAACGTGTTCTCCCACCAGCTGCTGATCCAGAAGGGGTCTGGCATCGGGATCTAGTCTCTATCTACATTGTCAGAGGGGAGTGGACAAAAAGAGAAGATGAATTTCAGTAAACCTTCTACCTTTTTGCCCCAAAGTCTGCTATAGAAAATCATTAATAACTTCGTCTTAATTACCCTAATGCCATTGCAATCATCATTCCAGATACATACATTTCAAATATATGAATGCAATTTTCATAGTCCATCACATTCACCACAATCTTTATCCGGATAAACTATACAGTATACTATGATAATTGGAAACAATGGACTATGTATTCATGGTTCAGAATTAAACACCCACAGTCCTCTATCTTTATCACTACTACTTGTGTCTTGTTGGAGATATTTACAGATGTCCACTTTCTCCATGCTGTCAAACATCGCAAATTACATCCTACACCCAGGATGGTTCAAAGTAAAAGAATATACTATTTAAGAAAAAAAGATTATATCCTATCTTCATTAATGGACAAAAAACATACAATTCGAAATATATATATATAAACAATAAAATAAAATTGTAGTATGACAAAAGAACATGCACATATAGTGAAAAGAGCATATTGAACATCATGATCTAACATGTATGATCTAGGCGTTGATCAGATATATATACACAATACTTTTTTAACAATCTCAAGAGACACAGAAGGTAAATAGGTTATATAATACTCATAATACATGTAAGCTCATAGAGGCATGATAATCAGCTTGGAAACTGAGGATCAAACTCTCACAAGAAATAGTTTCACATGGAACATCCACATACTGTGAAATTGGAAAGGGGTCCATAATTTTACCTCCATGAAGCTAGCATTACTGACAGAATCGAAATGGTCATTCTTTAGCTTCCTAGATATGGATGATTCTCTTCTCCGGTGACTACCAGTTCCAGATCGTTCCATTCTCTATACACCCAATAGAAAGGGAAAGACATACATATCAGTAAAGCCGCTAATTATGAACACAAATCTGAACTACATTAACATCATGGGAATAGCTTCAGCGAAACAATTCACATAAAAAATCGAATGACAGCGTAAATGCCTAAGAAACAGACTCTTGCCATCAAGTAAACAATGTTTATATTAAATGTGAAACTAGAGACAGATCAAACACCAGTTTGGCTAGATTCGACATACTACCTGAGAATTCAAAACAAGCATTTCTTTAATAATCCTGCAAGAAATGATTGCATAAGTTCCCATATAGTAAAAAATTCAGGAGTAGCTCTTCTAGATTAATGTATAGATATAGAAGCAAAATAGGACAATAGCCACAATAGGTGAACATAACAAGAAGAAACAACCCTATTAAGCACCTTAGCAGATGACACCTAGCTTAGCTCATAAAGCCTTGGGATAAGCCATGGGTCCCCAAAACTTATGATCAGATCCCGTCTACACCAATGCCCTTTGGGGCCCTCTACACACCAAAAAAACATAACATCCCTACTAATCCAAGCAAAGCCAAGTCAGGTTGTTTATTGATTAATGTTTACTCAGTGACATGAATTTGATAAAATTTTCACAAATTAATATCCAAAGTAAGACATAAAAGGAATGAAAAAGATTCAGCTCTCAACCAATCAAGACAATGGACTCAATAACTCAATATATAACCTTGTAATCCAGAATGCATTACACAAACTGAAAATATAAATTAGAAATTCTACTCAAATAAGACCAATGCTCCTAACTCAAATCATGTAAAATGAACAAAAGATAACTCAATTGACTCAATAACTCAATATATAACCTTGTAATCCAGACACAAACTGAAAATAGATATTAGAAATTCTACTCAAATAAGAACAATGCTCCTAATTCAAATTATGTAAAATGAACAAGAGATAAAACCAAATTATCAAAAACATACTTCATATATATATAAAAAACCCACCTCAGAAACAGGACTATGAGAAGGATCAGACAAATGAGGAGGAAGAGAAGCTGAATTATTATTCCAAGACCTCCTGATTTTGTCCCTCCTCCCAACCCTCAAACTAGGACTAGGTGATGGAACCTCATTCATCTCCCACAATGTAGCAGCCAATTTCCGGGCCGACACCGGCTGCTGGCCGTTTCCCTGCCCCTGACCGGACCTGGACCGGCCCGAAAGGCTCGGCGGGTACCTTGGTGAAGCAGCTGCCACCCTTAAAACAACCGAAGGTGACCTAGACCCCACCATTCTCCAGGTGGGCACTGGTGTAGTGGAACCCCCTCCACCTCCACCTCCACCTCCTCCTTTTTTTCTCACTAAAATTGCCCTCTTAAATTTGTAATTCTGCATCACAGATGATGTTGAGGAAGATGGTGAACAACCCCTTTTCCTTATTTTTTTAACATCTCCCATTAATCCATCCATTTTTTTGGAAATGTAACCTCAGATTACAACTCAAGATGCTCAATTTCAAGCCATTTTCAACTCTAAAACAGTAAAAGTTGACAACTTTACTAAATGGGGTTGAAGTTCTGGAAGATTTGAGAAGCTGGGTTTTCTTGGGAATGATGAATTAAGTTTCAAAAACAGGAAAATTTGGAAATGTGACCTCAGATTGCAACTCAAGATGCTCAATTTCAAGGCATTTTCAACTCAAAAACACTAAAAGTTGACAACTTTACTAAATGGGGTTCAAGTTCTGGAAGATTTGAGAACTGGGTTTTCTTGGGAATGATGAAATAAGTTCAGAAAACAGGAAAATTTGGATCAAAATCTGATCTTTTTTGTGTCAGAGAGAATAATAGCAAGATTGAAATGATTTGAACCAATGAAAAATGGGGTAGTTGAGGAAATAAAATGATGAAAAAATTGGATTTTTTGGGTATGAGAAATTTTCACAGAGTGTGGAGAAAACGTGATCAGAGCTGGCGTTTTGGGGCGTAAAGAGAAAGGAAAGAGAAAAGAGGGAAAAAGAAAAGCATAAGCATATGAATTATGATGATGGTGGGAGGATGAGTATTAAGACATGTGAGATTGATGAGGTGGAAAATTGTGTATGGCCACCATGAAAAGTCAAAATTCCCTTTTTTGGACTTAAAGACTTGCTTCTCTTTTCTTTGGTTTTTGAATTATTTTGGCAGATTCCTTCTGTAGAGCTGATGATTGATGAATAAGCATGCTTATGCTTTGTACTAGTACTAGTAGTTGTCTACTTGTCTGTTGTAAGTTTCTAACCCCATCCATTAGACATTTGTTGGACTTGCCGTAGACTTATAGATACCAAGTACCAAGGCCTTAGGTCCAATTTCTCTACCATGAGTGGCTTGTAATGGGTCCAAGCCAAACAATAATTGGTCCAAAATCTCCTAGATAGGGTATTAGAGATATTTTTTTATTGAAAACCTTTTAGTATTGGTTTGTATCACCCTTTTTTTTTTTCTTATTATTAAGACCCTATGAGAGAGTGAGGGATAGCACAGTGGTTAGAACTTTTCCTCCTTGCCTGAGGTCCTGAGATCGATTCTCACCCTTGGCAAGTTGGGATCCCCTTTATTCCCCCCAACTTATCAAGGTTTCTCCTTACCTTATAAAAAATAAAAATAAAAAAATTTATTAGCACCCTATTTTTTTTATCTCACTCTATCTCTTTATGCTCTTTTTTTTTTTGAAAGAAGTCCCAAAGGACACTAAATTTCATTAATTAAAGGCATATAGCATCTACAATTGACAATTAACGATATTGAAAACAGATTGAACAAAATAAAACAAGAATTAACTGGTGAAGGGTTGATAATCCAAATACATAGATATAACAATTCGGCATATTCTCGTTTTGTTGTCTCATACAACTTTTTGAGTGGATCCGTCGTCGCTTCATAATTTTGTGGGGAAGAAAATTCTTGTGTTGATTTCGTAATCCGAATCCGATCAATAAACATCAATCGTAGCCCCGTATAACTAGAGACCCTATTAAACGCAAATAAAACCTTGTCTTTCGAAGGAGTTCGAAAAACCCTGTCTTTCGAAGGAGATCGAAAAAATCTTGTCTTTCGAAGGAGAATAACCCTTTCTTTCGAGGGAGACATTATTATAACCTAAGAAACAAAAAAACTTAAAAGAAATAAAGATTTAGGGCTTTCCACCGGTAAGATCCGATGGAAGCCCCTTCAAAATTGACAATGGAGGCTAGGGTTTAGGAGAGGAGAGAGGAGAGAGGAAGAGGAAGCCAGGGTGAGTAGAAGTGACCTTTTGAAGGAGTAGCTTTATATTTTGAAATAGCAACAACTTATCTCCTTGTGCTCTTTAAATACTCATATTCGCTCTAGTTCTCATCTATTCTAACATCAACACTTCAACTATATACAATGAGACACACTATAACAAGAAAGGACCCATAAATACGTATGCTGAATTGAAGAAGATACCAAGAATCATGTTATCACCTATGCTTTCATGCTCATCCTACGTTGGTGAACTTGTTACATACATATCTATGAGTGATCTGTGTCGATTTACATATAAGACAAATCGATACAAGATGTTATTTCATTATGGTGGTTTTGGTATCATAGACAAATTTGAAATTTGTAATCGGTTATGTGATCGTGCAAGATGAGACCACATTAAACTATCATCGAGTGTTTGAGATTATTGATCGTTATATATGGGATACCAAATACCAGTAACGAATTGTAATTTAAGATTGATGTCTCCGATGTAAATTGTATCTCCTACTTCCCTTCCTCCCATTTGTTGTGTATATCGAATATTATATAGTGTTGTTCCAATCAAGATTTAAAACTATTTGCAATAAAGACCTAAAATTGGATGAGAATTTTAAATATGGCATGTCGTTCAAGATGATGTATTCACATTTGCCAAACCAAGTACAAGTTAGTGGAGACAACATGGATGTTACTTCATTGGCAAAATTTTGTAAAGGCAAGGACGGATAATATGTTTCACTTAGCAATGCACAACTTGTAGGGTTATGAGCGCTTGTTCATCTTTGCTGAATTAGTTGGTAACTTTTATTTAGCTATTTACAATATATTTGGTAATATGTAGGGGTGTAAATGACGCGAGTCGAGTTAGAGTTTGGGCTCGCCTGACTCGACTCGTTAGCATTTTGAGTCGAGGTTGAGTTGAGTCGAGCTCGCTTGAGTCGAGCTTTGACCGAGTAGATCTCGAGTAGCTTGCAAGTGTCTCGGGTTATAAGCAACCATGAGGTAGAAAATATGTCGAATTTAGGTATTTTGCTATAGATAATTAGGTATTCGATCTTCTCACGAGTTTTCGAGTCGAGTATCAAGTTGCTCAACTCTACTAGGCAACATCTCGACTCGAGCTCGAGTTCGATTCAAGCTCACCTGGATCGAGCTTTGACCGAGTTTTTACGGAGTCGATCTTGAGTAGCTCGCGACTTGTCTCGTCTCTTTTATATCCCTAGTAACATGTAATAGAACACAATTAAGAAGTACTATCTGCTTGGAAGAATTAAATGATTACATGTAATAAAACCAACTAAGCTGATGGAACTAATCATTTTATCCTTGATAAACATTAGGTTTCATGGTCTCTAATAGCATTTCTTAATTTTGTCCTTTGAATATTATGTATCACGTACATTCTAAACTCATTTAATCTTTACAATAAATTCATAAGCAATGATATCATTGCTGGAAGAAATTTTGAAATGATGGTCAATCACATAACCAACATATTTAATCAGCCACTCAACTCACTCATCAAAATAATTTTTTTTCCTAATAATAACTATAATTGCAATAAACTAATAAATGTACAACAAACTATATATATAAATTTGAACATCAATTAACTAATTTGTAATATTTTTAACAAGTAGAAGGAAAAACTAAAAGTCTCCCTATCTAAGAAATATACCAATAGTTACAAACAACATATATAGAAAATAAAAGAAATAAAAAACACATGCAAAAAAGAAGAGTACTAGATCTAATTTTCCAAAGATGCCAACTAAAAACTTCTCAAAGAACCTGTCTCAATAAGTCACAGTCTAGTGGCCCTCACGCTGCGCCTAAGCGGAGACAAGGACGACATCGACAACGATCCTTCAATAGAGGTTGCTATTTATGTCCTCACAATGCAAACAAGGAAATACACTATCCATGGTGTGTTAAAAAATTGACCAACAAAGCATGATAGGGCAGTGTAGAAACATCAAAGATGAGATCGACCAAGCAAACCACCAAATGTATGGCAAGCCTTCGTCAAGGCGAAGAAGGCATGAATAAGACTTGATCTACTTGAACAACCCAAAGAAGGGAGTAGCGCTAGTATGTGACTAACATGTTATCCAATGTCAATGACAATATTACTCCATCGGTTTTTATAATAATGCAAAATTTAGTCTTTAGCATTATGCATTATTCATTTTCAATCTTAACTTGTTACAAATACTTTATACACATATATATATTCAACATTTATCCTTTTGCAATTTTTAATTTTTAATTTTTAATTTTTAATTTTTAATTTTTAATTTTTAATTTTTAATTTTTAATTTTTAATTTTTAATTTTTAATTTTTAATTTTTAATTTTTAATTTAGAGTCAAAATTATATTGATAGGTTAGTTGAACTATTACATTTATTTTTTTGACGAAAATGCCCCCTAAATAATTTTGCTCCACTCTCTCCTTAAACCCTACCCTCCCACTGAAAAACCCAATCTTTTCCTTCCACTTCCACTGATTTTCCAGCATCAACAATGGCTTCCCTCATCGCAGTTCGCACTCCTCGTCCATATTCTCTCTCCTCCCTCCTCAAGATACCTTCATCATCTTTCCTATTCTTAAACCCTAACTCTAAAACCCTCAAATACCCTCCTCTCTTTCGTTCTTTCTCCACCTTCACCAACTATTCTCATCCTCTTCAACCTACTGATAATCCTCAAAATTACCCTCCTAATCAAAACCCTAATACTTGGCATCCTCAATCTCAAGGTGGTGTTTCTCCTCCACCCATAAACCCTAATTTCACCCCCCAATTTTCGCTCCCAACAACAACAACAACACCAACAACAGCAAAATCATTGGAATCAACAAAATCAAGGGTACCCAATTCGAGGAAACCCTAATCATGGGTACCCACAACCACCACCGCCGCAACAACAACCTCAATCACCTCTTAGAAACTCTCCTCAGTGGGTTCAGAATCAGGCCCAACAAGGCCCAGGGCAAGTCCAGAATCAGGCCCAGCAAGGCCCAGTTCAGGAGCCTTTGAATGTGGACTTGAGGAGTATGGCTTTGGAGGGGAAGGTGAAGGAGATTATTGAGTTGATGGAGAAAGGAGCTAAAGCTGATGGGGAATGTTTTTATGTGTTGTTTGAAAAATGTGGGAACCCTAAGTTACTTGAGAGTGCAAAAAAGGTACATGATTTCTTTCTTAGGTCTACATTTAGGGGTGAACTTAGATTGATTATTAAAGTGCTTGAAATGTATGCAAAATGTGGGAGTATGGTGGATGCTAGGCGGGTTTTCGATCATATGTTGGACCGAAATATGGATTCTTGGCATTTGATGATTAGGGGATATGCTAGTAACTCGCTTGGGGATGAAGGGTTACAGTTGTTTGAGAAGATGAGGGAGCTTGGGTTGCGGCCTACTAGCGAGACGTTTCAGGCTGTTTTGTTGGCGTGTGCGGGTGCAGAAGCTGTAGAAGAAGGATTTATCTATTTGGAGAAGATGAAAACTGAGCATGGAATTGAGCCACAGTTGGAGCATTATTTGGGGGGTGTTGGATGTTCTTGGAGCTGCTGGACATCTTGAAGAAGCTAGGGATTATATCGAAAAGTTGCCAATGCAGCCGAATGTGGCATTTTGGGAATCATTGAGGGATTATGCTAAGCTTCACGGGGATATTGATCTTGAGGACCATATAGATGAGTTGATAATTGATCTTGATCCTTCCAAGGCTGTTGCTAATAAACTCCCAACTCCACCCCCGAGAAAGCTTATGGCAGTGAATCTTATGGAGGGAAGGAACAGACTTCCTGAGTTTAAAAACCCTACTTTGTACAATGATGATGAGAAATACAAGGCTGCTTTGAAGGAACAAGGTTATGTGCCGGACACTAGATATGTTCTTCATGACATTGATCAGGAAGCTAAAGAACAGGCCCTGCTATATCATAGTGAGAGGTTAGCTATTGCTTATGGCTTGATCAGTACCCCACCAAGGACACCTCTCAGGATCATTAAGAACCTAAGGATTTGCGGTGATTGTCACAACGCCATTAAAATCATGTCCAAGATTGTTGGGAGGGAGTTGATTGTCAGGGACAACAAGCGGTTCCATCATTTCAAGGATGGCAAGTGCTCTTGTGGGGATTACTGGTGAAGGCTTAGTTGCTTTGAACTTCCATATCATCAGGGTTTTTTTAGTCTGTGCAGTAAGCTTGCGTTGTGAAAATCTTATGTCCAATTAGCAGGTCTAACTCGAATTGTGGGTTGAGGGATGCATATTGACAATCTTATTGAGGGTTAGTCTTGTTTTTGCACAATGTCAATGTAATTAAGAGATGTGAGTTATAAATGGCAATTGGATGCCCTTGGTGTCCACTTTCCAATATGGTTTCACTCTTTATAGTTTCGGTGGCACCCTCCTCCTTACACCTTATCTGGCTTAGAGGAATTAATTTCAATTTTCAAATAGCAGTTTTTTGAAGCTACATTATCTGATGCTTGATCATTATTTAACGCATCTTCGAGTTTTTTTAGTGATTTTTGAATTTTGTTGTCAGTTATGTCTTTGAAAACGCAAGAACCATATAAGCTGTTTGTTTTAGCTTTGTTACCTTGATCCTGCTCACAGATTTTTATACATCGATTACACTTTGATGAAGGGTTGGTTCATCATGAGCTCGTTGGCTATCATTTGGTGTATGAGGCTGCACCCTGTTATCAAGAATTCATATGATAAAGTTCTTGACACATTTCACCATTATTTTATTGTCCTTTGATGCTTTGTTTAGGCACTTCTAATTCATGAGAATCTTACCTTCCTAGTAGTAGAGGCTGGGATTTCCATCTGCAATGCATTTGCTCAAATATATGGTGAGTTATGTTTGGGACCTCTGATCAGAATCTAGAAAGAAATCTAAGTTGATTGTCCTACTAGTTCCTTTGCTTTTTATGCCTTTTGCTGTTATCACATGGGAGTCTGATCTTGTGAACATGAGGTTGTTTAAACCAAATAAAGTATCTGGTTTCAGGGATGTCTTTATCTACGAAATGCATGTTCTCTCTTTGGGAGAAGGATTTAGTGGCCTATTGCTGTTTTGTTTGATGTGAACATGTAATTTTGGCCGGAAGAGGAATTTATTCTCAGTCATGTTAACTCTTATCCTTCAATGGTTGTGGCTGCCTTTTCAGCCACTACATGGTATTTGCCTCTACAGCACTTCTATGTCCTGGATGTGTAATAGCTGAGCATTACACCTGTGCAAGTTTGTAAAGAGTATTCTGAGCTCCTTTACTCCACTTATCCCTATAATCTTGAGGAGCCTTTTCTTTCTACCTGTTGTGATGAAACCATGAACTTGGAAGTTGGAACTGATGATGGTGCTTAGGAACATCAATGCTCACATGCAGTATGTCACCTTGGGACATGACATTTCTTTGAGGACTCTTCTATTACTCAGATAATGAAAATTTAATGGTGTCGAACTCTTGACTCCTCAATGCGCGAGTCATTTTCCAACCATGCATCAAGCTACAACTTCTACTTGTGAAAAAATGTCAACCCCAAACACTATATATAATTTTGCACTACGACATAACCCGGCGTCAGCAACTAGTTAGGCAGATGTTCTGAAAGTTGAGGAAATTTGGTACATCTTGGTGCTTCCACGAAGTGTCCAGCTTTTCCATTTCCTGATGTGTCAGTATCGTCTCATCTGTTTATGGTTCTTAGTTGTAAAGATATTCTATAGAACTTTCCACATTATACTTTTTTGTTTGATGATTTTTATTTTCCCTATAGCTCTGCAAACTTGTTTCCTGTTTTGGGCCGTGTATGTTTTGCTACTTTCTTGTCCATCACATGCTACTAATCCCTCCGACAAGACAAGGAGCTTGAATACTACATTCTAGCTACATTTTGGCTTGTTTTATAAAAGCAGATTTACTAGCTTCTCTTCAGTAAAACAATATATACTGAGTTCTGGTATTGCTTTAATGGTCTGTGGCATTTTTTTGCAACTGGCTTAATGTCATATTGCCCATTTCTCTATTTTAAGCTGTGAAAAGTGGATGTTGCTCTTGATTTTTTACTTTGTGATCCTTCTCTTCAAGAGTAGATAGCACAAGTTGATTTTGTGGAGGGAATACTTTTGGTTTTATATCTGTTATTTCTCTAAGTAATGTTGGTTAGTCTAAGTAGCTGTACAGATGCATTTGAGGTGTGTAATGCTTAGAGGAGATAACTAAGAATTTTTTCCTCTTTTTATAAGAAACATTTGCAGATGCTTGATTTTTGAAAGCAAATCAGCTAATGTCTTTAGTGAGTAAATTTGTCTTGAAACTTAGATTAATTGCTTTATGGGTATCTGAATTATGAAGTACAAATCTGTTATTGTTAAACTAAGATGCTAATTAAGATAAATTAAACACTCCTATGGGTTTTCAGGTATTGATTTGAGTTTCTGCTGCTGAGTGCTGAGTGCTGAGTGCTGCATGAAGCATTTTATCCATTCCGAAATTATTGTATAATATAGTGTGATGAACAGCTTGTTGTTCTAAATATCTGCTTATTCTTCCTCAATTATCCTGAAATCAGCTCGTTCAATAGTGGGTAATTCTTCTTCATTGTATGGGAGTTGTTATTATTCCAATTTATCTTGGAAAAGGAACCCAGTTTTAAAATCAATCAATTTGGGATCATCTTGTGTATTCTAAAGGCTTGGTGTTGCTCAGTGTTATTCTACAAAGAAAAAGTATCCTCGGAAGCCGAAATCAAGATCGAGTACAGAGGCAGTAATGGAGGAGAAGAACGAGAAGGATGCTTATTTTGTGGTTCGAAAGGGGGATGTTGTTGGTGTTTACAACACTTTTAGTGAATGCCAAGCTCAACTTACCTCTTCGGTCAATTTTTTTACTATCCTTGTCCTTCATCCAAGGCTTTCTTTATTTCGTAGCTAAGATTTCTAATATATACGAGTTTTCTTTTGCTTTTGCTGTTCCACTGTTGATGTCAGCTAACTTTTGTCCAAAATGGTGCAGATATCTGACCCGCCAGTTAGTGTGTATAAAGGATATTCCTTGCCTAAAGATGCTGAGGAATATCTTGTCTCTCGTGGCCTTCAGATTGCTCTCTATACCATCAAAGCTTCTGATCTCAAAGATGATCTTTTTGGCACACTTGTTCCTTGTCTTTATCAGGTAAGATCAGTTTCAAGTCAATAGTCACCGGCGAAATTTATTCATGCAACTCTATTTAGCCTTTCCTGTCAAAATTTAATTGCAGAGGTATTTCCATTGCTGTTTAGGAACCAACATCTTCTAAAGATGAAAGACCCAGTATAGATTTGCCACAGAAGAGGCCTCACGATGTGCTAGGATCAGGAAATAAGGTTAGTAGTCTACTTTTTTCTTGGAATTAAGATGCAATGAATAGTAGCTGTTGTGGATATATTTCTCTTCTTGAGCAATGGAACCAATTGGAGTATTACTATTACTCACACATGTGTGACATTGTCTGGTCAATATATAAGCTTTGTGATATGATCATATGATACAAAATGTCATAACTCCGGTCCCCAAGACATCATGATTCTCTGTGGACGATGGCCATTGATGCATAAATGTTTCTTCTAGCTTACCTCCAATGATATATCCAGCTTGTAGTGTTAGTGTTGATCGAGTTTGTAGTTTTCGGCCAAATCAAGTTAGCAAATAATTTCAGTAGTCTCTCGACTCTCATCCATATAAATACCTTTCAGAATCTCCACAGGTGATTCTTAAATTGACATACACATAGCAAGGACAATCTAGCTTTGAATGTGAGGACCAGTAATGCTCGCCTGTAGCTTTGAATGATGTGAAGAGGCATTTTGGAATTTGGATAACTTGGTTTCTATTAGTGACTAGTGAGACAATGTTGCCTACAAGCAATAGTTTTGTTGTTTGGAGGAAATTTAGGCTGGGGATGCATTGTTATGTGCACCCAATATTCTAAGAAATGGATCTCTTTATAGAATCTTGATGCAGCTTCAATTTGGAGCTTAGATCTTAGTTTGACATTTTCATTTATGTGATTTGTGGAAGTAAGATATTTAAGTTTCATTGTCTCACTGAAGAATGATTTTGGTGGTTCAACCAAAGTCATTCAAAAAAATTCAGAAGCTTTGACTTTGATTTGGAGTATTGATGTCTTATTCTATCATCGTATTCCAAAATTATCGATGTCCGCTTATGGTACTTTTTCTTATTCTTAACCTTCCCTATATAAAGTATATGATATATGGATCTATATACTTATATATCTCTATATATGTGTGCGCATATGTATCTCTCTCTCTATATAAAGCGCTTGTATGGGCGTGCGTGCATGTGTGGGTGTGTGTGGATGTGTAGCGTGTGGGTGGGTGGATGGGTGTGCCGTGTGGGGATGTTGATGTCTCTTGGTGCTCACTTGTATGTCTATATCTCATCAACATCTCTTCTTATCTCGTCTTTACCCCTCTATCCTTCTTCCGTGGCCTTAAGGTCTTTTAAAGATGGTGCTTCTAATTTGGACTATGGTTCTGGGCCCTAATGAATAAGCTTCTTCTTCATTTCTTCTCTTGTTCAAATTCAGGAGCTAGTTGCTCGACCTTAGTCTTGGCTGATCTCGGTCGCTTTGATGATGCAATCTTTGAGAGCCTCCACGATTGAAGGTGCTCTGAAATGGCGGTCTTTCCTTCCCTGCTCTACTTATTATTACTTACTAGCACCCTTCTCTTCAACGCTACCACTTATGAATATGACGAAGTAGTGGAGAAGGGGCTAAGGGCCAGGAAGATCAAAAGTTAAAGAGTAATCCCTATCTTCCTTGTTCTCTACTTTACTTCTCGTCTGAAGCGAATGAAAAGGAAGGATAGATATTAAAGAGTTAGGTTTAGCTGTCTCACTTTTCGTGCTTTCCCCAAATATGAAGGCGGTGAACTGGGTAGCCTCTTTTTCTATCTTTGTGTGTATTCCAAAGACATCGAAAATACTGTTGCAATTGATGCTCGATTTTATGGCGTTATATGGAGTTCATGCCTTCATGGAGAAGATTGTTTGGGGGTTTATATGGAGCTTTGGGTTGTAAGGTCCACCTTTGCATTTTTTTATTTGGAAAGAGCTGGGAAATAGAAGCTGTTGCGGCATTTTACCTTCATGGCTGTCCTATGATAATATGGTTAAAAAGGAATGGCTTCACTCTTGGAAGGGTATCTCTACTTATTGACTATCATTTGAACCCTATGATTTATCTACCCTGTTCGTCAGCTTATGCCATAGGGGCCTATAAATATATCTCTCTCAGAGAGATACAAAAGTGGGGCTATCACTTCACTGTCCTGTTTCCAGTTCCTTTTTTGTTAGCCTGTGAGCCCTACTATCTGAATACGAACTTTCATCCCCCCTCTCCAAAAAGATGTGATGTGTTGATGATGAACAAATATTGTAAATTGAAAACAAGGCTCAATTGTTGACACTGTCAGTATGAAAAAAAGTCATTCTTGTTTTTTCATACTGCACTAGCTATTCTGCAGGAGACTGTCGGATTGCAGTTGACCTCCGTTGATCCATTGAGCAAGCTTCAGAAGTTAGATCACATGCCTTCTGATATTGTGAGTAGGCTTAAATTGGTGCAGACTCTGAAATGTATTTTCTTTTGTTGACATCCTTGTGTCCTCTATATGAAATAATGTATACTTCCTCCGTTCCATAATAAGTGAAACATAGGGATTGGGCACAAGATTTAATAAACATCACTTTCAAAAGCCAAAAAGTCATAAAATACCCTTTTCATTATCAAAAGGAGGAGAGAGAAAAGCAAACCACACAAGTTTGTGATGGGTATTCTTGTCATTTTGTCACTTTCTTTTTTCCATTGAAGGTATGTTTCACTTATTTTGAAACGTTCTAAAATAGTAAGTGTTTCACTTATTATGGAACGGAGGAAGTATATGAATCACAGGTGCCCGTAATATATCTGCATTTGCACTACATAAAACTCAGGCTTTTGCATGAGGAACAGGATTGGAATTTTTGATGCTCCTTTATTGAAAAAATACTGCAGTAAAGTTTCTTGTTGACTTTCCTGTTTGTGATGTGCAGCTTTCCTGTATTATTCATTTTGACGGTGCTTCTAAAGGAAATCCTGGACAAGCTGGTACCGGAGCTGTACTTCGAGATCTGAATGGAAGCTTGGTATAAACTTCATATTTTTATTAATAAAGTTGATTCCCAATTCTTTTACTTGATATTCTGATGTAAGAATCTATGTAGATATGTAGAATACGTCAAGGCTTGGGAATCGCAACCAATAATGTTGCTGAATATAAAGCTCTTATATTAGGATTAAAGAAAGCTCTTGAGATGGGTTATACCAGTATTCAAGCGCTAGGTGACAGCAAACTTGTCGTTATGCAGGTTTATCTTCTCTTGCTTTCTTTTCCTTCTGCAGGCCAAGTTATTTATGTTGCTATCTTTTCACTAAGGAAAACCACACTCTGTGATACATTTAACTAAGCTATAGTTGTGTCATATGTGAAGATCTTTGCTGTCTTTTATTTACTCATTCATGAGTGATAAGTGAAAGAAGGGATGTTAGCCTGTCTTTTATGTAACTAAATAATTACTTTCTGACCCTGGGCAAAGGCAAATCACTTACCACGCAAGCTTTTTTCATTCTAGCTGTGATATTAAGGATGGAATTGCTAGTATTTTTCCAATGTAATCACGCACCAAGAAATGATAGTTCATGTCGCTTTTTTCTCTTAACTTCTATTCTTGATTTTCTGCATTTTCTTTCTTAATACAGGGCCAGTAATGAGCGTGTATGAAACTGAACCATGGCCTTCATCGCCGGTTTTATGTCTTGCATTGGAAGTTTTGTCGTGCCTAAACTCATACTATGTGCCTTTAGCATCACATTTCATGCCTTTGCAGGCTTTGCTACAATTTTAAAAAGTGAACATGTTTAACTTTTTACTGCAACTTCTATTCTTGCTGAGACTGTTTCATGCCATTTTCTAATTTGTCCTCAATTAAGCTGATACTTTTATTAGTTCAAAACTTGACATTACTCTTCAATGCAGCTTCAGGGTTTATGGAGAGTCAAGAATCAAAACATGTCCGATTTGTATGCAGAAACAAAGAAACTGAAGGACCAGTTCTCTTCTTTTGAGATTACTCATGTTCTAAGGGTGGGTATGCTGCCTTCGATCCTAGAATGTAACAGCTTTTGGTGCCTTGCAATATCTATTACCTTTTTTCCGGTTACGTAGACAATTATGCAGCAGTTTGGCTAATTATGCATATTTAAATTGATTACTTGCAGGAACTGAACTCTGATGCTGATGCACAAGCAAGTTTTGGTGTCCATCTTGCTGGTGAGTTACCCTCTTCTTTTCCGATCTTTAGGAAATTTTCTGGGTTAGGGGTTGACGTGTCTTGTGCTGTTATAGATGGTCAAGTACAGGAGGTTTTCCAGTAGCAGAATCATCTTGCTCCTGCATTCATTTTTCGGCTTCCCATTTTTTAGCAAGGGAAAACAAAATTCACACAAGTGAACAAATTACAGTATATGAATGATAATTGCTTTTGAGGGTGAGATTACTCGGAAGATACACCAACATTATTGGCACTGCGACATCTAACACTTCTGAGAACTGACCTAATGAAGACAACAAAAGTGGGAAGATTAGGTGTCATCAAGATCTCAGTTACTATATGGAGTTGCTCTATTTGATCTTTTAAAACTTAAAGAACATCGAATGTTCCATGTTTGTCGGGATATTTGTCAAATGTGAGCTCTTCCCGCGGCCCCTTTTTTGTCAAAGACCAACTTTTGGTTAATCATTGCAAGTTTATTAGTTATAGGTTCTAATGTGACGAACTTGTGAAGTTGAATATAGTTTCTACTAAGGGTTTGTTCACTCCAGTGATTCACAAAAGTTGAGACGACATGATACCACGATACGAATCGGATACTAAAAATGGATTAGTGTAGTGGATTTCCATCCAGGTTAGTTAAACGGGTCAACACGATATGACACATCTTACTAAATAGGTCTAGTTAATGTTGAGATTTCCAATTTAAAGATAACGCGCTTGAACCCGTTTAACACAATTGCTACACAAATATAGGATATTAATATTGAAAATTAGTTTAAAATTACCAAAAAAAAAGTAGCTTAACACGACAGGGACCGGACACGAAAAAAGTGGGTTAGTGTCAAGATATTTCGAACACGTTTAATTGAATGGGTCAACACGAGACGACAAGTTTATTGCATGGGTTGGGTTAGTGTCAAGGGTTGTCCAACCCGTTATATATGACACGAACACTTAAACGACACGAACACGACCTTTTTGCCAGCTTTAGTTCACTCCCCTTATCTTTGCTTTACTTTTCTTTCTTATCTTAATTTTTCTGAACTTTATCAACTTTTCTTATTTTTTCTGAAATTAAAAAAAATAAGATAAATAGAATATACCCTATGCCGTAGAATCACTAGGATAACTGATAATAGAATACATTTTTACCTAAATAGTCAACCATTTTTTTTTTAAAAGAGAAAGTCGAATTCTTGTGTCTATGACTATATTCCCAAACAAGTAAATTGGGAATGTCATCGAGTATAACTGGTAAAAATTTTGTCCAAAATATTATAATGTGAGATTTTGCTAAGATAATTACCGCTTAAGTTTAAAAATATTAAATTTCAAATTTTTAACACATATTAGTTAAAAATGTCTAGAAAAAGCTCTTAAGGATGATAAAAAAATAAATGGTGGAAATATATAATTTTTTTTAAAAAATTTACACATTTTTCTTTTCAAGCCGTTTATTTTTAATCTGCACACTTTTACTTTAAAATTGGGACATCTTCTGTCACCTTTCCCATCTTTTCAACCCATCTCAATACTCATTAGTCATATATTCTCTCCCTCCAATATTTTATGTTTTTTTTATATATATTTTTCCCAACTCTTAGACACTATCTCTCATACTTTTGGCAAATTATCTTGTTTCTGCCCTAAAGTGAACCATGTAAATTTTTTGGAAACGAAGGTAGTACTAGTTAGGATATTATAGTAGATTAGTAGTATTTTATTACTCCATTTGTCCCATATTAGCTATAACAATATGATTTTTGTAGTATGTACTTGCCCCACTTTGATCATAATTTTTAATTGTTATATAAAAACAAATGGTATAATATAATATGTAAAGATTTATATTAGTGTACATTTTGAGGGAGAGGTGGTAGGCTCGGTGGAGTCACACAAGTGTACCACCCTGCATTCCGGGCCTTGCAAATTCGAATCCTCATCCCAACAATATATTGGGGCACTACTTAGATTGTTTAGCCTTGTATCCAAATCCTAACTGGTGTCCCAGCCTGCATGCTAAGAGAAACAAAGAGGGGTTGGTCTTCGGACCAATTATCTTTCCTAATAAAAAATAATATTAGTGTACATTTTCAACATAATTAACTTTTTATAATTTCTAGCAGGGGTTGATTTTTGGGCCGGATTCACAGGCTTGGTCCTGATCAATTTTTCAGTCCGACATTTACTCTGGTTTTAATCCGATCAACAGGCCTATCTGCCAATTTTTATCACCAGAGCTTCAAGACAATGTGTCAGAAGATGTGAATATCTCAGCAGTACTCTCTACATTTTTGTTCTCAAATGTGACGATTGCACACGCGTGAGTATAACAGAAGCAATGACATTACTTAAGTCTAATATTCTGACTTGTAAATGGCATGGAGTTTTAAGAAAATGAGTGAGCAGCAACAAAATGATGCACAATTTTTTCCCTCGGAAAAAAGTAAGAAGTACTCTGATGTGTTCGGAAGCATTACATTAGGACTCCTATATAGTACTATAATTATACAACAGCTCTTTGAAAGCACAAAGGTGCAGGATTTAGGAAGAGCTCAAGGTAGGACCTTCGCAAAGAAAATGAGTAACTGCAAGTATTCATACTTTTTACGATGTACCTATTTTTGTCCTTAGTTTTTTAAAAAATCTGAACACTTGAAGCAAAAAAATAACAAACAAGCTCCAATTTTAGAGATGCTACATTCATTCAACAATCTCTACAAATGATCTGATCATCTAGGTAGCCAAGTGCACTACGGTTTACAAAAGCTATATGTCTGCTAGTTTGCTATCAAATGGAGTAAGATTTAATGATGACAAAGCTATCTCGTGAGTTCCCTGACTACGACTATATCTGAAATTACTTCATAATATCAAAATTCTCGAAGGCGTCTCTACTTGTTGCATCACTTGCATCCACTAGTCCATTCCTTCCAATCTTTGTCTACGTTTTCTTGAGCCCACTTGACAGCTGCCCGTGCAGCCTGAGGTCCTCCAGGCAATCCGCGTTCATTGAGAGTATCAGCCATATCAACGAACGGAAGTACTAGCAACGTACCAGGTCCCCCATATTCGGTGTGCAAGAAGTTATCGAAGATCTGTTAACCATATAACACGAGGATCAAACTCATAAGAAAGGTCAGAAGAATGGAGCCTCTTAAGTACACAGCTTTTATCCAATCTTTTTGGTATGTTCTTCACGAGGGACTCAAAGTTTCTAACTGTTACAAACAATCAGAAACTTTGCCCTGATACAATTAATCGCCCTATTATGAACTAAATTTGTTCATAAACAATACGGAATTAGGAACACCTCGTCTTTCAATAGAGTAGACATGATTTCATACAACTTTCAGCATTTTCTATCTGTGCACCTGGCAAAGCAACCGACCAGCAAGTACTTGACCAATCTACAAGAATGTCCAAAATTGATTTTTCAAGAGCTTCTCAGATTTCAGGGATGAAATCAACCCAGAAACTATTCCTTCTCTAATATTATTAATATACATGAATTCAGCACCAATGGCACATACATTCAACTTTAATCAAAATTATGAACACAATATAGATAATAATTATCGAATTGTTTTATAGAGAAATCAGACAATGTTTATTGAATTGACAGTGGATTAATTGGCTGAATTACCTCAGTGCAGATGCCCACAATTTCTTCCAAATGATCTCCAAAATAATCTTTCTTTGATAATTTGTTGAGAAGATGGGTCTTAAACTTCTCTGTCTCCTTAATTTTCGCAGTGAAGACAATAGTTAATAAAAGAAAAGTGCCATAAAAATTGAACAAAGTGAGTGTTAGAAACTTACAGATTCAGCAAATTCAGGAATAGGGTCTGGAAATTTATACTCAGCTGCCCTGCAAATGAGATTTTTTGTGGAGTGAAGGTATTTGGGTAAGGGAAAAATCCATGAGTCTGAGGTTAAAGTTTTAAGACTAAGAGCAGGGGATTGAGAAGAAGAAGAAGAAAAGGGTGAATTTGAAAGAATAAGACTAGATGTGGTATTGAAAAGTGAGGAATTATGTAATGCAAGTGTAGTAGATAGAGCAGGAGCTATGCTCCAACCCATATTTGACAAACCACAAAGCTATCCTCCCTCTCTATCTTACGCCTTATCTGTTATGACTTCTTGCAACTTTAGCCCACTTAATCACTAGCCCGGCACACGATGGATATTAAATTTAAATTCAGCACAAGCACAATGCTCAGGCCCGTCCTATATTAACCACAAGTAAATTGTAAGCTCATTTACATGGCAGTGGCGGAACCAGGAATTTGAATCTGGGGATACGGACGTACAACAAACACAAGAATAGTAGAAAAAAGTTCATAAAAATTGTTCAATATCCAAAATATCCATAGTCATACAACCAATTTTGTTTAAAAAATACATAAGATTAAACTTCAAACTTGACTTGGGTGTATCATTTGTCATTTCCTAATTGAATTCATAAAATTAATTGTCAATTTCAGTTTTGAATTTCAATAAGCAAACCCTAACTAATTGATGAACAATGTCCACAGTCCACATTCAACAATTTACTCTAAATATTCAATTAATCTAAGAAGCTAATATATATAAACTTATAAAAGTAGGAAAATATGAAATTAAAACACAAAAATTAAAACCTAACAACTTATTGACTTACTGTGAGAGTCGAACTTCAAAGTTTGAATTAAAGGCGACGAAGACGCGAAGTCCTCAACTCCTCACCGCCGACACCGCGTGTCATTTCTTTTTTTCTTTTTTTTTTAAGCTGATTTTTTTTTTTGAATTTGGGGATACAGCTGTACTCCCATGTACCTAGCTAGGCCCGCCATTGCCTATGGCTAGCAATCTGTTCAAGAATTTCTGTCTTGTATACTTTATTGGAATGTGCTAAAGAGATGTCTATAGATAGTGAGTTGAATAGAAAGTGTATGAACACTATCACTATGAATAGAGGAGGTAAATCAAACTATAAAAGATATGTTAAGAAGTGAAATGCAAAGTTCAGTTATATTGAATTCTGTTGGTGATATACTGATATATAGTAGGGTTTTTTTGTTAGAAACAAACTTTTAAAAATTACTTTTTGCGAAAGACAATCTTTTAAAAAAATTAAGGCAAAACACAACCTTAAATTAAATTTTTTTGGCACGACACAACCTTTGGCCGGATTTGAGGGTTGACTGGCTGGATTCCGGCGTTGACCTAACCCCCTGCCAACCCAACCCCCACCCCCTTCCCCTCCCCTCCACCCCCCCCCCTCCCCCTCCCCTCTACTCCACCGCCGCCGCCCCCACCCCTCCCCCACCCCATCGATTCCCCACCCCCCCCCTCCCCTTCGAACACCAAATGCAACACCGGACGACGCGGATCCCCTACCCCCCACCCCTCCCCTTCGAACACGGCGCAACACCATTTTCAAAAACACACAAGATCCAACTCAGAATTCTAATTCGAAGGGTTTTGCGAAAATCGAAGGGTGGGGGGGCTGCAGAAATCGCGGGGGAGGGGTGGCGTGGGGGGAGGGTTGAGGAGGGGTTGCGTAAATCGCGGCGCAGGGGGTTGCGAACTGGGGGAAGGGGCGTTGCGCGGGGAGGGGTTGGGGAGGGGGCCGCAAAATCGCGGCGGAGGGGTTGCGGAAATCACAAGGGAGGGGGCGCGGGGAGGGGTTGGGGAGGGGGCTGCGAAAATCGCGGCGGAGGGGGCTGCTGCAGAAATCGCAGGGGAGGGGGCGCTGGGCAGAGGGGGTAGTCAATGCCGGAATCCGGCCAGTTAACCCTCAAATCCGGCCAGTTAACCCTCAAATCCGGCCAAAGGTTGTCTCGTGCCAAAAAATTTTACTTTAAGGTTGTGTTTTGCCAGAATTTTTTTAAAAGGTTGTCTTTTGCAAAAAGTAATTTTTAAAAGGTTGTTTCTAACAAAAAACCCTATATAGTAAGAACTAATAAGTGCTCTGTTAGATCTTTAAATGTTCACAATGGTTTATCTTGATGCAGGGTCTTTGCCCTTCGGTTCTCAACTTCTCATAACCACCTTTCTCCAAATTTGCATGCCAGGTAAGCATGAATGCATTGTTGAACATTGTATTCAATTTATATCATGCTTAATAATGTTCAAATTTATTCACTGGAGGAACATTTTCAATCAAATAATCAATCAATAGAGCTGTCAGGTCTTCTAATTTGATCCTGCTTATTTGGCACTGGATATGACCCTCTTCTTCTTAGTGGAAATCTTAGACAGTTTTCTTGAATGTGTTCATCCTTGATGAGGCTTGGAATGTAGAAGACCTTGCATGCATAGAATTTAGCTGTTCCAGCTTTTCGTTCGTGCTCTTTCCATGCATTTCTATGCTCTTTCAGATGATAATTCTATATGGATTTCTAAAATTTAACATAGTATGATGGGCATGTACTCCATCAGAAAGCTACAGGTTGAATAATTTATCACTTTATCAGTCATTCTACGAATTTGTTGGAGAAAATCGTGAAAAAAGTCCCAGCTGCATGATTAGTTCCTAATTATGAAAAATATTTTACTATTCTTCCTACGATTTTCTGTCGGGTTAAATGTCGGTTGTTCGATGAAAAAAATACCCTTCGCTGAAGCTGTTTACAGAGAAATGCTTCATCTGTGGAAATAAATGTACGCCATCTGATGATTTTTTTCAAGACTACTGTCTTGTGTCTTCAAGGTTTCTTGCAGATCATGAAAACATGATATCTTCGGTTTGATGGTAATGCTGGATCTGTTGCTGGCGCCATCAGGTTTGTTTTCAGATTCATGGAGGGTCATGTGTTTTCGTCTAGAATATGATATGGTTTTCTTTTTTTTTTTCTTTTAAATGCAATGCTGCTGTGCTATGTGTACTTGTGTAGGCTGTAGCATGTTTTGTTTTCCCTGGGCTTCAAATAAGTTGTGTCAACTGAAATTTGACTTGTTTGAAGTTTGAACTTATTGTACTTGTGATTCTAATGTATCGGAACTTATCTGAATCCCTGAAATAAGTTGGAATAAGTTGAACGGGACACTATCTTAAAGTCAGTTTTGTTTTTGGGTTATTTGCACAACAGTTGCCATTGTGTTACTTCTGACACTTATCAGGTGTTTGAGAATGTCTGAAGTGTTTGTTCTAGTAGTTCCAGTTGGTGTCTGCTGATACGCAACTCTTGGATTTCAAGTTTAACATTTGTGCAGATGCACCGTCCATGGTTGGAACTGGGAAGAACGTTAATAATGCCACTCAGACCATTCTCCCTGAGGTGTCCAGTTATATATCATCCCATTTTCCACTTCTTATTCCCATCAAATCCAAGTACAATTATCTTCCAATACTCGCCTCACTTCACAAACTGTAAAGTTTTAGGTTTAATTTTTTGTGTGTTGCCTTTTCATTCCTTTTCCTTCAATATATATAGTACAAGTATTATGGGCAACTGAGGATTCTTCCCAAAGATCAATACATCAATCAATCATAGTTTCCTAAAATATGTAGCTCAATACCCCCCTCAAGTTGGAGCATGGGGATTATAAATGCCCAACTTGCCAAGAAGAGTATCAAACTGAAGCTTTCCGAGAGCTTTGGTGAAGATATCGGCAAGCTGCTCTGTAGTATGCACATAAGAAGGAGCAATGAGGCCATCTGTGATAGCGTCACGGACAAAGTGACAGTCGACCTCAATATGCTTAGTGCGCTCATGGAAGACCGGATTTTTGGCGAGATGAAGAGCGATTGATTGTCGCGAGAAGAGACGAATAGCAAGTGGGATGATGAATGCCCAAACTGAATAAGAGACCTTTCAACCACTTTAACTCACATGTAATGGCGGCCATGGATCGATATTCGGCTTTGGCCGATGAACGAGACACGGTGGCTTGTTTCTTGGTCTTCCAAGCAATGGGAGAAGCACCAAGAAACACCAACCAACCTGTGAGAGAACGACGAGTGAGAGGGCAAGCGGCCCAATCAGAGTCACACCAACCAGTAAGAGTAAGATTACTGTCAGCGCGCAAGAGAATGCCCTGACCGGGAGTACCCTTTAAATAGCGAATGACGCGCAAAGCGGCATCCCAATGATCTGTACGAGGTGCCTGCATGAACTGAGATAAGATATGCACGAGAATAAGCCAAATCGGGGCGAGTAACCGCAAGGTAGATAAGACGACCAACTAGGCGCCGATAAGGCTCGGGGTCATCAAGAAGAGCACCAGTAGCAAGACCAAGCCAATGATTCTGCTCAATCGGAAAACCAACAGGCTTAGAACCCAGGAGACCGGCTTCGGATATAATATCCAAAGTGTACTTGCGTTGACAGAGAAATAAACCAGAGGCACTGCGAGCCACCTCAATACCAAGAAAATATTTTAAAGGACCCAAGTCCTTCATCTTAAAATAGTCACAAAGATAGGCTTTGAAAGCCCCCAAAGCAGCAGAATCATTGCCAGCAACAATAAGATCATCCACATAAACCAAGACATTGATCTGAACAGGTCCCTTGGTGAGGGTGAATAAAGAGTAATCAGAGTAAGATTGTAAAAAACCATACCCTGTTAATGCAGATACAAGTTTTGCAAACCAACATCGAGGCGCCTGTTTAAGACCATAGAGAGATTTGCGAAGACGGCAAACCATATTGGGCTGAGAAGACTCGAAACCAGGAGGAAGTCTCATGTAAACTTCTTCCTCCAGATCTCCATGGAGAAAGGCGTTGTGAACATCCATCTGATGTAGCTCCCAATTTTTAGCTGCAGCGATGGCAAGAAAGGCACGAACAGTGACCATTTTGGCCACGGGAGCAAATGTTTCGTTGTAATCAATGCCTTCCTTTTGATGATTTCCAAGTACCACCAACCGAGATTTCTGACGATCCAAATTACCAGTAGAATCAAATTTGTTACGATACACCCACTGACTACCAAGAACACGCTTACCTGGGGGCAACAACTCCATGGTCCAGGTGCCATTAGCTTCCAAAGCACGAATCTCATCTTGCATGGATTGCCGCCAACCTGCATCCTACATGGCTTCTTTGAAAGATTTTGGTTCCGTAATAGAAGTGACATTAGCAATAAACTTTCTATATTTCACAGAAAAACTTTGACAATTAATGTAATGTGCAATAGGATAGGACTTACCGGAGGAATGCAGAGGAGCAGCGGGAGGCGAAGATGGACGCTCTACTTTGATGGAGTTGGTAACATAGTCACGAAGAAGGACCGAAGGAGTCCGTGTGCGAAGACCGCGGCCCAAAACAGACGGAGCAACAGGGGGCCCAGTTGAAGGCCCAGCAGTAGAGTCAAGATCCATAGGGGTGGGTTCGGGATCAGCAGCGGAAGAAGGAGAAAGATTGGGCTGGAGTTGATGAGCGGGCTGGGGAGAGTTATTGGGCTGGTGAGCAGGAGGGGACGCGGTTTGGGCGTCAGCAAAACCGGGTGAGGTAAGGGAGATGGGAGTGGGCTTGGGGTTGTTGGATTGGGCCGTAGTGGGAGAAAAGGTACTGGGAGCCGGATTGTGGCTTGGGATAGTAGTAAGTTGAGAGTGAATTGGTGAAGGGAGAGGAAAGATGGGCTCAGATGTAGTGGGCTGAGTAGGAGGAGTAAATGGTGGAGGTGGGGCAATTTGTGGAGGATTTGGAGTGGACTGGGGCAGGGGATTAAGTTGTGGAGTAGGAGATGAGTTAAAATCAGCAAAATCAAAGTGAACATCATCATGATGAGTGACCAAGGTATAAGGGTCAATGTTGGCGGCTTCGGGGTCGCAAAAGGGAAAAGTGCCTTCAAAAAATTTAACATCTCTTGAAACCAAAAACTCCTTGCTATCAAGATCAAATAACTTCCATCCCTTTTTTCCAAGAGGGTAACCCACAAACATGCATTTACGACTCCTACTACCAAATTTATCGCCTTTAGAACGATGATTATAAGCAAAACATAAGGAGCCAAACACCTTAATAGCATCATAGGATGGGGGCCGATTAAACAAGAGTTCATAAGGGGTTTTATTTTGAAGTAATGGAGTGGGAGTGCGATTAATGAGATGAGCGGCGGTGAGAACACTTTCACCCCAAAAATAAATTGGAAGATTAGCATGAAAACGAAGAGCTCTACCCACATTCAAGATATGTTGATGCTTTCGTTCAACCCGCCCATTTTGTTGAGGTGTATGAACACAAGAGGTTTGGAAAAGAATACCATTGGCGGTAAAATAATCCTTGAGACAAATTGAATTCGGTACCATTATCACTTTGTACAATTTGAAGAGTTTGGGAAAATTGGCGATCAATCATAGCAATAAAAGCCATAAACATAGAAAAAACTTCAGTTTTATCAACCAACAAATAAACCCAAACAGCTCTAGAGTAATCATCCACCAATGTTAAAAAATACCGAGTGCCACAAGAAGATACATGTCTATATGGACCCCACAAATCACAATGTACTTTTTCAAAAATTCTACTAGCTTTATGATCACTAATGGGAAATTTAGTGCGAGGATGTTTAGCACGAAAACACACCTCACAACCCTTATTCAAACTACCCTGCAAATGACGAACTGGAGGAAGTAACTTGACGATCTTCTCTGAAGGGTGACCCATGCGATGATGCCAAAGGTCCAAGGAAGCAGTAGCCTCGCCAACCGAAACATGAAGCGCAGAAGTTCCACCTCCAAAGTAGTAGAGTCCATTTCTCCTAACCGCTGTTCCAATCAGATTCCTCGACGGGTCCTGTATAACACAAACATCAGAATTGAATTGAACAACACAATTCATAGTCGCAGTTAACAGAGAAACAGAAAGTAAATTGCAATGTAAATGAGGAACATAGAGAACATGAGTGAGAGTAAGGGTCTCCGAGAGAGAAACATAACCCTCTTGAGTAGCCATAACAACAGCACCATTGGGCAGACCCACAGGACAATCAGGAATACAAGTGAGATCAAATAATAAAGAAGCATCGCCGGTAACATGATTAGAGGCACCTGTATCAACAAGCCAGTCAGTAGTAGTGAACATACCGTGCAACCGATCATCGGAAATTTGTGTGTTACCAAGGAGTCCTGCTAATGCCTTCCATTGGTCGGCGGTAAAAAGGGGAAGATGGAGGGCGTAGCGGCCCCGAGAACCATGCCCTGGGACGAGGCAGCAGCCACAGTCGTGGCATTGGCACGGACTGAATCGCGAACACGAGCAGCAGGGGCAGCAGTGGCTCGGCCACCCCCACGTCCAGCAGCAGCCGCGGTTTTACGTTCCTCCCACCAGGCAGGATATCCGTGAACTTCGAAGCAGGAGCTTAGTTCATGCCCCGACTTCTTGCAGTGAGAACAAAGCAGGTGCGATTTATCTTCGCGAACTCGCGCACGAGGCTGTGATGAAGAGGAGGCAGTGCTGCCACGCGGAGCAATACGAACAGCATAACCGACCACATCATGCGGTTCGTCAGAGTGAGATTTAGCCAACCGAACACGTTCCGCTTGCACAACCAATTGATAAGCCCTATCAAGAGTGGGCAAGGGATCTTGGGAGAGAATATTAGAACGAACAGTGCTATAATAATCAGAATTAAGACCCATCAAAAAATCATGCAGTTTACCATTATCGCGACGTTCTTCATGTAATTGACCAGCGGAACAAGAAGAACAACATTTGCAGTCAATAAGGGGTTCATGATTGTAAAGTTCTTCCCACAAGACGGTTAATTTACCGAAATAAGATGCAACATTCATGGACTTAGGTTGCTCACAACGTGCAAGAGAAGTTTTTAGTTGATGGATTCTAGGACCATTAGCCATAGCAAAACGAGATTTTAAGGAATCCCATAATTTTTTAGCGTCGCGATACTTGGAAAGCGTACCTTTAACCTCCGGGGAGATCGTGTTCATGATCCATGAGATAAGCATGGCTTGAATAGTGCTCCAATCAGCAGTTGTACATGGAGGAGAAGGACAGGTGATCGTGCCATCTAAGAAAACCCATTTGCGCCGAGCTTCGAGGGCCATTTGCACGTCGGATGCCCAGTGCTCATAATTGTCGGCTGTGAGGCGAGAAGGTGTAATGAAGTCTCCCGGCCGGTCTTGAGGGCCGAGGAAAAACGGGGAAGTAGGAGGAATGGTAGGCGGCAGTGGAGGATGCTCCTTGTTGGCGTCACCAGTCATGGTGAGGAATGCGGTGGACGGCTAAACCAAGCCTGATACCATGTAAAGTTTTAGGTTTAATTTTTTTTGTGTTGCCTTTTCATTCCTTTTCCTTCAATATATATAGTACAAGTATTATGGGCAACTGAGGATTCTTCCCAAAGATCAATACATCAATCAATCATAGTTTCCTAAAATATGTAGCTCAATACAAACCCATATTCATACCCGTGGCACCCCCGACAAATGTTGGGGTGGTATATAGTATATATCAATCAATCCCACCCCATCCGTCACGCTCCATCTTGTGTACCTCTATGATTTCATAAATCTATTGTACAGTTTTACCAATCTTGGGCAAAATGGGTTGTTATCAATAACGTGCAAGCAGCTACGAGAAGCTTTGTTAAGAATACGGGGCAAGCAATTCAGTAATGGTTATATTCCCATGCAAATTGCCATCATATTGTCATCCATATCAGGCTATTACCGCTGGAAGCTTTGCCCGTTCAATGATATGAATATTCAAATGTGTCTATTTTATACCCCCGGTCGTGGGCGGATCCAGAAATTTCCTAATGGTGGTTCACCATCAATTACCGTTCACTAAACCAAAATATTTTTTAATGGAGTACGTTTTCTCTTCATTATTAAATCTGAATATCAACAATTTAACTAAATCAAGATGTATCTAGTGGCACCAATAACATAATCCAACATTTATAACAATTCAAACATAATGCCAGTTCAATTTTCAAACACCAATAACACTCAAATCAAATCAAAGTACAACAATAAAATCCAACATTTATAACAATTCTAAATTATATAATCTGAAATATAAACACCCATAACAAGTGAAACAACAATTTATTTTCCAATTCTAACGAAATTGATGAAACCCTAATATGTAAAGTAAAACAAAAAATCAAGAATAAAAGTACCTAGTGGCACCGTCCACCGAGTTCCGACTTCCCTTTAAATCAAGAAGAAGAAAAAAATCAAGGGTTGAAATAAACACTTATGGGTCCCAAATTTTTTTTTGTTTTGTTAATTATTGCAATTAACTTAATTTTGCAGTTAATCCAATTTTGTTAGACTTAGCTTCCCTTTAAAGTTTAAGCTGTTCTCCTATCTCCTTCGTATGTTTTGTCTTCTTCTCAACCATTAATTCTTGAAGTTAAGCTGCTGCCATTAATCTTCATACATTGCCATAGTTCACAGAGGAAGAGAAGCAAATTTCGTTGTTGACTCCTTGGCCAAACAAGGACTGAACAGGGGATCCAAATTTCTCTCACTTTTCTTGCTGTGCCTTTCCCTCCCAAGTAATGCTTTGCAAATCTGAACTTCGAAATCAGCAAACAAAACACAACATAACAAAGGTTCAATACCTTCAATTCAACTTATCCAACAAACAAATCTCTAACTCTTACGGTATACAATCGAATAACAGCACCAAAAACCAGCATATTTCGCTGCTGCTAGACTTCCAAAATTGAATTGAAATTAGAGAAGAATCGCAAATTAAATTCAAAAAAAAATCGCAAATGGGTAAAAAGATCTCAAAATTGAATTGAAATTAGAGAAGAATAATTTCGAATCTGAAAGAGATAGAGAAATGGAGGAAGTGAAGCGATGGGAGGAGAGAGTGGGGTAAAGAAAAGTGAATTTTCGCTGTTGCTAGGCTTCCATTCTTTGCTTTCCGCTTCCCTCTCTTCTTTGTTCATGGGCGCTGCCACCATGGCTTGGTGTTGCAGCTGCTGTGGTGGTTGTTGTTCGCCACCAGTGTCGTCTTCTGGAGTATCTGCGGTGTTGCTGGTGTTGCTTCCCGCAGCTCCTCCTTATTGTTATTAGTTGGTGCGTGGCTTTCAATTGAATTTGAATAAATGGGATTTATTGAATAAATGGGTTTGAGATGAGAGAGAATAGGTGGGGGTAGATTAATGGGTAAAGGATGAAGAAGGAGAAGGGTAGAGGAAGAAGAGGGGGGAAGCAAGTTAAAAAAAAACGGGTGGGGTAGAGATTAGAGTCACGTGACCTTATTACCTGAAGTAGCAGGTTAAGTGACCTACTAGGTCCAAATAAAAATGAGTCAGGTAATAGTTAGGCTTGCCACTGGATTATTGATAGTTGGGACTTATTAAAGAGAACCGCTCATAGTTGAGCCCCATAGCGTCAATTTTTCCTTTTAAAAATACCCACATCCACATGTGTTGTGAATGACCTCAAATTTTAAAGTTTTAGAGTTTGCCCAAAAAAAAAAGATTGTACAAAATTAAATTACAATAATAACGAAAAGGTTATTACTTCTATAAACATTATATTCCTCACCTTTCATATCACTGATGAGTATAATTTTGAAATGAATTAATTTTTTTGTGGAAATAAATTATATATTTATATTCTAATTATTAAGATTAAATATTCGAGCTTATTGTAGACATGTTACGCTCTCGTTCTTTTGGAGTGATTTAATGAAAATTCGGTTCAATACCGTTCAAATAAATTTCTTTCACGGTTTCAATTCAATTCGCTTCCGTTCATTCGGTTCGGGGTTGATTTGTAATTATTTCCAATTCTTAGTTTATTCATCGTTACTTGAATTATTTGGCTTTTCTTATTTTTAACTCTTAGTAACCTACATCATGTACTGATGGACGATAAGTTTCTTTGGAGAATATTCAAGGAAAAATTGTACTCTTTTATGTTCTTTTTAATGCTTGCTTTATGTATAAAAGCCATATTTAATTGACTTTCAAACTGATTTTCCAATCTAAATAAGTTTTATTCAGAAAAATCGCTTATAAATATACTTAATTAGAAAAAAGCAAAAAATGTTTCAATCAATAAATTTGGTTTATTTTATAGTGAACAGAGTGGACTATGTTATATATACTTTCAATTTTTACTTTTGTTATTGATTTAATAGTTTGAAAAGTTGAATCCTGAAATATAATAATTTTGTATCTTATAAGCACGTATATTCCACCTTTATAGCAGAACTATTTTAACTTTTTTAGGTCATGTACTAATAAACATACAAATTATAACCATTCTACAAAACCAATGTCCTCTCATCATACCATAACAAAATATTTTGTTTCCTCTTATCTCTGGAAAGTAATAAACTTGGTTTCTATTATTATTATTATTATTATTATTATTATTATTATTATTATTATTATTATTATTATTATTATTATTATTATTATTATTATTATTATTATTATTATTATTATTTTGTAATGATATCATAGATGACATGATTCTTAGCATAATGGATGGACACACTTTAGCTAACAAAAAATACTCTGGATTATTGTGGTTGCAGGCTTGCAGCATAGATTCTATGGAAAATCTATACCATATGGAGGTGACAAAGAGGTAGCTTATAAAAAGGAAAATTTGCAAAAAAAAACCTTTTAGGAGTTCATTTTTGTGAAAAAAAGCCTTATAAAGCATTTTTTGCGAAAACAAACCAAAATCAAATTTTTTTTGCGAAAACAAACCAAAATCAAAATTATTTTTGCAAGATGAAACCTAGCCACCACTACGAAAAGCCCGACCCTCCCTCCACCCCCTCAGGCGCACCCCACCCCCCCCGCCCTTCCCTCTCTCCTCTCCATTCTTCCCTCTCTCACCCTCCCCCCCTCTCCTCTCCTCTTCCATCCCCCTCCCAACCGCCGCGCCACCCGAAACGCCCCCACCGCGCGCCACCCGTAACGCCCCCCACCGCCGCGCCACCCGGAAACTATGGTTTTCATTCTTCGATTTTTGATAGTTTTCGTTTCATTTGTGGTGGTAGTGGGTAGTGGGTTTCGTGGTTGTGGTGGGGGTTTCATGGTGTTACGGTCATGTGATGGTGGTGGGTTCGGATTTTATGGGTTGCGGAGGGGGGAGCTGCGGGGATGGGGTGGGGCATGCGGTGGGGGGGATGGACGAAGGGAGAGGAGAGGGGAGAGGGGGGAAGAAGGGAGAGGAGAGAGGGTAGGGAAGAAGGGAGAGGAGAGAGGGTAGGGGTGAAGGGGGGTGGGGGCCGCCGCCCGAGGGGGTGGAGGGAGGGGTTCGGGGGGCGGGTGGGGGTGGGGTGGGGCTGCGGTGGTGGTGGGGCTGGGCTAGGGGGTGAAGTGGGGGCCGCAGGGGTGGGTGGGGGCCGGGCGCAGTGTTGGTAGTGGTGGCTAGAGGTGGTCAACGCCGGAAATTCTATGGTCAACACCGGAAAATGATACTAGGTTTGTTTTCGCAAAAAAATTTGATTTTGGTTTGTTTTCGTAAAAAATGCTTTATAAGGTTTTTTTTCGCAAAAATGAACTCGTAAAAGGTTTTTTTTGGCAAATTTTCCTTATAAAAATGCAACTACACAAGGGTATCTTAGTTCAACCCAAGCATTGGCTGATTATGCAACTATCATACTTGACCTTAAGAAGAATCTCACTGCTACTGAATCTCCAGTTGTGGTCTTTGGAGGTTCCTATGGAGGAAGTATGTTTGTTTAATTATTTTAACATATCTTTTCTGTTATATTGTTATTATTTTATCCGACCACTTATCTAAGTTATTGAATTTAATCATAGTATTCTACTACCCCTGTTCCTAAATAATCTACATAGTCAGGTACTTGAAAAAATTATGAAAGAGAGAGCATTTGCAAAAATTATGTATACTTAAAAATTAGAATACTATTATTTGTTATTTTTAAATAATTAAATTTTTTTATAAACATGTATAAGTGACAATTAATCTAGAAAGGAGAGGATGTGTTTTTTTTTTCGTGCATTTATTGACACTTTAATTGTTGTTAATAAGAATATAATTTGTATGGACACGCACAATGGGTCATGGATGCATAGGAGATTTATATTTAAAGCTTTATATATTTTTGATACATTATTTATCAACAATGTTATATATTCATTTATTTATTTATTTTGTTGTTGTTGACGTGTTAGCGGCTTGGTTTAGGCTGAAGTACCCACATGTGGCTATTGGAGCTTTGGCTTCTTCTTCTCCAATCCTAAATTTTGGAAATCTCACTTCTCCTTTTAGCTTCAACAATATTGTCACTCACGATTTCAGGGTTTATCTCTTGTCTTTTCACTCGATTCTTTTTATTAAGTTTAAATCACAAGTTCATTATATTCTTGTCAATTTAATAATAGTCTTTAACATATTATTAATAACTTTATTTCTTATTAGTTGCAACAGTTTGACCGGTTTACTAGTTAGATACTAATTTTCGTGGAAATTTTTGACTGATGTATGAAAACTAATTTTCGTATATTTAGATGTGATCCTAATGTATATTTCCAATATATCAGCTTCAAATTAATGGTACAAGTTTCATACTATTGGCAAGCCTAAAATTCCAAATGGAGGTAGCATTATCATGGATCTACATTATACTTTCTTCCTTGATGCTAGGGATGGCAACGGGTCGGACTTGGACCGGATTATGCATAATCCGACTCCGACCCTACAAGAAGTCGGATTTTAAATCCGACTCCGACACCCGACTCCGAGCCGACTCAAAATCCGAACACCCGACTCCGAATCCGACCCGACTTAAAATCCGCACATCCGACTTAAGATCCGAACATTCGACCCCGAATCCGATCTGACTTATTTTTCCACCCATTTTTTATAATAGAGAAGTCTTCTATAATACAATAATCTAATCATTACAATTTTTTTCTAATAATCATATGAAAATCTTATATAGTACAAATAATCTAAATATTACTATTATTTTTAACAATCACTTCTTCAATGGGAAAATCTTATATAATACAATTGGCTGAAAGTTGAAGTTAGGTTATACATAAATAAGACATTAACATAAAACAGAAAAAAGGATTAATTCACTTAAAGTCGGAGTCGGATTCGGATGTCGGATTATTTTATGAGATCCGACTCCGACCCTCCTCCGACTCGGATTTGGACTTTTAAATGGAGTCGGATTCGGATTATTTTTTTGTCGGAGTCGGCTCGGATTGTTTCCTTCGGATCGGAGCGGAGTAGAGTCGGATCCGGACTGGATTGCCATCCCTACTTGATGCGATAACATATGGAGTATAATATATTCCAAATACTACTACATGATACTATACATAAAACTTGCAAGGGATATATAAGGTGATGATGTTCAGTGTTACATTTGATAATTCCCACTAAATACATGGAATAGAACATAAATAGATAAAATGTCCAAATTTATGGGTTGAAATACCAGTAATAGCATCATATCAAAGTTGTTTCTGATGCATAAGAAACTTTTTTGCATTCTGTCACTATTAAGATTGATCTTTCATTTGTCATGACACCAGAAAATGGCAATTACATCAAGACAGTGAAAGCCACCTAATAAAAGCCCAAAACACAAAAATATTTCCGATGATTTGTTAGTTGATGGCCCATTGGTCCCATGTGTAGAAAATTATTTAAATGACAAATAATCAGTTTGTAGTCCTAAGAATCTTGCAATTTCAAATTACTGTCATAATTGGTAGGAAAATTTGTCAAAAAAAAAAAACATTTTAAAAGTACAATTTTGCGAAAAAAGACCTTTTAAAGCATTCTTTGTAGAAAAAAACCACAAACCTAATTTTTTTTGCAAGATGAAACCTATTCGCATTTTCCGGTGTGATTTTTGAGATGCATATGGGTGGTGTTGCAATTAATGGAAATAGGGGGTTAAAGAAAGATAAAAAAGCCACCCCTATGCACCTCAAAAATCGCACGGAAAATTGGGAATATGTTTCATCTTGCAAAAAAAAGTAAGTTTGTGGTTTTTTTCTGCAAAGAATGCTTTAAATTTTTTTTTTTCGTAAAATTAAACTTTTAAAAGGTTTTTTTTGGCAAATTATTTGTATTTCTTGTTTTTTATATGGCACTAGATCTAATTAGTATGCCAATCAGGAACCAAAGAACTAGCGGCAAAGCTTGATTCTTAATTAGAGTATCTTCTCATCACCTTATGAAGCAATCGAGTTTAATTAAAAAATATTAGGTCCAATCAGGTTTAAACATAGAGGTGATAATACGTTACGAGTATGGACAAGTTTAGATAAAAAAAATCGTTTTTGGTTAGATCATATGGCCCCATGACCTTATATTCTTTCGGATTTATTAGCTCTTATTTAAGCTTGTTTTTGTAATAGGAGGATCTGTTTCTGTTAATAAGTTGTTACAACAAACTTATTAGCGGGAAAATCAGTTTAACTGATTTTCTATAAATACCCTTTGTAAATCAGGAATAGAAATTATTCAGAAAATAAAACACAATTCTATCTTTCTCTTCTCTATTCTTCTTATTTCTCTTATTTCTCTCTGAAATATCAAGGATAGTTTGAGTTGCTCAAACTCTTGGTTATAAGTTCATAGTAGCTAACAGTAGCTATTCTAAGCTACTGTTACATTGGTATCAGAGCATTCAACATCTTGAACAAGTCTTCATTTTAATGCAACAACATACTTTGTTTGCTAAGAAAAGTAAATGTTCATTTGCTATGGACAAGGTAGAATATCTTGGTCATTTTATTTCTGGAAAAGGGGTTGAAACTGATCCCCAAAAAGTCGCAGCAATAATGAAATGGCCTATTCCGAAAACTGTTAAAGAACTTAGAAGCTTCTTGGGGTTAGCAGGTTACTATAGAAAATTTGTAAGAAATTATGCTTGGGTGAGTAAGCCTTTACATCAGCTTTTGAAGAAAGGTGAATTTCAATGGACTGTAGCTGCTACTGATGCTTTTGAGACACTTAAGCAAGCTTTAAGCACCACTCCAGTATTGGCCCTTCCAGACTTTTCCTTGCCATTTGAAATTGAAACTGATGCATCCAATACTGGTATTGGAGCTGTGCTGATGCAACAAGGTCATCCATTAGCTTTCTTGAGCAGGGCTTTAGGACCTAGGTGGCAGAAATTATCTGTCTATGAAAAAGAATTGTTGGCTGTAGTTACAGCAGTGCAGAAGTGGGAGCAATATCTCTCAGGGCAGAAGTTTGTAATTAGGACAGACCAAAAGAGTCTCAAATGGTTGTTACAGCAGAAGATCTCAACTCCATTTCAACAATTTTGGTTGTCTAAGCTCATGGGCTTTGATTACATCATTCATTATAAGAGTGGAAGTGACAATGTGGTTGCTGATGCATTGTCAAGGGTTTCTGGTTCAGAAATTCTTTGTTTGGCTTTGTCTGTTTTGAATTCAAATTTGAGTGATGTCATTAAAGCTAGCTACAGTTTAGATGACAATATTCAGAACTTAGTTGCACAATTGCAACAGGGAACTCAGTTAACTCAGTTTACTTTCATTGATGGCCTCTTAAGGAAGAAGCACAAGTTGGTTATAGGTCCTGATGATTCTCTTAAACAGCAGATTTTGACTTGGCTACATACTTCAGCTCAGGGTGGGCATTCTGGTAGGGATGCAACTTTACAGAGAGTCAAGTCTCTCTTTTATTGGAGAGGCATGACAAAATTTGTCACTCATTTTGTCAGGCATTGCTTGGTGTGTCAAGCTAACAAGCATGAGAGTGTAGCTTCACCTGGATTATTACAACCACTTCCTATTCCTAAGGAAGTGTGGGTTGACATTTCCATGGATTTTATCTCAGGCTTACCTAAGTCACAAGGGAAGGAGGTAATTCTGGTGGTGGTAGATAGACTTAGCAAGTATGGTCATTTTATGACTCTCAAGCATCCTTATACTGCCATGGAAGTTGCTCAAGTTTATCTAGATTCAGTCTTCAGATTGCATGGATGGCCACAATCAATTGTTAGTGATAGAGACCCTGTGTTCATCAGTCAATTTTGGCAAGCCTTATTTACTATTCAAGGCACAAGCTTGCTATTATCTTCAGCTTACCATCCACAAACAGATGGTCAAACTGAAGTAGTTAATAAATGTCTTGAGAATTTTCCGAGATGTATGTCTTTGTGAAAATCCTAAGGAGTGGTCTATGTGGTTACCATTGGCTGAATGGTGGTACAATACTAATTACCACACTTCTATTCAAGCTACTCCCTATGAGATAGTATACGACCAACCTCCTCCCCGTATACCTACCCTATTTACCCGGGGAAACAAAGGTAGCAAGTGGTAGATAGGTCATTACAGAAAAGAGATGCTATGATCAAGCTTTTGCAATTTCATTTGCAAAGAGCTCAGAACAGACAAAAGGTGCAGGCAGACAAAAGAAGATCAGAAAGAAGCTTTATGGTAGGGACATGGGTTTGGTTGAAGCTTCATCCTTACAAGCAAAAGACTTTAAGAAATGTATCTAATGAGAAATTGTCGCTAAGTATGCGGGGCCATTTCGGGATACCGCAAGCCATAGGAAAGGTTGCTTATAAGCTCAACTTGCCCGACAATGTTGCGGTTCACCCAAGTGTTCCATGTCTCTCAATTAAAAGCATTCCAAGGTGCGCTCCCGGCGATTTCACATATTCCATCTTGGTTTCATGGGCAATGCGATTCTACAACTTTGCAACCATTGGCTATATTGGATAGGAGAGTTATTAAACATCAAAATACAGCACAAGTGCAGTACCTTATTCAGTGGGAAGGCATGCGCATTGAGGAAGCAACCTGGGAAAATGCTGAATTTTTTGAGCAACAGTTTCCCAATTTTGTGATTTCTTAGATGATGTTGTTAGTTTCATTTTTAAACAGGAGTTTTGTTGAAGCAAACTTGTGGGCAAGTTTGTTGTTAAGCAGGGAGGAATGTAATAGGAGGATCTGTTTCTGTTAATAAGTTGTTACAACAAACTTATTAGCGGGAAAATCAGTTTAACTGATTTTCTATAAATACCCTTTGTAAATCAGGAATAGAAATTATTCAGAAAATAAAACACAATTCTATCTTTCTCTTCTCTATTCTTCTTATTTCTCTTATTTCTCTCTGAAATATCAAGGATAGTTTGAGTTGCTCAAACTCTTGGTTATAAGTTCATAGTAGCTAACAGTAGCTATTCTAAGCTACTGTTACAGTTTTTTCTTAGAATAAGTGAAAATAAGATGAGGAGAATTGTGTCTAATTACCTCGTCTTACTACCCCTTCCTTTACCGGTTACGTATTTAGTTTTTGTTGGAAAACAAACAAATTCTTTTTCAAAGTAACCCTTTTTTAGGTTTGATATTTTCAGAGTGAGAGTGAGAATTGTTACAAAGTGATTAAAGGGTCATGGGCACAAATTGAAGAAACCGCACAGCAAAAAGGAGGGCTGGAAAAGCTAAGATCATCTTTTAATATTTGCAAGTAAGATTGACTTTTATGTCCCCCAAAAATTAAAAAATATGAGGAAATAAATTTTGTGAAATATTTTCTGTTTCTAATTTGGATTTTATGCAGGAACATTACTATTTCTGCTGAAAATATTGAGAGTTGGTTGAATACGGCTTATGTTTATACTGCTATGAGCCTATGACAGACTATCCTACTCCCTCCAACTTTCTCAACCCCTTGCCTGCTTTTCCAGTTAAACAGGTAACTTATTTTTTGCTGAATAAAGTGTTAGTTCTAAACTTGGTTAGAAATTATAAATCCAAATTTTAAGCTAACCCTTTTAGGGTGTGTTCTCTTCACCTGAACTTATCTGAATTGAACTTATTAGACCTGATTGACCTTTATTGGAACTTATTTATGAGTGTTGTGTTAGACCTGATCAGACCTAATCTGAACTTATTAGCCCTGAAACTTATTTTTAAGATGAAGAGAACACACCTTATAGGTTTTGTTATAGTTATTGCTCTTATACTAGTTTTCTGTTAGCAATTACTCCTACCGTCCTACGTATTAGTTGTTTCAGCACATCAAATGATGACATGACATTATTTATAGATTGTCCCATATGTATTTCATGAGTAACATCTTTTATATCTTTCGTTTTGTTGTAATTGCTATGTTTTGACTTTTACACAATTAATCATATCCTAACTTTGACCATATATACGTTTTCTAATATATACTTCTATAAAATACAAATTACCATATAAATTATTATTAAATTAGTACATCTTGAAAACCGTTATCCCATAACTCAAAGCTACTCCGAAATTTATCACCAAATACATTGTCATCACAAAATTTTACTAGCTAAATTAGACTACTAAGTCGAAAAAAGAGTACATGTACCTAACTGGCAAATTGTGAGTTATTCAATACCTTATAATTTTTTTTGTCTTTCTATTTCCTATACTTTTTCAACCATACCTCGAACCATAGGAAAATAATAATATCATATTGTTGCATATCATAGCAACTTCTAGAATAGCACGTCAGATGAATAAACATAATTTGCGAAAAGAAGGGATGAGATACTTATGTAATTACGGTTAATCTAATGAGTTTTCATGGGCACTTATTAAGGGAAATTCCACTTGGTACCACTGTACTTTGGGCTTTTCCATTTAGTATCCAAATTTTTTTTTGGATTCCATTTGGTACCATTGTAGTTTGGACTTATTTTATACTGTAACATTATATTAAACAAAACATTTGTTTGGGGGTTAAATAGGGTTAGGGGTTTGCCTGATTTTGCGTAATTAAGGTTTTGGGAGTCGTTTTTCTCCTTAACGACCAAATTTAAGGTCCAATTTCGTGAAAAAAAACAAGTAAGCATTTCTTAACACGTAAAACGAGGTTCTAGTCGTTTTACTCTAATTTCGATTTCAATTTTAGCACGTGTTCTCAATTTTAGCGTGAGAGAACAAGAGGGACGAGTGAGCTGGACGGATAATTGGGCTTGGGGATTGTGGGCTCAGCGCTGGACTATTAAAGCCACCAACCAGTAACCAGTAAATGATATTGGGCAACATTAACCGCTGCGGTTAAAAGAATCGGTTTTCTTAAGGACCGCAACGGTTGTGTTCCCAGGTTTCCCACCCAAAATTTCGAGGATTCACCGATTCGGTTATCTTAAGGACCGCATCTGTTGTGTTGTGACATATAGAGTTTTTTCCACTAGTGTCTGTATGGATATTTTCCCGAGGATGCTAAGCCTTGCTGAAGATTTACATCAATTTCAAGGTATCAAAGTTACGAGAAGAAGCCCTGCAATTTCTCATCTTTTTTTGCAGACGATGCTCTTCTTTTCTTCAAAGCCTCTCATTCTTCATGCCATTCCTTGAAACTAGTTGTTGATAGGTTATGCACGTGTTCTGGACAACAGTTAAATCTTCAGAAATCATATGTGAAATTCAGCCCTAATATTCTTGCGCATAGTATGATCGAGTTTAAAGGCATTCTTCAAATGTCTCAATCAGACAATATGGGTTCTCACGTAGGGGTGCCTATTGATATTTCAGGCCCAAAGGTTCTTGCTTTTCAGTTCCTAATAGATAAAATTTCTAAGAAGTTAAATAGTTGGAATACGCTTAGATTATCTTAAGCTACAAAGGTGATCTTGTTGAATACAGTAGTGGTAGCCATGATTTCTCACATCTTTGCGATTATGGCCATTCCAGTTACTACTGCCAACAAAATTTTGATTCAATGATGTTGTCTTTCTTGTGGGGTTCGGGTAGTAGAAAAGGTGTATATTGGGTTAAAAAAGAAATCACTGCTCTTCCAAGAGGCATGGGTGGACTTGGAGTAAGGACTATTAACTTAATGAATCAAGCTTTGCTCATGAAACAAGGTTGGAAGATTATTACCCAGCCTCATTCATTGGTAGCTAGGGTTTTAAACGTGGACATCAAGCCCTCAAAAGAACAACACAGGTTACGTTTTTCTAATTGGTTGGTATTACTTGTATATTTCATTGAGGTTACACTTATGGACTAGATAATATTACTCTGTGGTGACCCGTAGTGGCTGTATGGATGCATAAGGGTTACTCTTTTGAGGAAGTGGAGTTACTCTTCTAATATTCAAAATATAAAGATAAAGGTTATCAATAGAACAAAACATGTTACTTCTTTTAATTGGTTGATTTGACTTGTATATTTAATTGAGGTTACACTTATGGACTAAATAAAGTTACTCCGAGTTTACCCGTACCGCTCGCATGAATGCATAAAGGTTACTCTAATACATTTATACGACGTGTTCCGGAGATGCGGCGTTTTTATTTCAATCATTTTCGACGAATTTGGGAATGAATGAAAGATAGAGTTTCTTGCTGAAATCTGTTTTTTCCTTTTTTTTGCCTTAAATAAGTTCTTGGTTTGTTTGGTTGCTTGCGTTTAATCTTGTTTTGCGATTCTCTTTCTTCTCTTTCTTAATCTTTTTATGAGGTTGATTGCGAATTTTGAATTTCGAATTTATTTGATTGGGATAAGAAATGATTCATTTTAATAATAATGATGTATGGTCCAATTTATGAACTTAGGCTTGGTTCGCGCTCTCCGATTCTGCTCGCCTTGTCCTTATTTCTCGGCTTCGTATTTTGATTATCTGAAATCAACCTCCGTGGCTTCTGCACCTATTTCTTCTCAGGTTTGAGTCTTTTTTTTAGTTCTTCCGCACCTATGATATAAATGTCCAACTTTGAGTTCATAATTATGAGATAGGGTTAGGTGCGGTTGAAATATGGCTGCAAGATTCTATACTAAATACAAGGCTTCTTCTTGATGCCTTCTCTGGTGACTAACGTTGAGTTTGAGGGGCTGGGGTTCCCTATTGCCACACACACTCAAGATATATAAATATATATATATATATATATATATATATATATATATATATATATATATATATATATATATATATATATATATATATATATTATATATATAAAAGAAGTTACAAGATTGTCCCATATTATCTCAGAGATATGTGAATAGATGGTAGTCTTATGAAGAAATGAAGCTACTTTTCTAATATTCAAAACATAAAGATAGAGGTTATCAAAAGAACAACACAGGTTACGTTTTTCTAATTGGTCGGTATTACTTGTATATTTCATTGAGGTTACACTTATGGACTAGATAATGTTACTCTGTGGTGACCCGTAGTGGCTGTATGGATGCATAAGGGTTACTCTAATACATAAATGTAGCCACACGAGATTACTCTTTTGAGGAAGTGGAGTTACTCTTCTAATATTCAAAATATAAAGATAGAGGTTATCAATAGAACAAAACAGGTTACTTCTTTTAATTGGTTGATTTGACTTGTATATTTAACAGAGGATATACTGATGGACTAAATAAGGTTACTCTGAGTTTACCCGTATCGCTCGTATGAATGCATAAAGGTTATTCTATTACATTTATACGACGTGTTTTGGAGATGCGGCGTTTTTATTTCAATCATTTTCGACGAATTTGGGAATGAATGAAAGATAGAGTTTCTTGCTGAAATCTGTTTTTTCCTTTTTTTGCGGTTTTTTCACCAGGTACCCCTGAGGTTTCTTAATATTCACCTGGTACCCTCGTGTTTTCCAAAATTCACCAGGTACCCCTAAGGTTTGGAAAAATTCCTGAAATGCCCCTGCCGTTAAGTTTCTGTTACATTCTTAATTCACCAAATACCCCTTAGGTTTGATAAGTTTCCAACCACATTCTCCTCCTCCTCCCCCCACCCCCACCCCCACCCCCACCCCCACCCACCCAACCGGAAACCACACCTCCCCACCCCCACCCACCCCACCGGAAACCCTTCCCCACTCTCTGCGGCAACCACCGGCCTCACAGCCCCCTCCCCCACCCACACCACTTGCCTCCCCCACCCCTCGCGAGTAACCCCCATCCCTAAACCCGGATTTCTTTGAACAATTGGTGCTTGATGATTAAGAGGGAGATCGGGGAAATTTTTTTGAATCCACGAACCGAAATCCATCAAAAATTTGAATAAAATTAATACCGAAGTAGTGAGGTGGTTCCCGTTTGGTCTCCCTCAAGTTCTACCTTTGCGAGATCATTATCTAAATGATGAAACGGCAATGAGACCCAGTTCCTCATTCTTGCGAGAGGCATCCACATTCTCACGAATTGGTGAATTGGAGAGGAGGGAGGGGTGGACTGGGAGTTTTGCGCGAGGGGGTGGTGGAGGGGTGGGGGTCGTTCGCAGGGGGGAGGGGATGGGGAAGGGGGAGGGGGAGGTTTTCGGGGCTATGGAAGGGAGGGGGAGGTTTTCGGGGGTGGTTACGTCGGTGGTTGCGGTGGGTCGGGTAGGTGAGAGATGGTGGGGTTAGGGGTGGTAGGGCTGCCGGGGGTGGCGGTGCTGGGTTGACGGTGAGGTGGGGTCGGGTTGGGGTCGGGTTGGTGGTGTTGCCGCTGTTGGGTGGGGGCTGCAAGGGTGGGGTGAGGGGAGGTGGTGGGGTTTAGGTGGTTAGGACATTAGGGTGGGGTGGGGTCAGGTGGTGAAGTTAGGGGTTAGGGAGAGATATAGGTTAATTAGGGTTTAAAAGTATTAATTAGGTTTAATTAGAGTTAATTAGGATTAATTAGTATTAATTAGGTTAGTTAGGGGTTAATTTGGTTGATTTAGCCTTAATGACTAACGGAGTTGACGACCGTTAGTCATTAAGGGTATTATGATGATTTTTCAAAACCACAGGGGCACCTGGTGAATTTTGGAAAACGCGAGGATACCAGGTGAATATTGAGAAACCTCAGGGGTACCTGGTGAAAAATCCGTTTTTTTGCCTTTAATAAGTTCTTGGTTTGTTTGGTCGCTTGTGATTGATCTTGTTTTGCGATTCTCTTTCTTATTCTTTTTATGAGGCAGGCCCGTCCCTAAGCCAGGGCAGGAGGGGCGGCCGCCCTGGGCCCAAGGATGGCAGGTCATTCATTATTCATGATTTCTTGCCACAACACTTGAATAATTGATCTCATGAAATTAAACAAGAACAAGTGAACAATCACATTGCATGAAAATATGTGCATCTACAAATTGTAACATAAATTTTCTTATCATTTAGTTCCATGAAACAAACATGAATTAACAAGTTATACCAGAATTTCGAATCATAAGTTTATAACATGTAAATTATCCCTAAAAACATGAAACAACATATATGAGATAAAGAAAAAATAAGTTGAATTCATGAAACAAACAATAACAACCGCATAAAACCAATCACATGAAGTAGATCTTAAAACTCGCAATTTCACACCAAAATTCGCAACAAAAATCGTCTAAACAAGTAGATTCATTTAAGGAACAAAACAAGAACCTGGAATGAGCTTCTGCAATTCGAGCCTCGGAATTTGCGTTTGAGTGAGGAATTTATGTATGAGTGAGGGAAGCTGAGAGGTTTCAATGATGTAGGTTGGGCACCGTGACTCCGTGAGGGTGTTGTATACTATACTATACGGCTATACCTATGTAGTTTAAGATTTTTTTGATGCAAAAGACCCGAAAATGTAACACTCCAAAAGATAAAAAAAAACTTGAATGGACCAGGTTTATAATACTTATTGTGCACCGGAAATCATATAATATAGTATGTTTTCGTTTGCTATAGTCAGTATTCATTTGATATGGTCAGTTTTTGTAAGATATAATCACCTTTTATATAGTCAGTTTTTGTATGATATAATTAATTTTCTGACATAGTCAATTTTCTTATGATATAGTTGGTTTTTTTTTCTAATTATAGTCAATTCTTGTGTGATAAATTTAGTTTGGGTGCACAATAGATTATTCTAAACCCGGTCCACCCAAGATGTATTGAAAAGATAAAATTACATGATATTATTTTATTATTAGCCTTATATACACATGATATAAATATATAATGGGATATTATCTCAGATAACCCTAACATATAGGTCTTTTTCCCAAATAACCCTGACATATATTTTTTTTCCCAGATAACCCTAAACTTGTATTTTGTCATTAAACTTAACGGGATATCTAACAGTGTTAACTATTTTGACATTTATAATGAAAAATCGAATTTTGTTTTTAAAAAAAAAAACAAAAACATTAATGTTCTTCATCCTCTTTCTTTTGTTCTTCATCAATCATGTCTTCATCTCCCTCTCTCTCTCCAAATCCAGATAAAATTCAGCTCAACCTTCTCGCCACCAACAACAACTTATCAACTTATCAACCATTCAAACCCAAAAACCACGAAATCAACCATTGTTAATCCTCCATAATTATAACCTTGTTCATATTCTCTCTCCTCTCTCACAAAACTCAAACTCAATCATACCCAGAAATGCCCCCAATTTAATCAAAACCACAAGTTACTGGAGAAACAACGGAGCAAGGTTCCGGCGAGGACGGTAGCATAATGCGCGGAAGAAGGCGGCGGTGGCGGCAGAAGCATTCTTTGCACTCGTCTCTCCTCTATCTCGCAATTGGGCCGAATTGAGTGTGGTGCGCGAGAACAGCACGCAACAGCAACCAGAAAGGATGAAGATAAGACAACACGCACCAAGAAATAGGAGAACCGAGCGAGCAAGAAAGAAAAAAAACCAGACCAAGTAGACAGACCAATGTACACAATTTTAATTTGAGCAAGAAAAACAGTGATTTTGGGTTCGAATCTTCTACTGATTTTGGGTTGTTCAAATTTGGGGCTTTTTGTGTTCGAATTGCTGTTTAGGGTTCGAATTGGGGATGTTTAGGGTTCGAATTTGCCCAGTTTAGGTTTCGAATTGGGGCTTGGGGCTGCTGGGTTCGAATTCTCCAGCAAGAATTTTCCAATTATAGTGGTATTGGTGATGGTGGTGATGGTGGTGTGGAGATAAAGAACAAGAGAGGGAAGAAGATGAAGAGCAAGAGAGGTTAATTAATCTGGGTTTAATTAAAAAAAAGTTAACACCGTTAGATATCCCGTTAAGTTTAATGACAAAATACAAGCAGGGTTATCTGGGAAAAAAAAAATCAGGGTTATTTGGGAAAAGGGCTATATGTTAGGGTTATCTGAGATAATATCCCATATATAATTACATGATATTTAAACTATTATTAGCCTTATATTTTTATTTTTTGATTGAGAGATGAATTGCCCTACCGGATACTCTCAAAGTAGGGGGAGGATAAGCGAAATCTTTACCCTCAAAGTGCCCCTACTGGGAATTGAACCCCCCAAACTCAAGGTTGGAAGGCACAATTCGAACCACTAGGCAAAGTTTAGCTTGGTATTATTATTAGCATTATACGTATATGATATATTACATAATCACTCTGAAAGACATAGCAAACATATATTGAATTCAAATATTATTATCCTAACTTTTATCATTGCCAAGTGGTAGATAAATTTTCCAAAAGGTACCTTATTTTATACTCCCTCCGGTCTTTATTAGTTTACCCGTTTTGACTTTTGACACTATTCACATACATGACTTTGACTATCTCTTGTGATTTGTACTTAAGGAAAAATATAGTCATGTGAGATCTTGTTAGATTCATCTCAATGTGTATTATCCAAATATCAACTTTTTGTAATTTTTGCTTATTGATAATTAGAGAGATTAAGGTTCAAATTAGTGTATCGACAAATGTGCCCCATAGAAATGGGTAAACTAATAAAAACCAGAGGGAGTAGTAAGTAACACTAGTGGAAAAAAACGCAAGGGCTGCGCTGCAAGGGCTGCGTTTTTTGAAAAACGCAGCCCTTCATTTACGAAGGGCTGCGGTCAATGCAAAAACCGCAACCCTTTTAATGAAGGGCTGCGTTTTTTAGAAAACCGCAGCCCTATAAGTTATAAAGGGCTGCGTTTTTTAAAAAACGCAGCCCTTTATGGGCTTTTTTTTTAAAAAAATTGAAACGAATTCATGGGCTTAAAATGTTAAGCGGGCTAGGGTTCTCACAATTTCCTCTCCCTCATTCTCTCTCCTCTCTCACGTTCTCTCTCACCCTCCTCCCTTCTCCTCCTTCTCTCTCACGTCCACAACAATAATCTCCTCCTTCCCTCCTTCTCTTTCACCCTCCGGCGGCAGCAACACCACGCAACAAATTTTACAGACGAGATCGTTCGTCCTCCTCGTTCGTCCTCTTGGTTCGTCGTTCGTTCGTCCTCCTCGTTCGTCGTTCGTTCACCCTCCTCGTTCAACGAGGGTTCCCAACAAAATCTTCGCCGCCTTGCCGTGCTGTTCTTCCTCGTCGTCGAACTCCGACAGCAACAAGTGATAAATTTTTCGTTTTTCAAATCTATAATTTCTTGATCATTGTTTTGATTAATATTTATGTAATTTCAGATCTATAATTTCTTGATCTTTGTTTTGATTAATGTTTATGTAATTTCATATCTATAATTTTTTCTCTTTTGTATTTTTGTTTGCTTTTTTTTCATTTTTGTTCTTTTTTTTCATTTTTGTTCCTTTTTTTTCATTTTCTTTCCCTTTTTTTTCATTTCGTTCTTTTTTTTCATTTTCGTTCTTTTTTTTAATTTTCGTTCTTTTTTTTTTCATTTTCGTTCTTTTTTTTCATTTTCAGATCTATAAATTTCTACTGTTCTTATTGATTTTCCCTGTTGTAAATTTCTTGATATATTTAGAAGTAAAAAAATGGCAAAAAAAAAAATTTTAAAAAATTTTTTTTAGGTCAAAACCGCAGCCCTTTGTACAAAGAACGGCTGCGTTTTAGGCCCAAAACCGCAGCCCTTCCAATATGGAAGGGCTGCGTCTTTGGGCCTCAACCGCAGCCCTTCGTTGTGAAGGGCTGCGGTTTAAAAACGCAGCCCTTCACTTTTAGTGAAGGGCTGCTACGGAAAGGGCTGCAGGCCAAAAACGCAGCCCTTAGGGCTGTTTTGACCGCAGCCCTTCCGTTTTTTTCCACTAGTGTATATAAATGTAATTAATATTATGAAAATTATGAGTCACCATAATTACATCATAATGATAATAGATAACTATTATCCAGTCCCCAAATAGAGTTTCCATTTCTTTTGGGCACAAGTATTAAAGAGAAATCATAAGTGGGTCCTAAGTTGTATTAGATCAGAATTAAAAATTGAAGTTTTGTACACAATTCATCAATAGTTTATTGAGGAGAGAAAATGTGGGTCACTTTACAAAGTTATATTGTTTATGGGGAAGTGGGTAATATAATAAAAAGTGAAAGCTAAATAATATTTTAATTGATGGACCCATACCAAATAAGGAAATGGGAAATTTTTTGGGACAAACATAAATGGAAAAATGGAAACTCTATTTAGGGACGGAGGGAATAATATTTATTGAAAAAAAAGTCATTCATATTTCGTAAGATTTATACTTCATACATTGTAATAAACTCTAAGAAAATACTATAAATGACATACGAATATCATCTTCGTATTTTTACTAGGGAAGAGAATCGATAATTAATAATAATAATAATAATAATAATAATAATAATAATAATAATAATAATCGACTTTCTAACCTTAAGACAAATGCAACTGAACTAAGCTAATATAAAATTTCAATAAACTACACTAGATAGAAACTGAAAATGAAAAAGTTGTAACATAACCAATTCAGGGAAAGATATAACGAAAGTCAAATGAATTGAATTAAATTGAATTATTTGGTTCGAACCAGAAATGAAACTAACGAACTAAATTGATACCTCTTTCAATTTTTATATATCAATTGACCTTTTAACGTTGAAATGTTCTACACAAAAGCTTGCAACACCATTACAATTTACAATTAGCAACCAAAATCAGACTCATTTTTCACTAACTTTAGTCTCCAAAATACAAAAAAAAAGTTGAATAATCAAAATATTGGCAGTGAACTTTTCACCAACTTCTAAACTTTTATGTTGACAGTGAAAATATAATATATAAATTAATAAAACTTAGAGTAACAGTTAATGGTTAACTGGAAAACCGTATCGAAGAACAGGTTAACCGCCAACGGTTACGGTTAACAAAAATGGCGAACCGAAACTTCCGATTACCGAACCGAAAATGTCGTTTCGAAACGGTTAACCATCCATGAGCACTAGTTAAAAGTGATCAAATAATAAAAAAATGTGACTGACGTGTTATTTAATTTTTGTTAACTTTGTTTCTCTTTGGCTTCTCTCTAATCCTATGTAATGTATTTGGATGATTAAGAATTTAAAATATGAAATTGACCAAAATTATTGGTCAACTTAAAAGTGCACATTACCTAGGGGATTTGAAATTACAAATCAAATCATGCCATTTGAAATTCTCAATTTTAAAGTCAATTGGCTTGCAAAATTTTCTCACCTCTTCATTCTCTTTCTTCAATTCTCTCGTCCCTTCATCTACTCCGATACAACAAATCTCTATCTCTCTCTCTCTCTCGCACCTCTCCATTCTCTCTAATATACAAAAAATATAGCTATTAATATAAATTTTTGATATAATATCAATAAAAGTACATAGAAATATTGTAAAATTAAGGCCCTGTTCTTTTGGATTTATTTTCAGTTCAGTCTAGTCCTGTCCTGTCTAATGTTTTAATTATTATTTTTGTTTTCAATATTACTATTAATATTGTTATTATTATTAATATTATAATTATAATAACAATAAATTTTTATTTTTATTTATTTTTCATTTTCATTTTCATTTTCATTATTTTTTTATTATTAATATTATTGTCATTATTATTGTTTATTATTATTGTAATAATAATTATTATTATTATTGTTATTGTTATTACTATAATCGGTTATTTCACCATATACCCCTGACAAATCAAGAAATTCACCATATACCCTCAATGTTTCAAAAATTCACCATATACCCCTAAGTTTCCGAAAATGTTCACCAAACACCCTTTTTCTAACGGACGTTAGGCTACCGTTAATGTTATTTACAATATTGCCATCATTAACCCCTAATCCCTAATTCTAATCCTACCCAAACCCTAACCCATCCACCCCTAACCCATCCACCCCTCCCCCAAACCCTAACCCACCCAAACCCCACCACCCCTCCCCCCTCCCTTCCACCCCACCCACCCCCACCCCCTCCACTCCACTCCACCACCGCAGCCCATCCCCCACCCCCTCCACCGTCGCTGCCCATCCCCACTGCCCTCCCTCTTCCCCTTCCCCTTCGACTCCCCTTCCCCGTCGATCTCCCCCTCCCCCACCCCTCCCCTTCCCCGTCGGTGCTCCCCTCCCCCTCCCATCCCCTTCCCCGTTGCTTGCCCCTACCCCATCCCCCTCCCCCCACCCCCCCCTCCCCTCCCCTCCCCGTCGATTTCCCGCCCTCCCCCCCCCTTCCCCGCTTGAATCCGGGTAGAATTCGAAACCCACCCCCCACCCCTCCCCGTAGAATTCGAAAACCCCTCCGCCCGAATGAATTAGGCTCAATTTCTAGGGTGGCTCGATTTTTAGGGTGGCTCGATTTCGAATGGTGGAGATGGTGGTTCGAATGGTGGAGAGAGAGAGAGAGAGAGCACGTACGAGAGGAGAGAGGTAGAATTCATCGAGGGAAGAGGATGGAAACAGGGGTGGCTGCTCGTTGATGACGATCGACGTTTACGGGATCCAAGTGGAGGCGGCCGGCAAGGAGGAGGAGGGAGGAAGTGACGGTAGAGAAGGCGGGGCGAGAGAGAGATGGTGGTTCGAATGGTGGAGACAGAGAGAGATATGGTAGAGAAGTGACGGTAGAGATGGTGGTCCGGGCCGGAGGGGAGGAGCGGGGGGCTGCGGCGGGGGAGGGGAGAGGGTGGAGGCCGTGGACGGGGGGGGGGGAGGGGGTGGGGGGCTGCGATGGGGGGAGGGGAGGGGGAGGGGGTGGGGGGCCGGTGGAGGGGAGGGAGGGGGTGGGGGTTGGGCTTAGGGTTGGGGAGGGGGGCTTGGGCCGGGCTGGGCTTAGGGTTGGGGAGGGGGCTGGGATGGGCTGGGCTTAGGGTTAAGGATTAGGGTATTTATTTTAGGGTTAGGATTTAGATTAGGGTTAGGAATTAGGGTTTAGATTTTAGGGTTAGGGATTAATGGTGGCAAAATGGTAAATAAAGCTAACGGTGGGTTAACGGCAGTTAGAAAAAGGGCATCTGGTAAACGTTTTTGAAAACTCAGGGGTATATGGTGAATATTTGAAACATTGAGGGTATATGGTGAATTTTTTGATTTGTCGGGGGTATATGGTGAAAAAACCGTATTATAATTATTGTTATTATTATAATTATTGTTATTATTATTATTATTATTATTATTATTATTATTATTATTATTATTATTATTATTATTATTATTATTATTATTATTATTATTATGGTTAATTACAATATATTAGTATTATATTTTGTATTAATAGTTTTTATTAATAATTTTATTGTTATTATTGTCATTATTATTATTGTTATGAATCATTAGTATTATAACGAAGCTATAATTTTAGCAAATTGTAATATAGTCTCAAAACATCTTTGAATTAAAGCACAACAAGTACGAGTCAATTACAATGTAATACGCATAGCATAGCATAATTTAACGACAAACACATATCTAAGATCCTAGAATTCCAACATCTTCCATATTCTCTATGTTGCCATCATTTTCTTCCACTTCAAGTTGCTCATCGATTTCATCGGCACTTTCTCATCGATTCGCCATGAAAATTTGTTTTGCTATTCCATAGCACACTTTGTCCATACTACCTTTGCGCCTTGCATCAAACATACCGGAATCTGCTCTTCCTTGTACATATACATCATGTCGTACGACCGGGATGCCAAGTGTATGCATTCTAATGAAATTATTAACTGTGAAGCAGGCCATAATGATTGACATTTGAAATTGTAGTGATACTTGTGGCATATTATATAACACTTTCCACCTTTTCTTTAAAATACCAAAGGAACATTCTACCGTCATTCTTAAAGACGAGTGTAGCTTATTAAAATGTTCTTTCAATCCTCTTGGTGGTCCTTTCTATAATTTCGGCGTATGAAGTCTAATTTCGGGTCCGGAGAACGGAGTCATATATCCAAGAGTATTTGGATATGCTGAATCGGCCAAATAATATTTCCCTACAATAATAAACGAGTATGAAATTGTATCAAACATAAATATACTTTGATCCCTCAATAAAAAGAAATTAAATAAAGTCTACCTGGAGGTGGATGCGGAAAAGCGAAAGTAGAATTAGTTAAATTATCTCTCCACAATGTGATATCATGAGCGCTTCCTTCCCACCCCACTTGAACAAATGTGTAAATTCTATCAAACGAACAACAAGCCAACACATTCCAAGTTTTTTCTCCATGGCGATCACGAAACGGCACACCGTTGACATCACCAACAACACATTTGAAATGAGTTCCATCGAGAGCCCCGATAGCATCCTAATCAAAATAATACAATGTTTTTACCAACATATAACTATATATATGTAAAGGTTAGAATAAAGGTTATATGAAATATTACCTTAAAGTAAGGCCAATATTTTTGGCTTTCTCGTACTTCGGGTTGCACCTCTAACAAGTCGCGGTGTGGTCTAATAATGTCAAAGGTCAATGTAACCAACGCAGACACAACTTCATGAAAATACTTGCATATTGTAGATACGGAATGCTTAAAAGTGTCGGAAGCATCGCGATATGAAGCTCCTTTCGCTAATATATATAAACATATACCTACTTGTTCATCTACTTTCACATATTTACCATCATGTAGTAGATCTCTTTCAATCATCAAGTTTACAAGTGAGACGAACATATCTCGATCAAGTCGTAATTGAACTTGACATGACGTAGCATTTTTCGTTAACAACCAATATATGTATTAAGAACCGCTTTCCCCTTCTTCTCTTCTAGGTTGTCTTGTTGATGCCGATGCTTGAGGTGGATCTTCAATTGATCTTCTTAATTCTTCTAATGCTATTATCATACAAGCACTTCTAACGTTATTGTCTTCCATTCTACATAACAGAAGACAAGAAACTAATAAATAAGAATATTATAATATATTGTCAACACACAAAATTCATATATTAAAGAAGTGTGTTAACAACACAAATGCAATGTCAACACACAAAGTTCCACAAGTCTTGAAAGCTACTAATATGTAATACATCACTAAATTTAAATAGGGATATTTCCTCAGGTACCCCTGAGGTTTGGCGTAATTCCCAAGATACCCCCACATTTGGGGAATTCCTCATATACCCCTGAGGTTTGTGTTTGGGCTCAAGATACCCTTACTATGGACGGAACCCCAACGCCGTTAGGTTTTCCGTCCATAGTATCCCCAATTTTCTCTATCCTCCCATTCCCCCACCCACTGCCAACTCCCCTCCCCCAGCCAGCGGCCGACGGCCGGCGACCACCACCCCCACTTCGGCGCCTGCGACCCTACCCCCTCCCTTCGCCGGCCAGAACAGCAGCACCCCCCGGCGTTGGCGCCGGCGACCCCACCTTTCCCTTTCCCCCACCCTCGACACCCCACCCTAGCCCTCCCTTTCCCCATTCTCAATTCCCCCATCCCACCCCACCCCGACACCACCCCCTCCCCCCTTTCCCCCTATTGGAAATGGCCCCCTTCCCCGTCCCCCATCGTGAGTCGACCCCCTCCCCTTCGCCACCCGAGATACGCTTCCCCCAAACCCTTAAACCCACCCCCGAAACCTCCCTAGGGTGCTGATGTGTTGTTGTTCTACTGTTCTGGACGGCGCCAACGCCGGGGGTGAGGAATCGGGAATGGGGAAGGAAGGGGGTAGGGTCGTCGGCGCCGGAGTGGGTGGTGGTCGCCAGCCGTCGGCCACTGGCAGGGGAAGGGGCGGTTGGCAGTGGGTGGGGAATGGGAGGAGAGAGTAAATTGGGGATACTATGGACGGAAAACCTAACGGCGTTGGGGTTCCGTCCATAGTAAGGGTATCTTGAGCCCAAACACAAACCTCAGGGGTATCTGAGGAATTCCCCAAATGTGGGGGGTATCTTGGGAATTACGTCAAACCTCAGGGGTACCTGAGGAAATATTCCATTTAAATAACAACACACAAAGTTCATAGGGAAATCAATTTAACTATCGAGAAGTCATCATATGTCATTCACTCGTTTCAAATAGATCCACTTCTGAGTGTCATTTTGAAGGGACAAGAAGGCATCCGCACGCTTGTCTTCACTCAAGAAATCCACAGCATCCACGAAGAACTCGTCACCTTTTTTCTCAGCTACCTCTATATTCTTAAGAGTATCACTAATCAATTGAGCTTTACTAATGCCACTTGATGAACTAGCAACACTACTAGACAACAATTGAATAACAACGTCAAAGCTAGTTTGTCTTCGTTTAAGTTCAGCAGATTGAACAGTCTCTTCACTTTTTGCTTCGGGAACTAGTACAAGCAAGCTTTTGGGGGTCTAGACTTTTGAAGGGATACACTCTCAGCTGCACCACTTGATAAATTAAGATCCAAGCCATCACCAGTTTCTTCACTATCCCCTTCACCTTCTGGCTCTTCATTGATATTTAGATCCTCTATATTTTTGGACAAGAATGAAAAACTTTTACCCATTGTCGGTGAAAAACATCCACCTACACCATGAGCAGTTGTACCACCAAACAGGTTTTCAAGTGTATATACATTTGCCAACCCTTTCTTAGCAATTATATGACCATATTTTTATTTTTCATTTTTATACAAAGAAAAAGTTCCAAGAATATTAGAATTGATGTGTAATATATAACAAAATGAAATGGTAATGAAATAAGATTACCTCATGGAAAGCTTTAAATCTTTCAGTTCCCCATTCTTCAGCATTGACTGCACCAGTGACAGGGTCAAAGGATACTCCGATCATTCTTGTCAAATCCTTATAAGTTTTATACTGGTGCTTCAAGTTAGCAGCATGATTTTGGACTTGCTTGACTGTTGCATCCCCGTTTGTTCGAGCATTAAGATTCTTAGCAATGCTATCCTAATTTGCCTTATTTTTTTTTCTTTGTCATAGAGTAAAATGTCGATGAGCTTGCTTGTGGTATCCTGATCCCAATTAATTTTTCCCTTTGTCTTTTGCAAATGTATATACCAACAACAACAATCAACAAGAAGGTAATGTAAACATGTCTGAGATATTGTGCGAGTTTAACAATAAAAGTGTATAAGTGCCAATCTAGATTTAACCAGAACAAGGCTGAAGCAGCCATACAGAAAAAATGCTAAAACAAATACCATATCAACAAATTCCACAACTACAACATTCGAACAGAGAGCATTAGCAACAAATCTGAACAGAGAAAATTTTAATTCCACTTCAGCAACAACAACAGCAAATTCGACTTCAAATAGTGGTAGCAAATGCAGTGTTCAATATTAGCAACCCACTATACCACTAAGGTTGGTCAGAAGACTTCCATATGCTACAGTAGTACAAAGTTAGATCCATCTCCTATTTAAAAATTACTTTAACGACACCAAGTTTATATTCCATCTCTCTTCCCAATTTTCTCTCTCCTAATTTTCTCTCTCCTCAAATTTACATAAAACGAACATATGTTCACTATAACATTAGTTGTTGTTCATAGTGATCTGACTGAAGTTCATTTAGAGTTACCATATGTTCATTCTTATTTTTGTTATATTCCTAATTGTTTTCCCCTTTATTGATGTTCATTTATGGCTCAATAACGTTCATTTACGACTCAATAATATTCATTCAAGACCCAATAATGTTCATTATTGATGGATGACTTTTTAAAGAACAATATAAATAAAAAACTAATAGATTTAATTAGTCATCTTATGTTCACTATAGGGTTTCCTGTTGTTCATAGTGCTCTGACTAAAGTTCATTTAGAGTGATCATATGTTCATTCATATTCTTGATGGATGGCTTTAGAGTGGTATGACTAGGTTTTCTTGTTGTTTTTCCTCTCTAATGATATACATTTATTTCCCAGTGATGTTCATTCATGGCTCAATGATGTTCATTCATTTATCCATGTTCATTTTAGGGTTAGATATTGTTCATAGTGCTCTGACTAAAGTTCATTTAGAGTGATCATATGTTCATCATTATTTTTGTTTTATTTCCAATATTTTCCCCTATAATGATGTTCATTTATGGTTCTATGATGTTCATTTATGGTTCTATGATGTTCATTTATGCCTCAATGATGCTCATACATGGCTCAAATAATGTTCATTCATTTATCGATGGTTCATAATAATAATCAATTGACTAAAATATTTTTATTATACCTAAATGTTTTACTCTCTAATAGAATTATATGTTCATTTATGCCTCAATGATGTTCATACATGGCTCAAATTATAATGTTCAATCATTTATTGATGGTTCTTTAAAGAACTTTATTAATTAAAAACAATTACTAGATTCAATAATTCTTTCTATGTTTAAAATAAGGTTAAGTGTTGTTCATAGTGCTCTGATTAAAGTTCATTTAGAGTGATCATATGTTCATTCTTATTTTTGTTATCTTTCTAAATATTTTCCTCTCTAATGATGTACATTTATTGCTCAATGATGTTCATTTATGGCTCAATAATGTTCATTCATGACTCAATAATGTTCATAAATTTATCCATGGTTCTTTAAAGAACCGTATAAATTTTAAAACACTACTAAACTTAACAAGTCATCTTATGTTCATTTCAGGGTTAGATGTTGTTCATTGTGCTCTGACTAAAGTTCATTTAGAGTGATCATATGTTCATCATTATTTTTGTTTTATTTCCAATATTTTCCCCTATAATGATGTTCATTCATGGTTCTATGATGTTCATTTATGCCTCAATGATGTTCATACATGGCTCAAATAATGTTCATTTATTTATCGATGGTTCATAATAATAATCAATTGACTAAAATATTTTTATTATACCTAAATGTTTTACTCTCTATTAGAATTATATGTTCATTTATGCCTCAATGATGTTCATACATGGCTCAAATAATAATGTTCAATCATTTATTGATGGTTCTTTAAAGAACTTTATAAATTAAAAACAATTACTAGATTCAATAAGTCTTTCTATGTTTAAAATAAGTTTAAGTATTGTTCATAGTGCTCTGATTAAAGTTCATTTAGAGTGATCATATGTTCATTCTTATTTTTGTTATATTTCTAAATATTTTTCTATCTAATGATGTACATTTATATCTCAATGATGTTCATTTATGGCTCAATGATGTTCATTCATGACTCAATAATGTTCATACATTTATCCATGGTTCTTTAAAGAACTGTATAAATTTTAAAACACTACTAGACTTAACAAGTCATCTTATGTTCATTTCAGGGTTAGATGTGTTCATGCTCTGACTAAAGTTCATTTAGAGTGATCATATGTTCATCATTATTTTTGTTATATTTCCAATATTTTCCCCTATAATGATGTTCATTTATGGTTCTATGATGTTCATTTATGCCTCAATGATGTTCATACATGGCTCAAATAATGTTCATTCATTTATCGATGGTTCATAATAATAATCAATTGACTAAAATATTTTTATTATACCTAAATATTTTACTCTCTAATAGAATTATATGTTCATTTATGCCTCAATAATGTTCATACATAGCTCAAATAATAATGTTCAATCATTTATTGATGGTTCTTTAAAGAACTTTATAAATTAAAAATAATTACTAGATTCAATAAGTCTTTCTATGTTTAAAATAAGGTTAAGTGTTGTTCATAGTGCTCTGATTAAAGTTCATTCGAAGTGATCATATGTTCATTCTTATTTTTGTTATATTTCTAAATATTTTTCTCCCTAATGATGTATTTTTATTGCTCAGTGATGTTAATTTATGGCTCAATTATGTTCATTCATGACTCAATAATGTTCATACATTTATCCATGGCTCTTTAAAGAACCGTATAAATTTTAAAACACTACTAGACTTATCAAGTCATCTTATGTTCATTTCAGGGTTAGATGTTGTTCATAGTGCTCTGATTAAAGTTCATTTAGAGTGATCATATGTTCATCATTATTTTTGTTATATTTCCAATATTTTCCCCTATAACGATGTTCATTTATGGTTCTATGATGTTCATTTATGCCTCAATGATGTTTATTTATGCCTCAATGATGTTCATACATGGCTTAAATAATGTTCAATCATTTATTGATGGTTTTTTAAAGAACTTTATAAATTAAAAACAATTGCTAGATTCAATAAGTCTTTCTATGTTTAAAATAAGGTTAAGTGTTGTTCATAAAGATGTGACTAAAGTTCATTCGAAGTGATCATATGTTCATTATAATGATCATATTGACTTAAATATTTTAATTATACTTAAATGTTTTACTCCCTAATAAAATTATATTTGATTGGGTCTAGTAGTTGTATTTTCACTATAGGGTCAACTGTTGTTCATAATGTTTTGGCTGAAGCTCATTTTAGAGTTTCAATAATGTTCAGTCATTTATTGATGATGACTTTTTAAATAACAATATAAAGAACAAACTACTAGATTTAATTAGTCATCTTATGTTCACTATAGGGTTCCATGTTGTTCATAGTGTTCTGACTAAAGTTCATTTACAGTGATCATATGTTCATTCTTATATTTGTTATATTTGTAAATATTTTCCTCTCTAACGATATACATTTATTGCTCAATGATGTCCATTCATGACTAAATAATGTTCATTTATTTATCCATAGTTCTTTAAAGAACTGTATAAATTAAAAAAACAACTACTAGATTCAATAAGTCATCTTATGTTCACTATAGGGTCAGTTGTTGTTCATAGTACTGTGATTGAAGTTCATTTAGATTGATTACATGTTCAATCTAATTACCATATTGAGTAAAATATTTTTGTTATAATACTAAATGTTTTCGTGTATAATAAAAAAATATTTTTATTGGATATAGTAGTTGCATGTTCCGTTATGATATTTTTTTCTAAATTTTTTCCTCTCTAATGATATACATTTATTGCTCAGTGATGTAATGCTCAACTGAAAATCTAAATGAACTTCAGCCAGAACATTATAAATAACAGCTGACCCTGTAGTGAAAATACAACTACTAGATTCAATAAAATATAATTTTATTAGAGAAGAAAACATTTAGATATGATAAAAATGTTTTAGTCAATATGATTATTATAATGAACATATGATTACTCCAAATGAACTTTAGTCAGATCACTATGAACAACACGTAACCCTATAGTGAACATAGAAAGACTTATTGAATCTAGTAATTGTTTTATTATACAGTTCTTTAAAGAACCATCGATAAATGAATGAACAATATTTAATCCATGTATGAACATCATTGAGGCATAAATGAACATCATTGAACAATAAATGAACAACATTATAGAGGAAAATATTAAAAATATAACAAAAGTAAGAATGAACATATGATCACTCTACATGAACTTTAGTCAGAGCACTATGTACAACCGCTAAACTGTAGTGAACATAAAATGTCTTATTGAATCTAGTAGGGTTTTTTTTTAATCTATATAGTTCTTTAAAAAACATGGATAAATGAATGAACATCATTGAGCCATGAATGAACATCACTGAGCAATACATGTATATCATTAGATAGGAAAAATTTAGATATATAACAAAAATATGAATGAACATATGATCACTCTAAATGAACTTTAGTCAGAGCACTATGAACAACAGGAAACTCTATAGTGAACATAAGATGACTAATTAAATCTAGTAGTTTTTATTTTATATTGTTCTTTAAAAAGTCATCCATGAAGAATGAACATTATTGGGCCAGGATTGAACATTATTGAGTCATAAATGAACGTTATTGAGCCATAAATGAACATCATTAAAGGGGAAAACAATTAGGAATATAACAAAAATAAGAATGATCATATGGTAACTCTAAATGAACTTCAGTCAGATCACTATGAACAACAACTAATGCTGTAGTGAACATATGGCCGTTTTATATAAACTTAAGGAGAGAGAAAATTAGTAGAGAGAAAAAATTGGGTACTCGATGGCATTCGTTTTTTCAAAAAAAGTTGTTTTGAAGCTGTTTAAGATCGCCTTGAAAGTCGTGTTCAAAAAATTACCAAGTTATTTTGACTAGCTTTCTCGAAATTTTTTTTATTGAATTTATAAATAAAAATTAAAATTAGGTGCTTAATTAAGAATTAGATTTAAAATATATCAAATTAGTTTTAAAATTTATTTTATTTTGATAAAGGGGTTAATTAGTTGATAAAGGGGTTAATTCATTGACACTAATTATATTTAGTGTAATTATCATATTTGAGTAAAATATTTTTGTTATACTCCAAAATGTATGATGTTCATTCATATTTGGATATTGTTCTTTTTGTGGTTCTCTGATGTTCTTTCGTGAGTTAAATGCACAGCCAAATCGACCGTCCAAAACAGAGTAGGAGCCGAGCTGCCTAGCTAAACGCAGGAAATGTGCTCAGTCCGCAGCAGCCGTGATCTGATGCCTGATGGGGGGGAGAGCTGTGACCTTGAGCTGCTTCCGCACAAGCAAGGCACTGCGTCTGTACTCTGTAGTGACAAGCACGGGGCCTAGAAACATCAAACACGCATGCTGCGTGCTGGGTAGGGGGGGCTTGTCGGCTGCAGCTCATGTGCACAAAGAAGGGGCCTCACTGCGCACCTTGGCTGCGTGCACACCAAGCTGGGAGTGCTGCTCATTTCGTGTCCAAGCAAGACCAAAACAAAGCCAAACCCTTCCCCTGAGCTCCCACACTCGAACATAACTCCAAACGGCCAACATCAATGCTTACATGCTGCATGTCACCTTGGGACATGACATTTCTTTGAGGACTCTTCTATTACTCAGATAATGAATATGTAATGGTGTCGAACTCTTGACTCCTCAATGTGCGAGTCATTATTCAATCAACCATCAAGCTACAACTTCTACTTGTGACAAAATGTCAACCTCAAATTAAACAATATATCATTTTGCCCTATGAAATAACCGGGCCTCAACAACTAGTTAGGGAGATGTTCTGAAGTTGAGGAAATTTGGTACATCTTAGTGCTTCCACGAAATGTCCAGCTTTCCCATTTTTGATGTGTTAGTATCGTCTCATCTGTTTATAGTTCTTAGTTATAAAGATATTCTATAGAACTTTCCACACTATAGTTTTTTGTTTGATGATTTTTATTTTCCCTATAGCTCTGCAAACTTGTTTCCTGTTTTGGGCCTTGTATGTTTTGCTACTTTTTTGTCCATCACATGCTAGTGATGCTACTAATCCCTCCAACAAGACAAGGAGCTTGAATACTCACATTCTAGCTACATTTTGGCTTGTTTTACCAGTGCAGATTTAACTGAGTTCTGGTTTTGCTATAATGGTCTGCGTGGCATTTGCAACTGGCTTAATGTCATTTTGCCCATTTTTCTATTTTAAGAGGTGAAATGTAGATGTTGCTCTTGATTTTTTTAATTTGTGATCCTTCTCTTCAAGAGTAGACAAAACAAGTTGATTTTGTGGAGGGAATACTTTTGGTTTTTTATCAGTTATTTCCCTAAGGTTTGTTAGTCTAAATAGCTGTACAGACGCATTTGAGATGTGTAATGCTTAGAAAAGGTAGCTAAGAATTTTTTCCTCTTTTAATAAGAGACATTTGCAGATGCTTGATCTTTGAAAGCAAAGCAGCTAATGTCTTTAATGAGTAAATTTGTCTTCAAACTTAGATTAATTTCTGTATGGGTATCTGAATTATGAAGTACAAATCTGTTATTGTTAAACTAAGATCCTTTCTAAGATAAATCAAACACTCCTATGGCTAGCAATCTGTTTAAGAATTTTTGTCTTGTATGTTTTATTGGAATGTGCTAAAGAGATGTCTATAGATAGTGAGTTGAATAGAAAGTGTATGAACACTATCACTATGAAGAGAGGAGGTAAATCAAACTATAAAAGATATGTTAAAGAAGTGAAATGCAAAGTTCAGTTATATTTGAAGGATTTATGTCCTCGACTTAAATGCAATTACTAATTATATTATGGATCGTATTATAGAGATAATAAATTCGTTCTATTGGGTCGTCTATACGTCTTGCTAGAGAATGCTATAGAACTTTGGGTTAGGAAATAATAAACTCAAAGCCCAATATAATGGATCATATTAGGTCACACAAAATACTTGGATCAACAAAAGAAACCTAGAGCCCATAAGGGGCCCTAGGGTGGCCGGCCAAGAGGAAGAGAGAGGAGAATTGATTCTCCTCCTAACCTAATTATATCTATATATTTTTTGGTTAGGCAATAAGGAAATATAAGAGATATCTTTCATTATTCTTCTCTCTCATATTCTTTCCAAAAGTCACAAAAACTCCATTAAAGTAGAAGAAGAATTTCTTCCTTCCAACTAGCATTGGTGGAGTGTTGATCCGGTTGGTGGACCAAGTAGAGGAATCGCAATTGAGGTTCTTAATCCGGGTTATTCAAGCTTTGTGGAATTCACGCTTCAAAGGTAAATTCCTAACTATTATGTGATCCTTGAATGTATATGCATGAGATCCTGTTTTAAGTGCTTATGAATTTGATTCATGAAATTCCGTTTAGAGTACTTATATAATCCTATAGTGGTATCAGTTTTAGCCTCTTGCATATAATTTTTGGTCATAATAATTATGTGTTCTTCACTAATTTTAATTGATTAAGGGGAGGAATTGAATTATGGATGTTTTGTTTAATTGGATTAATTAAATTTGATTTAATCTGCCTAATAAACAATTTTATTTTCTATAATTCGACCTAAATTTTTTTTTAATTATTCGAATTACTTTTATTTGGCCGAATTTTATGAAAATAAAATCATGAATTTCGAAATTAAAATTAAATTTTAGATCTCAATTTTTTCGAAAAATTCGAGAGTTAGATTTATATTATTAATCTGCTTTTCATATTTAAATTGTTTATGTATGATAAATTAATTCATGTGAAAAGAGTTTTATGTGAATTAGAGGTTAATATATATGAATAATGCTAGAATTAAAATAAAATAGAGATTTTATGTTAATTTCGAATATTCACATCATATAATTAATCTGAATTTTCATATTTAAATTGGTTATGTATGATAAATTAATTCATATAAAAGGAGTTTTATGTGAATTTAAGGTTAATTGATATGAATAGCCCTAATATTAATTAAAATAGAGATTTAAATTAATTTGCAGAATTAGGCATAAAGGAGTTTATGTTTAATTTTATTTTGATCACTAAATTAATTTACAAGAAGTTGTGATTTAATTTATTTCCCACAAAAAAAAAAAAAAAAAACAAAGGAGGGAAGGGGAGCAGCACGGCCAGGTGGCGGCGCCGCCACTGCCGGTGGGGCCACGGTGGGTCGCTCCAGGTGGTCCTCGCCGGGTCGCCGGGCATGCGGGCCGTGGCAGACCATGTTGCGGTGGCAGCAGCAGCGTGGCTTGCTAGGCACGTTTTGCTGCTGCCCAGCAGATTTTTAAAAAATTTTTTTTTTTTGAAATCATTAAATCAGATTTTCAGTATATTGAGCAGATTTTCAGTTAAATAATTCCATAATTTTATTCTTTAATCTAATTAAAATTAGTAGGCAAGATATTATATGATAAAATCTTTAGGTGGTTAGGAATTACTTAAATGTTTTATCAACTTACCATAATTAAGAATATTTGATATTTTGATTGATGGCAAGTATAATATGTGATATTATGATGTGGTTTTTATATATTTTGATATAATTGCTATGTATGACTAGTATGGCCCAAATTAAGTTAGAAAATACGATCTGCGCATCGTGATGTATTCTTGTAATTTTAAATACGATCTGCGTATCGTTAAGTATTTTTGTAATTTATTTAATTTAGTTATTATTTAAATTATTTTGATACTTATGTAATCCAAAGACGAAGTCCATCAAGAGAAGGCCCATGGATAAGGTGGATGGAGATCCATGAAGAGTCCAAGAATGAGCCATTGATGATTAGTTCTTAGGATTAGGGGTCATACTAGATCATTTTATTTTCGCATTTTATTATTCTTTAAAATGCTTATAAGTTTATTGTATGTTGGTTGATGATGCGCTAGAGTTCACTAATTCATAACAACATAATAAATTTAGGTCCCGTAAATATTAAGGTTGCTTTTCCAAACATAAAGTACTTATCAAACCCTTAATTAATAGTAATAGGTCATGCCTCCGCAGGTGTTATCATTAATTTTGGGAATATAAGGTAAAATTGCGAATTTTACAACTTAGTTTGGTTGTCCTTAACAAAATTATCAAAAGCGTTTTGAATTTTGAAGCAAGAGATAGTTAAGCATGCGGTGTTTATCCATCTAAACAAGAGTTATAATTTGTTATAATTAGTAAAAGAGTTTACTTACCTTGATAATGTAACGTTAAAGATAAGGCCTCCGTCTGCTTAGTGTTGCATGTTGATAGGATCTTGTAAAACACTTATTCAAATGGGACATTAAAATTGAATAGGTGATCAACCTAGAAACCTTTGCATGTTTTAGGTTACTTTATAAACATAAAATTGAACTTTGCTTTATTTTCTGTCTGTAGATACTATGTCTAATAACAACAACAACAACAACTCCGGTTTCAACATTCGTCCTTTTCTGGAAAAGGACAGACTGAATGGTGAAAATTTCCTTAATTGGGAAAGGACCTTAAGACTTGTTTTGAGGTCTGAGGGTCGAGAGGATGTCATAGAAACCCCACTTCCTGTGATTACTGATGAGTCAACTGAAGCAGACAAACGTCGTGCTAAGCAGGCAAATGATAGGTCTGTACCGATCACTTGCTTGATGATAGCAGCCATGGAGCCGGACCTCCAAAGGAGGTTCGAAACCAAGGATGCTTATACCATCATGCAAAAGCTGCGGGCTATGTTTCAAACACAAGCCCGAGTTGAGCGGTATGAGACTAATAGGGAGATACTTGAATGTCAAATGAAGCCTGGTCTAGTTTGTTGGCCCCCATGTTTTCGCGATGATGGGTCTTTTCGAAAACATGGAACGACTTGGATTCCCTTATAGGGTTGAGTTAAGCTACGACATTATTCTCCACTCATTACCCGACAGCTTCAATCGTTCGTAATGACCTACAATATGAATGAGTCTGAAAAGACTTTGCAAGAGTTGCATGGATTGTTGGTCAACGCTGAAAGGAACATCGCTAAGGTTGAACCAAAGAAAGAGGTTTTGATGGTTCAAAAGGGAAAGGGTTTCAAGAAGAAATGGGCAGGAAAGAAGGACAAAGGCAAGCAAGTTGCCACCGTTGCCGAAAAACCTAAGCCAACCGCCAAGCCAAAGGTCGCCATGCGAAAGCAAGTGCTTCCATTGTCACAAGATAGGACACCTGGAAGAGGAACCGCCCGATATACTTGGAAGAAAAGAAGTCCGGGGCTTCCACTTCAGGTATATATGTTATAGAAATCAATTTGACTTCTACTTCTTTATGGGTATTTGATACCTACTGTGGTTCTCACATAGTTAATGATGTGCGGGGACTAAAAAGAAGTAGGAAGCCGGGCAAAAGGCGAGGTAGAGCTACGCGTTGGAAATGGAGCACGAGTTGTTGCACTTGCCATAGGAAACTATAGTCTACACTTACCATCCGGGGCTTATTTTAGAACTAAATAATTGTTATTTCGTTCCTTCAATAACTAAGAACATAATTTCTGTTTCAATTTTGGATTCTGAAGGGTTTTGTTTTGAAATAAAGAACAAGTGTTGTTCCATTTCTTACAATAATATGTTCTATGCCAATGCTAAATTGATAAATGGCTTATATGTGCTTGATAAGTCGTTACAAATCTATAACATAGATAGCAAGAAACAAAAATCAAATGATTCCAACCTAACCTACATTTGGCATTGTCGAATGGGTCATATAAACCAAAAGCGTATTCACAAGTTACAAAAGGATGGTATAATTCCATCATTTGATTTTGAATCATTTGATGTATGTGAATCATGCTTAATGGGAAAGATGACAAAATCACCATTTACCGGAAAAGGTGAAAGGGCCACGATCTTTTAGGACTCATACATACGGATGTGTGTGGTCCTATGAGCACAAAGGCAAGGGGAGGGTTTAACTACTTCATTACATTCACTGATGATTTGAGTAGATATGGATATATATACTTAATGAAACATAAGTCGGAATCTTTTGATAGATTCAAAGAGTTCCAAAATGAAGTACATAATCAACTTGGTAAGACAATAAAAGCACTACGATCCGATCGTGGTGGTGAATATTTGAGCCAAGAATTTGATGATCATCTAAAGGGTTGTGGAATTCTTTCACAATTAACTCCACCAGGAACACCACAGTTGAATGGTGTATCTGAAAGGAGGAACCGAACCTTGCTAGATATGGTTCGATCGATGATGAGTCTTGCCGATCTTCCGATTTCTTTTTGGGGATACGCTCTCGAAACCGCCGCACACACACTAAATAGGAGCCCGTCAAAGGTCAGTAGAAAAGACTCCATATGAGTTATGGAATGGAAAAACTCCAAACTTGTCTTTTCTTAAAATCTGGGGATGTGAGGTCTATGTAAAGCGGTTACTATCAGACAAGCTTGCACCCAAGTCAGATAAATGTCTCTTTGTGGGATACCCAAAAGAGACAAGGGGTTATTACTTCTACAACCGTCAAGAGAACAAAGTGTTTGTTGCTCGTGATGGTGTCTTTCTTGAAAAGGAATTTGTTTCTAGAAAGACAAGTGGGAGTAAAATAATTCTCGAAGAAATTCGAGATGAGCAACAAATAGACGTGGTTCACACCATGTCAGAGACGGCCCGACAAGACGAAAGTCTAGTTCAGGAGATGATGTATTCAACGCATGTACCTCCTACCGTCCCAATTGAATCAAGTGAAGATCTTCAAGGAGTTGAAGAGAACTCTTCTCTTGATGCTCAGGCCCCGCGTAGATCTAGTAGAGAAAGGATTCCAAACAAGAGGTTGGTTGATTTCCTGTTAACTGAAAACTCTGACATTATGATTTTGGAGAATTCAGAGCCTACTACCTACAAACAAGCTTTAACGAGCCCAGACTCTGAGAAATGGCTTGAAGCCATGAAATCCGAGTTAGACTCCATGTCTGAGAATAAAGTTTGGACCCTAGTCGACTTGCCTAATGGGGTTAACCCTATTGGATGCAAGTGGGTGTTCAAGTTGAAAACAGACAAAGATGGGAATGTCTACGTATATAAAGCAAGACTGGTTGCAAAAGGATTCAGACAAATTCATGGTATAGACTATGATGAGACCTTTTCTCCAGTAGCAATGCTTAAATCAATTCGGATACTTTTAGCGATTGCTGCATTTTATGATTATGAAATTTGGCAGATGGATGTCAAAACTGCATTCTTGAATGGGTTCTTGAATGAGGATGTGTACATGACACAACCTGAGGGTTTTGAGGATCCAGAAAATCCTAAAAGGGTTTGCAAGCTTTAGAGATCCATTTATGGATTGAAGCAGGCATCTCGGAGCTGGAATCTTCGATTTGATGAAGCAATCAAGAAATTTGATTTCATCAAAAGCGAAGAAGAATCTTGTGTCTACAAGAAGTTTAGTGGGAGCAGACTTAGTCTTCTTGGTATTGTATGTAGATGACATACTACTCATGGGAAATGACATACCAATGCTTGAGTCAGCCAAGGAATGGTTAAAAAGTTGTTTCTCTATGAAGGACCTGGGAGAAGCAGAGTACATACTGGGAATCAAAATCCATAGAGATAGGTCTCGAAGGATGATTGGACTAAGTCAAGAAACTTATATTGATAAGGTTCTTACAAGGTTCAACATGGAAAACTCGAAGAGAGGTTTCGTTCCCATGTCACATGGCATATCGCTTAGCAAGAGTCAGTGCCCGACTGAACCTGATGAGTTAAAGCGAATGAGTAGCATTCCTTATGCTTCGGCTATAGGATCTATCATGTATGCCATGATAAGTACTCGACCAGATGTTGCATATGCCTTGAGCATGTGTAGCAGGTTCCAAGCAAATCCAGGAGAAGCACACTCGGATCGCAGCCTAAGAGCATCCTCAAGTACTTGAGAAGAACTAAAGGCATGTTCTTAGTTTATGGGGGACAAAGTGAGTTGGTTGTTGAAGGTTACACGGATGCAAGCTTCCAAACCGACAGAGATGATTACCGCTCTCGCCGTGGTATGTCTTTCGTCTAAATGGAGGAGCAAAGTGAGTCGGAAGAGCTCAAAGTAAAGCACTCGTAGCGTACTCTACGACGTAATCGAAATATTTAGCAAAGCAGTTGAAGCGGCTAAAGAAGCAAGCTTTGGATCAAGAAATTCTTGACAGAGCCGGATATCGTACCTAGTGCTCGGAAGGGATTGAGTTGTTCTGGGATAACAATGGTGCTATTGCGCAAGCAAAAGAACCGAGATCACATAACAAATCCAAACATGTAATGAGGAAGTATCACCTCATTAGGGAGATTGTTGACAGGAAGGATGTCAGGATCTGCAAAGTTCACACGGATGAGAATGTGGCTGATCCACTCACTAAACCACTACCTCAACCCAAGCATGAGTGTCACGCTAGGGCTATAGGCTTGAAGCAAATGTTAGAGTGGCTTTAGATTGTACTAGGTTTAGAGAAACTTGTTACAATGTAAAGACATGGTTTTGCTATTTATGTTTATAAGAATAAATTTTACATTATTTAATTATTGGTTTAGTATTAAATAAAATGTCCAAAATATATCTTGAATTCTATGGTTTTGTCAAATATGTGATTTGATAAATGAAACACCATAAGTGAACAGAATTCATAGAATATTAAAAGTTCCTAATCTAAGTCATTAAACTGGACATGAATGACTTGTTAAAGGGATTAGCATATAAGATTGATTGATAGCACTGTTTCATGGGCTATAGAAACATAGAGATGTTTAATCAATCATATGGATATGTATAGTTGATACATAGTCGAACTAGACCTCGCTTAGAAGTTTTATAACTTCAAAATTATATTAGTAGATTCCTTAAACATGAGTGGAACATTACTTAGCCCAATGATTGGTATAACTTTGATACCGTCAAACGTCATGCCGTAAAAGGGGACTATAAAGGCAAAGCATTCAGAGTTGTGCTAAAAATTGAGTGGGAGTATTGATTACCATAAGATTGAAAAGGTCCTCCTATACAAGATAGGATAGGTGTCTTGGCCCCTTGAAGAGCGAAAATTGAAAAATGCATGGCCGTGCTCAAATGGATCATTCGATGATCATTTGTTTGTCAATTCGAACTCGGATTTCAAGGATTAATTTGAAAACTAGTATGGATGATATGTAAATATGATCATACTATCAAATTAAGACATTAAGAGACTTGAGGAAATTAAACATTGCACACTCGTCTCGGACAAGTGGGAGATTGAAGGATTTATGTCCTCGACTTAAATGCAATTACTAATTATATTATGGATCGTATTATAGAGATAATAAATTCGTTCTATTGGGTCGTCTATACGTCTTGCTAGAGAATGCTATAGAACTTTGGGTTAGGAAATAATAAACCCAAAGCCCAATATAATGGATCCTATTAGGTCACACAAAATACTTGGATCAACAAAAGAAACCTAGAGCCCATAAGGGGCCCTAGGGTGGCCGGCCAAGAGGAAGAGAGAGGAGAATTGATTCTCCTCCTAACCTAATTATATCTATATATTTTTTGGTTAGGCAATAAGGAAATATAAGAGATATCTTTCATTATTCTTCTCTCTCATATTCTTTTCAAAAGTCACAAAAACTCCATTAAAGTAGAAGAAGAATTTCTTCCTTCCAACTAGCATTGGTGGAGTGTTGATCCGGGTTGGTGGACCAAGTAGAGGAATCGCAATTGAGGTTCTTAATCCGGGTTATTCAAGCTTTGTGGAATTCACGCTTCAAAGGTAAATTCCTAACTATTATGTGATCCTTGAATGTATATGCATGAGATCCTGTTTTAAGTGCTTATGAATTTGATTCATGAAATTCCGCTTAGAGTACTTATATAATCCTATAATATTGAGTTCTGTTGGTGATATATTAAGAACTAATAAGTGTTCTGTACTTCTGTTAGATCTTTAAATGTTCACAATGGTTTATCTTGATGCAGGTTCTTTGGTTCTCAACTTCTCGTAACCACCTTTCTCCAAAGTTGCATGCCAGGTAAGCATGAATGCATTGTTCAACATTGTATTCAATTTATATCATGCTTAATGTTCAAATTTCTTCTGAGTGGAGGAGCATTTTCAATCAATCAATAGAGCTGTCAGGTCTATTGGATATGAGCCACTTCTTCTTAGTGGAAATCTTAGACACTTTTTTGAATGTGTTACACTTCAGCTTTGATTGCAAGGAGCTCGTCCTTGATGAAATTGCTTGGAATGGTAGAAGACCTTGCATGCATAGAATTTAGCTCTTCCAGCTTTTCGTTCGTGTTCTTTCCATGCATTTCTGTGCTCTTTCAGATGAGAATTCTATATGGACTTCTAAAATTTAACATAGTATGATGAGCATGTATACCATCAGAAAGCTAAAGGTTGGATAGTTTATCAGTCATTTTGCGAATTTGTTGGAGAAAATGATGAAAAAAGTCCCAGCTGCATGTTTTTGCCATGACAGTATCTGATACTCCCATGATTAGTTCCTAATTATGAAAAATATATTACTATTCTTCCTACGAATTTTTGTTGGTTTAAATGTCGGATGTTTGAAGAAGAAGAAAAATCCCCTTTGCTGAAGCTGTTCACAGAGAAATGCTCTCATCTGTGAAAATAAATTTACACCTGCTGATGATTTTTTTCAAGACTACTGTCTTCAAAGTTTCTTGCAGATCATGAAAACATGATATATTCGCTTTGATGGTAAAGCTAGATCTGTTGCTGGCACCATCAGGTTTGGTTTCAGTTTCATGGAGCCATGGAGGGCCTTGTGTTTTCATCTAGAATCTCATATGTTTACTTCTTTTTTTTTTTAAATGCTTAAATGCAATGCTGCTGTGTTACGTCTAGCATGTTTTATTTTCCCTGGGCTTCAAATATGTTCTGTAATAAGTTGTTTCAAGTGAAATTTGATTTGTTTGAACTTATTGTACTTGTGATTTTAATCTATCGGAACTTATCTGAATCCCTGAAATAAGTTGTAATAAGTTGAACGGGACACTATCTTAAAGTCAGTTTTGTTCTCGGTTTATTTGCTCAACAGCCGGCGTTGTGTTACTTCTGACACTTATCAGGTGTTTGAGAATGTCTGAAGTGTTTGTTCTAGTAGTTCTAGTTGGTGTCTGCTGATATGCAACTCTCGGAGTCTCGGTTTTCAAGTTTAACATTTGTGCAGATGCACCGTCTGATGGGAAGAAAGTTAATAATACCACTCAGACCATTCTCCCTGAGGTGTCCTCTATCTATCCACTTATACCCACCTTACCCCATCTCATTTCCCACTTCTTGTTCCCATCAAATTCAAAAGTATACCCATCTCATGATACATTTAAGGGTTTTTTTGTTAGAAAGGACCAAATAAAATAAAAGTATACCCATCTCATAGAGTTTTTTGGCCTGAAATTCATAAACTGGCTCCTATTAACAATCGGAAATATTTTAATAGGTCCTTTTAGACAAATTTTTTTATATTAGGTCCTTCCCTACAAAACTTGTATTTTATTAAGTCCTTTCTGACAAGAAACCATGGCTCCAAGATTGTCGAAGTACCCAAAGCCTTAAACTGATGGGTGGCTATAGAATGAGATATGGCTAATGGATATATGCAATAAAGTACAATTATCTTCCAATACTCGCCTCACCTCCCAAACCCATATTCGTACCCGTGGCACCCCCGACAAATGTGGGTGGTATATACCAATCCCACCCCACCGGTCACGCTCCACCTTGGTCTATGATTTCATAAATCCATTGTACGATTTTTCCGATCTTTGACAAAATGGGTTGTTACTTGTTATCAATAATGTGTAAGCAGCTACGAGAAGCTTTGTTAAGAATACGAGGCAAGCAATTCAGTAATGGTTATATTCCCATGCAAATTGTCGTCATATTGTCATCCATATCAGGCTATTACCGCGGGAAGCTTTATGCCTTTACCCGTTCAATAATACTCCCTCCGATCTTTATTAGTTTACCCGTTTTTGCTTGCATAGTTTTTAGGAGAAATGATGTTGTGGGGCGTAGAAAGAAAGAGAAAAGATTAATTTATATTAAAGTTGAATGTGTGTGTGATGGAAAGTTGGTGGTCTCATTCCAAAAATAGAAACAAAAGAAATGGGTAAACTAATAAGGGACATCCCAAAAGGAATACGGGTAACTAATAAAGACGGAGGAAAAGATTTGTGAATATTCAAATGTGTCTATTTTAAACCCCCGGTGTTTCAATTACCGAGCTCTCCCAAATGAACAATGAGTGGATACTTGGATAGTCTCGGCCTCTTAGGTATAGGTGCATTCGAGAATTTAAGAGTCCACATTATGTATGGTTTATTATTGTTTGTTGCAAATATGGAGAATGTCCAAAATTGTGTAACCTGTGCATTGAGGTGGTATTGGTCTCAATCATATACTTCTTTAAACTCACAAAAGTCAAAATAAACATTTCTTATCTTTATTTCATTTCTATATATACCAGCATTTTTTGGGAGCCTCAACTCGAACCTCAAGGGTGAAATGATGGGATTAGCTGAAAACTCCCAAAAGTATCAATGATATTTGTGTTATCTAGACCTAGGAGAGTGAGATTACGACCTCTCGTACGGTGTAATATTTCAAGTTTGTTATAAAGGAGAAAGTATTGATGTCTCATCGTGAGAGGTCATTTGGCCTCTCACAAGAAGTACCAAAGTAAGAGTTAATTTGGCACCTCCTGCACCAAAGTTCGAGAGGGTAAAATTTTGTTATGTGGAGGTACCAAAGTAAGAGTTACTTTGTTATTACTGATACCAAAGCTCAAAGTTGATACCAAAGCAAGTATAATTGGTATCAAAACTCAAAGTTGATACCAAAGTTCACTTACACTTGGGTACCAATTACCAAAATAAGAGTTATTTTGGTATTGGTACAAAATTTACTGAACTTTGGTATAAGTTAATCTCAAAGTTCGGAGTCTGTTTTTTGTCTTTTTGAGTGAAATGTCAAAAATATCCCCGTGAGAGGTCATTTTGGGCCTCACACAACGATGAGGCCTTATCCAAGCTCAGTACTTACCCTACCCTTAAGAAAAGAGCTTTGCAATTGATTATGCACTATCTGGCCTTTCTTTCTGAGGCAGGGACATAAGTATCAAGTAATGATGTCAACTTAGGGATGGTACACATGAAATAATAAACAAGGGGTACTTGCACAAAATTTCTGGTATATGTAGAGGTAAGATGTGTCTTTTAGTATTAGATGTTTTGGAGAGAAAATTGAGGGTAAGTCATAAATAGAGTTAGGCCCCGTTCTTTTGGACTGAGAGAATTTGAACTAAATTGAGAGAAACTGAAATGCAGAGAGTAACTGAACTGAATGAAACTGATGAACTAGACTGAACTGAAAATAAGTCCAAAAGAACAGGGCCTTAATAATCCACACAATATCCATGTGCTTTTATCACTTTTCATTGCAAAATCTTTGATACAATTACCATTCTACACCAGGATTTGTGCAATTTTATATACTCTGCCATCTTATCCATCCATGTGCTCATATAAAGAGCACAAATATGAAAGGGTGCGCTATGCTGTAAGAACACCCACATGTGTTGTGAATGACCTCAACTTTTAAAGTTTTAGAGTTTGCAAAAAAAAAAAAAAATTGTACAAAATTAAATTACAATAATAACAAAAAGGTTATTGCTTCTATAAGCATTATATTCCTCACCTTTCATATCTATGATGAGTATTATTTTGAAATGAATCTTTTTGTGGAAATAAATTATATATTTATATTCTAATTATTAAGATCAAATATATGAATGTTATACACGTTCTATCCTGTTCTTTTGGAGTGATTTAATGGAAATCCAGGTTTAATTTAGATAAATTTATCTAACAATTTCATTTTGTTCGGTTGCTTTCGTTCAATCCAAAAGAACATACTTTCTTCATTCGTCAACTATAATATCTTTGCCCCGTTGTCAAAAAAAAAAAAAAAAATATAATATCTTTACACATTTGGGAACCTTGTCAAAACACAGTCTGTCAACCACAATCTCATAGAAATACTTGCCCTAAATGCGGATTTATGTAATTGATCGAGGAAAACTCCATAATTTAATCCTCAATTCAATGATAAGCCCAAATACAAGGAATTATCTAAAAATTCCACATGAGTGCATACGTGATATGTCGCACATATCAACCAAAAATATTGATTAGCCAACTTTTGCCGTTATAATCTATAAAACGGGCCAATACTTTTTTAGCATTCCCCTACAAAAACGGCTCTTTCATCTTGGAAAATTTTTCTTCATAGTATTTGTGCAATCTTTACTTCTTCCCCGTTCCTACTCTTCTCCTACTTAGCCATCAATCCCTAGTCCTATAGTTCTTGTCACACCACACAACCATATTATATTATACCTTAACCCCATATACATTTTTTTCCTCAATACCAATAATCATAACTATAAATTATTAGATCACTATATTATGGCTTACCAATTCACAATATTTCAATGCATTTTTGTGCCTCTTTTTTGTTACCTTCCCTTGCATTAGCCAAGATTTTGCCTAGGTTCCCGTCATCGATCGTCCGACCCGAAGCAACTAGCTGAAATCCCAAAGGATGATGAAGTTAAGTCTTATAAAACAAGGTATTTTACACAGATACTTGATCATTTTAACTATAACCCACAAAGCTACCAAACTTTTCAGCAAAGGTACTTAATCAATGATACTTATTGGGGTGGGGCTAAAAATAATTCCCCAATCTTTGTTTACATGGGTAATGAAGGAGATATTGAATGGTTTGCACAGAATACTGGTTTCATGTTTGAGAATGCTCCTCATTTCAATGCCCTTTTGGTTTTTATTGAGGTAATATGTCACTATTATTACTACTTATTGTATTGATTATTATTTCCTTATATTACTATAGTAGAAAGTTTTTTATAACAAAAAATGTGTACTCATGAATTATAGGTTTCTATTGAGACAATACATAAAAATTACAATATAATTTTCAGGGTTGATTTGTAATTCTACATATTTCCAATTCTTAATTTATTCATCTTTACTTAGATTATTTGGCTTTTGTTATTTTTATTGATTTGTTAGCTTTAACTCTTAGTAACCTACATCATGTAGTGATGGACGATAAGTTTCTTTGGAGAATATTCAAGCGGTAAATTGTAGTTTTGTATGTTCTTTTTAATGCTTGCTTTATGTATAAAAGCCATATTTAATTGACTTTCAAGCTGATTTTCCAATCTAATAAGTTTTATTCAAGAAAAATAAGTTACAAATATACTTAATTAGCACAAAGCAAAAATCGTTTCGATTAATAAATTTGGTTTATAGTGAACAGAGTGGACTATATTAATATATACATTCAATTTTTGCTTATGTTATTGATTTAATAGCTTGAAATTGAATCCTGAAATATAATAATTTTGCATGTTATAAGCGCGTATATTCCACTTTATAGCAGAATTATTTTAACATTGTTAGGTCATGTACTAATAAAGATACAAATTATAACCATTCTACAAAACTCTCATCATACCATCACAAAACATTTTGTTTCCTCTTATCTCTGGAAAGTAATAAACTTGGTTTCTAGTTTACTTTGATTATTATTATTATTATTATTATTATTATTATTATTATTATTATTATTATTATTATTATTATTATTATTATTATTATTATTATTATTATTATTATTATTATTATTATTATTATTATTATTATTATTATTATTATTATTATTATTATTATTATTTTGTAATGCTATCATAGATGACATGATTCTTAGCATAATGGATGGACACAAGCTAACAAAAATACTCTGGATTAATGTGGTTGCAGCATAGATTCTATGGAAAATCTATCCCATATGGAGGTGACAAAGAGGTAGCTTATAAAAATGCAACTACACAAGGGTATCTTAGTTCAACCCAAGCATTGGCTGATTATGCAACTATCATACTTGACCTTAAGAACAATCTCACTGCTACTGACTCTCCTGTTGTGGTCTTTGGAGGTTCCTATGGAGGAAGTATGTTTGTTTAATTATTTTAACATATCTTTTCTGTTATATTGTTATTATTTTATCCAACCACTTATCTAACTTGTTGAATTCAATCATAGTATTCTACTACCTCTGTTCCTAAATAATCTACACGGTCATGTATTTACAAAAATTATGAAGGAGAGAGTATTTGCAAAAATTATGTATACCTAAAAATAGAATACTATTATTTGTTATTTTTAAATAAATAAATATTTTAAAAACATGTATAAGTGACAATTAATCTAGAAAGGAGATGATGTGTTTTTTTTCCGTGTATTTATGACACTTTAGTTGTTGTTAATAAGAATATATTTTTTATTTATGGACACGCACAATGGATCATGGATATATTTTTGATACATTTTTTATCAGCAATGTTATATATTTATTTATTTATTTAATTTATTGTTGTTGAAGTGTTAGCTGCCTGGTTTAGGCTGAAGTACCCACATGTGGCTATTGGAGCTTTGGCTTCTTCTTCTCCAATCCTCAATTTTGGAAATCTCACTTCTCCTTTTAGCTTCAATAATGTTGTAACTCAAGATTTTAGGGTATATCTCTTGTCTCTTTCACTCTATTCTTTTTATTAAGTTTAAATCACAATTTCACTATATTCTTGTCAATTTAATAGTCTTTAACATATCATTAATAACTTTATTCCTTATTAGTTGCAACAATTTGACCAGTATACTATTTAGATACTAATTTTGCAGTGTAAATTTTTGACTAATGTATGAAAACTAATTTCTTATGTTAGATGTGATTGTAAATTTGTAATGTATATTTCTAATATATCAACTTCAAATTAATGGTACAAGTTTCATACTATCGACAAGCCTAAAATTCCAAATGGAGGTAGCATTATCATAGATGTACATTATACTTTCTTCCTTGATGTGATAACATATGGACTTATGGAGTATAATATATTCCAAATACATGACACCATACATAAAACTTGCAAGGGATATATAAGGTGACGATGTTCCGTGTTATATCTGATAATTCCCACTAAATACATGGACTAGAAAGATAAATATATTGTCCAAAACTAAATTTATGGGTTGATGAAATACCAATAATAGCATCATATCAAAGTTGTTTCTCATGCATGATAAACTTTTTTGCATTCTGTCACTATTAAGATTGATCTTTCATTTGTCATGACACCAGAAAATGGCAATTACATCAAGTTAGTGACAGCCACCTAATAAAAGCCCAAAACAAAAATATTTCCGATGATCTGTTAGTTGATGGCCCATTGGTCCCATTTGTAGAAAAATATTCAAATGACAGCATCAGTTTGTAGTCCTAAGAATCTTGCAACCTCAAATTACTGTCGTTATTTGTATTTCTTGTTTTTTATATGGCGCTAGATCTAATTACTATGCCAATCAGGAACCACTAAGCTTGATTCTTAGTTAGAGTATCTTCTCTTCACATTATAAAGCAATCTAAGTTTAATTAGAAAATCTTGGGGCGCATTCTCCCCAACTTATTTTCGATTCCGATTCATTCGGTTCGGTTCGCTTCCTAAATGATAATCATTACTATTAATTAGTTATAATTTAATTCGTTCGATTGAATTCAATTCGCCCGCCCGCCTCGGTTGATTCGGTTGTTTTACGCCAAAAGCGCCCTAAGTCCAATCAGGTTTAAACATAAAGGTGAAAAAACGTTACAGGTATAGGCAAGTTCAAGAAAAAATCTTTTTTGGTTAGACCATATGACACACGATCATATATTTTTTCCGAATATTATTATTATTATTATTATTATTATTATTATTATTATTATTATTATTATTATTATTATTATTATTATTATTATTATTATTATTATTACTACTACTACTACTACTACTACTACTAGTACCGTTGCATTAGGTGCTTATATCGTGTTTTTGGACAATGGTGAAGTTGTGTTGCGTTAGTAGTGAACCGTTGCAAAAGAGAATATTGCATGAGCTAACAACACCTTTATGGCACCGTTGCATTAGCCGACGGCTCATGCAACGGTTGGGTATGGGCGTCGCATTAGATCACTCTTCCTTTGCATTAGAGCTAATGCAACGCCAACGGATGCAATGGTTCAAGCTCGTTGCATTAGAGCTAATGCAACACGTAATGGTCTCTATGACAACGAATTCAAGCGTTGCATTAAACGAGAAATGTAGTACTGATATTAGCTCTTATTTAAGCTTGTTTTTCTTAGAATAAGTGAAAATAAGATGGGGAGAATTGTGTCTAATTACCTCGTCTTACTACCCCTTCCTTTACTCGTTTACGTATTTATTTTTTTGTTGGAAAACAAACAAATTCTTTTTCAAAGTAACCCTTTTTTAGGTTTGATACTTTGGTGTTTAAAAATTTCAGAGTGAGAGTGAGAATTGTTACAAAGTGATCAAGGGGTCATGGGCACAAATTGAAGAAACCGCACAGCAGAAAGGAGGGCTGGAAAAGCTAAGATCATCTTTTAATATTTGCAAGTAAGATTGACTTTTATGTCCCCCAAAAAATAAAAAAATATGAGGAAATAAATTTTGTGAAATATATTCTGTTTCTAATTTGGATTTTATGCAGGAACATTACTATTTCTGCTGAAAATATTGAGAGTTGGTTGAATACGGCTTATGTTTATACTGCTATGACAGACTATCCTACTCCCTCCAACTTTCTCAACCCCTTGCCTGCTTTTCCAGTTAAACAGGTAACTTATTTTTATCTGAAGTAAAGTATGAAGTGTTAGTTCTAAACTTAATTAGAAAATTATGGGCTTTGTTAATTGTTAGAGTAGTTGTTGCTCTTGTACTAGTTGTTTTCTGTTAGCAATTAATTACTCCTACGTATTAATTAGATTAAGTACATCAAATGATGACACCACATTATAGACTATCCTATATATATATTTCATGAGTAACAATATTTATATCTTCGTTGTGTTATAAATTATAATTGTTATGTTTTGACTTTTACACAATTCATATCCTAACGTTGACCATATATTTTTTCTAATATATAAGTCTATAGTATATAAATTATCATGTTATTAAATTAGTACATCTTGCAAACCATTATCCCATAACTTAAAGCTACTCCGAAAATTATTACCAAATACACTGTCATCATAAAATAGTACTAGCTAAATTAAACTACTAAGCCGGAAAAAGAATATATGTACCTAACTGGCAAATTGTGAGTTATTCAATAGTACCTTATAAAATGTTTTTTTGTCTTTCTTTTTTCTATATACTTTTTCAACCCCACCTCGAACCATAGGTTAAGAATAATAATTTAATGCATCTTGTTGCATAACATAGCAACTTCTAGAATAGCACGTCAGATAAATAGACATTATTTGCGAATAGAAGGAATGAGATACTTATGACATTACGGTTTGAGTTAATCTTGCGTGGACCTGGTCCACAATAATATTATTGTGGACCAAAACCATTTATTTAACATAATGACCCTTTAGTTTCATATAGTAACCTTTTCAAATTTTAAGTTATATTATATAGTTACTATCTACCATAGTGACTTTTTTTAATATAGTAACTCTTTCTCACATTAGTTTATCATGATGAAATTTTCACTTTGTGACATAGTAACCTTTTTTTTATAGTCAAACTTCATAATTTATATCTATTTATCTTTTATATTTGTTTTTTATATAGTGATCCTTTTTTTTCATAAATCACATGAATTACACTAATTTAGTGTGGACCAAGTCCATATAAGTTTTTTACTTACGGTTTATCTAATGAGTTTTCATGGGTACTTGTTAAAATTCTACAAAAAAATAATTTAAAAAGGGGATTAATGAACCAACGGGAAAGTAATTAAATATCATTCTCTTAAACTAGTTAATAATGTGAAGTTTCTTTACTTATATATTGTAATATTGCATCTAATATATAGAAACTAATTAACTTAACAAGTGCCCATAACATTTTATGTTCCTTAAGTAAAATCCCATGTCATTATGTTTCTTACGTATGTTCATCACATTTTATAAGGCATTCTATCTTGTTTTTCTTGATGTTGCAGATGTGCAAGGCAATAGACAATCCAGAGCTAGGAAATAATACATTTGCCAAGTTGTATGGAGCAGCCAACATATATTACAACTACACTGGAAACGTGGACTGCTTTGATATAACGAGTGATTCTGATAAACATGGTCTTAATGAGTGGACCTGGCAGGTTCAATTTATTCCTCCTTGAATCTCTTCATTAACTCTCTGTCATAAACACCTAATAATTGAATAATGACATGATAGTTCGGCATGTTCATTCATCATACACTGCATATCAGCGTAATGCGTAGTGCACTCAAGCTAATTTTGCTTCATTTGAAAGTCTTTTTTTTTGCTTAACGATCCAAATGAAGAATGAAGAAAAATTGTCTTGGGTGTCTGTCTACGCCCACTATGACATCCGGGTTTATGATGAATTTTTTTTGTAGTTCGATTAGTTCATCTACTAGACTACGTAAATTTTACTTCCCGCAATCAACTACATATAACTCCTATCCAATCAAACAATCACATACTTTCTCCATTATGAAATAAGTGAAATACTTCTCTCAAAAAAACTCTCACATAAACCAGAGAAGTGTTTCACTTATTTTAAAACGGAGGAAGTAATAGGTTTTTTATTTGACATCTATAATCTGCTAACATCGATCATTGCTTTGTCAAAACATATTCATCATTCTATATCTATATATACTAGTTAAGTTATATAAATCTATTTAATAAGAAAATATTCTTAATATCTACATATACTTACTCCTTTTTATTTGGAGTCAAACTTTACAAATTTTGACTATATTATTTCAAAGATATATACTAGCTCTATGAAACTATTTTTGTCAAGTGAGATTTTCTTTATATTGGTATTATTTATAGTTCTAAAATCTCAATAGTATAATTCTCTTTTGAGCATGTAAATAAATTTATTAACAGTAGAAGTTGTGTGTCAGATACCTTAAAAAAGAAAATATTACTACTAATTTTTCTTTTCTTGATAAAAGAGCCCTTGGCCCCACCTTTTAGGACCAATAACCCTAAGACTCAAACTCTAAACACTCCCTCACCCTCACCCTCCCCCTGCCTCCGAGCTCTACACTGTCAATTTGCCATGAGGATTCGAACCCAGGGCTTTGAAATAAGTTCCACTAAGCTATCATCTTAAACTAACAAATAAAGAGGAAATATAATATCCTTGCATAAAATTGTTTTTTGTAATTCTCACAATATTGGAGTAAAATAAACAATGATGTAGAGAGGGAGAAAGGAGTGCTTTCATCATGGATAGATTGAAAAGAATTTGGGTGGAGACTAAGATATCAAATGAGAGCATGTTGAACATCTAAAAGTTAGCAATATATTCTCAACTTGATTGTGGAGGTATATACGTTGTAGGGCCTAAGGTAAAGACTAAAGAGGGTATAGATGATAAGATATCCCTATCACCAGATTCCAAATAAAAGATGTAAATAATAATAGCTATGTAAACAATAAACTAAGGTATCTTACTCAATTTTTAAAGACTTCAGTGTTGCTTGATGTTTTGGATCACTAATATATCTGGCTTGTTTCTTCTTTTGTTAAGTTGAAAATTTTGGGTGTCTTTTTGGATCACTAAATCTAATTAACTAAAAGTGGTACCCGGAGGGATCCTTTGTGGTTATCCCTAATTCCTATAGTTATACAAAATCCTAAAACACCATATTTTAAAAAATAATAATCTCCGCGATACTCATGGTTTTTACTATTATTTCAATAACATCTCTACTGTTATCCCTTCGATTAATATAATATGCATTCTAATAGGGTTTGAAATCCATTAATTAGTGCAAATTACACATAGACGAAGAAGAGTTTTCTAAAATGATTCTATACATGACATACTTCATATAATTAGTGTAAAATAGTTATAGATATTTAAAGATGAGGAAGAGTTTTTATAGGATTTTAAGTGACATACTTTTCCCCGTAATTATCACAAATTAGAAAGTGGAATTTTTTATATTGACATAAATGTGATCATTTAAAGATTTAGGGTGTTCTATTCACTTGAATTTTAACTTATAGTATGTTTTATAATAGTTGTGAATTAATTTCTTGTAAGAATGTATGAATTGAACTTGAATATCCTGCATCAAATTTTATTTAAACTTATGAAAACTAGTAGTACTAACTTATTTCTCCTTTTAAGTAATTTCCTTTGGTAAGGTTGTTATGGAATAAGGGCTAAAAATTTGTAAGTAAGAAATTAAAGAACAAACAATAACGACAAACACACAAGATTTAATGTGAATGAATAAATCCCTCACCACACAATATTACTCAATCAATCAAAGTAATACGCTACACAAGTTGGGCACTCTCACAATTGGGTTCCTCACACAATTGGTTGTGAACACATTCACTAACAATGAGCGTATAAACTCCTATTTATAAGACTCCATACTTCCTAAACCCTGGACCTACTAGAATTAGGTAACTAACAACCTTCCTAGTAACAACCACTAGATATTCTATAACAAGTAGAATATCTTTTTAAGTTTCCTAAATACATTAAACTAGTAGATAGGAAATACTATGAAACTAGGAAATTCAAATATTCCACAAAGAGGAAACAAAAAACTAAAACAAGTCGAAGCTTCATGCTTTGTATTTACGGTCGCGAAGACAAAACCAGGTCGATAGACTACTTCATAGACCAAGTACTAAAAACGCAGACTACTTGACAGACCACCTTCCGAACGTGATTCATTTACTCCGTACATGCCTGAACACCATAATAGACCACTATATTGGGCCGGGCTTGTAATCCTAACAAAGGTGATTCAAATTAAAGTATTAATGTTTGCATAAAAAGGGCCAAATTATAAAGTGAACGCATCAAAAAAAGAAAAAAGAAAAATAGTAGGGGCCCAAGGGTATTGTAATGCATGTTTTTAGTCATGGAAAACCAGATTCCATTCTCGTGTCTTTCAGGTGAAAGGAACACAAATGATTCCAAATGATTCAGCAAGAGCAGCCAATTACTAGCTGCTTACGTGATAGAACCAACATAAAAAGTTAGTGTTTGATGATGATGACTTATGAGATTAGTATTTAGAAAGCTACAACTCAAATATCAATTATTCAAGCAGAAAAACCTTTTTTTAAAAATCTTTTAAGAGAAATATTTTGACATAAGACATATGGAGGGACATGAGGACATCCCCTCTATGGCCAGTTTATTTCCTGATAAACAATAAATATATATATATATATATATATATATAAAAATAAATAAATATATATATATATATATTAACCTATATTTTTTATCAACAAAAATTATTAAAATAGGAGGTCTAATTTTATGTTAAAATTAAACAAACCTAAACCTATATTCTCCTTATAAGCCTATTCAATCTCATTCTAACCCAACACTATTCCTAATCATCTTGCACCAACCTAGTTGTCATTTCTCTTCTCTTTCCTTTTTGTTTCCTTTTAAATCTTGAACTACAACAGACAATTTCAAAAAATATCCGGAAGTAGTCTTATCGAATGCATTAATCTAATCACTAAATGGATTAAACGAATCCACTAAATAGATTAAACTAGTTATTATTTTCAATTAGGTGGTTCCATCCCGTTCTTAATGTTGGGTTTGGGTTGTTTCCTAATTGTAAATTAAAAGTAGGAGGTCCCTTATAAGACCAACTGTTTTCTTGATTAGCTACTAATAAAAAAATTACATGGATGTAAACTTGTCCAATTCCCTCCTTTTAACCAATCCAATAATAATTGTTTATTGTGTCAATAATTTAGCATTAATTTGTAATTTATATCATAGCTGATAAAGTTTCACCTATTTTTTTAGTTGCATCGCTTTTATTCGTGCAATATTTTACCATCTCTTCAAAGAAAATAAAAGAAACTGCACTATTCAAACTATTCTTTGACCTTATATTTTTAACTAATGTGTACTATATGATATTAACTACTTCTAAAAGATAATAAAAAAAAATATTGATGGTATTAGTTGTGCATTCACAAATACAAAAGCTAATATAGTACAACTATTTGGATAAAACTTTATCGTAACTTCAAAGTTACAAAATCATGCATCTAAATTAATCTCTAGTATTTAATCTCACAATTTCTTATTCATCATTTTCAAGTTATCATCCTGATATCCTATTCATCAAGTTATCGCCAAAGGTCTGAAGTATGAAATTAGTCTATATTGGCATTTTTCTTAAGAAAATGGGATTCTAAAACTCGGATAATAGTAATGGACAGGCCCACCCCATATATTCACAAAGAAATTGATTAAAAGGGGAAACATGCAGGCCACCAACGCCTATCATTCACTTCAAGGCCCATTCCCATTGGGCCTCCTTAGATGCAACACTAGTCCATTATGAAAGATCATTAAAATGTCTTCTTATCCTTTGTTTTCAATTCTTTTATTTTTTTAATTATGCTGATAGTGAATTTTTAATTATTTGAATTTACCTTCAAAAAAGTTTTTGTATATTAATCTTATTTATCTTAGAAATAAACATTATCAATTATAATCTACAAGTGGATACAGCAGTAGGTGTTGGCTTAGTAGTGTAGGAAATCACATTCGATATTAATAGCCATGAAATTAAGTCTCACTCCAACAAAGTTGGATTTCACTTGTATTCCCCCAAATTTTTTTTTTTGGGCCCCCTTTCGGGAACCCATGGTAAAATGGATTTCCTCTCTGCCCTCGCACAGGACCACTCACCCAGAGATGATAGGGATTTGTTAATCTTTCAAGAATTGACAGAAAATTACTCATGTTTAATTCTTTATTATAATGCAGGCATGTACAGAGATGATATTGCCAACAGATGGGAACAATGAAGAGAGTATATTTCCAGCTTCCAACGATGACTATAATGATCGAGACTTGTATTGCACCAACGTCTACGGTGTTCAACCTCGTCCTCACTGGATCACTACTGAATTTGGTGGATTTGTGAGTCTCCCACATTAAAACTTCTTTTAGTATAGTACTTGCTATGTTTTATTAAAATCGCAACAGGTTTGACTTGACATTTGTCCGGGCATACGTACTTTTTTTAGTACGTAGTTGGTTTGTTTTGTCAAAATTGTAACAATTTGATTTACAAGCTTGTCAATGTATAACTTCGAGATTAATAAATATATTATTTTATTACCAACATTTTAATAAAATGGTTATATAATAACATTTGTTTTTAAAGTGTTGGAAAATAGAGTTACTAAGAAGAAATTAATATTATTATTGGCAGGATATATACAGGGTACTTAGAAGGTATGCTAGTAACATCCTCTTCTATAATGGCAGAAGAGACCCATGGAGTGGTGGAGGGTACGCAATCTTTTTCTCCCTCTCATGTCTCTAATCACCTATTTTCTTGAATAATCCCTAAAAGCTAAGTATTAGTAGTTGTTTTAAAGTTTTATATTTTATATGGCAGAGTATTAAAGAGTATCTCCAGCAGTTTGGTGGCCATAATTGCAAAAGAAGGTTGGTAACTAGATAAATTAATTCCCATTAACAACAATCTTGTGTTTTAATAGATTACATTTTTTTTAAATGAGCGAAAGTATAATATGAGACGGGATTCGATCCCATGTCTTAGATACCATCTCCACAAGACTTTACAAACTAAGTTATATGACTTCCGCTAATAGATTACATGATTGTGCATTATAGTCGTAGCTCTGTAAAATGCACTTGAATTTTCTTCCTTTTTTCTTTTGAGTATACTAATTATGGAGTACATATAATATACTTCTATGATCTTGGTCCAAATTATAATATTACATCACTTGTTCTAGTTATACTATATGTGACAATTATTGCCATATGGCCCATATCTAGAAAATTGATAATTATTGTATTTTTCTTGTGCTTACTTTTTTGAATCAGGTGCACATCACGTAGATCTCAGATTCTCAACAGAAGAGGATCCAAATTGGCTCAAGGAAATAAGGAAAACAGAGATCCACCACATCAAAAAGTGGCTTTCTCGATATTACCACGATTTGGATTACTTTTCTCATTGAACATATTAGAATATAGTGTGATATATAAGTAGTATTAGTATGGGTGGTGTGCTTGTCACTTCAATGCCTCAAACCCCATGCAAAGGTATTAATTACGATGTCTATGTATAATACGTTCTTTTTTAATTGTAACGTTTTTTTTTATTTATAAGTTTCATATTAATTGTAAAGTTTTTTTTATATGATAATATCTTTGCTCTATCTTCTCCTTATTATATGGGTCCCTCTTTTTATTTACCTTTATTTCTCTACTTTCCATTAAGACTTTTTTAAAAAATTGTGCCAATGAAATGTGTTGCAATAATAATAGAACAGAGAAGCTATACTCTTATTCCATATGATATGGTTGTTCATGCAACCGCGCAATTTGTATATATATACTATTTTTGGAAAGCAGAACTAACTAAATAGTGAGTTGAGGACATGAGAACACATGAGAAATCGGTCCAATAGTTTAACATTGCTTGTAAAAACAAACACATGTGCAATTTGGAGAAGTACCTATTTGAATCAAGACACTTCATGCATTTTAGTACACAAAAGAGCAGCAGGGAAGAGTGTTGAACGGGTCAATTAGGCAATCTGGTCACTCCAACAATGTGAAAAAAGGGACTTTTTATCAGGGAAAAAGAGTTGTGGGCGAATTTTGGGAATGTTTACTGGGGCCCAATTGATCATAGGATTCATTTTATGGACCCAACAGCCCAACTCTTTAATAGAGCACGCCTGCATAGAATACCTCCTGGCTCCAGATGATAAAACTTGATAACTTACATTTGATCGGTAAAAATTTCTATACATAATATATTAAAAGGCATTACTAAACAAGGAACTGTGCCATGTGGCCTTCTGCCTTAAATTATTTACTTCATGTACTTCACATACAATATTTTTTTTTGAAAATGCATGCTATAAGATATGATCCCATAACTTCAAACTTATATATTAAAGTTTTAACCATTAAACCAAGTGATATTTGGTGTTATAATTTTAAAGTAAAATATTAATAACTCGAAAATTATAATTATTCGGGGCAGATAGCCGCCTCAAAGCTAGTTTGAAAATTAGAATTAAAAGGCGTTCCAAGGAATTAACGTCATATGGCACTCTCCCTAGAGAGTTAGGGGTTTTTACTCATGCATTATATAAGATTTCAATCCCGTAACTTGCTTAATATCTTAAAGTTTTAACCACGAAAACCAAAGTGATATTTGATGTTATCATTTTAAAGTAAAATATTAACATATATAAAATCTAGATCAAAATATTAAATGATGCCATAATGAAATATCAATCTAATCTAATGCATAACCCATTTTTTCATTTGGAATGTCTGAACGTACTCTAACCAATTTCATTTTTGGATTGGAAACACATTTCAACAATAATTTAAGACTACCTACCATCGCTGATCACATCTACTTTTTTTGTATGATATCAATATTTTTTTTATTCACTAACTTCAATGACCTTTAATTTTTCTTTCCTTTCTTATAGATGGATTATCTTATACTCTTATTAGAAACCTTTTGCATAAGCAAAAGGATAATGTAATTTAAAACGAAGGAAGTGAGATAGTATATTGTTTGCATAAGAAAGGATTAGCAAAAGGAATATATTTTTCTGCAACCTGGAAAGGTTGTTAATGTTGCAAATGTTGCTCTAAATTTGTATACTCATTACTAAGATAACATGGCTTGGGAAATTGGTAAGCTTTGTGAATAATTAATACTATGCATTATGGGTTTGGCAGCTTGTAGCACGATGTAATAAACCTAACCATTTGCATGTTTAATGGTCTCAGAAATTCATAGCTCTAGCTGTACTAGCTGCTAGCTAATAGGCCATAACAGATCATGGACTTGCAGCAGAAAAAGGGTAAACGGTGGTCCTATGATTTTTTTGGTATTTCGACATTGTCAAGTTGCCTTCGAGTTAGCTAATAATACTCCAGTACTCCACCCCTGTTTTTAAACCGAACTTAAACGTCGCCCTAATGATTACTAAAATCGCCCCAACTACTTATGTAAATGTACCAATTATACCCTGAATGTTTTTACAACTCTCTCTCCACCACCACCTAAAATCACTAACCACCAATCGCTACCTCTCCAACCCACCGACAATCACCACCGACGAGCACAAAATTCCGGCGAGTATTTTTTTTTTTAAACGAATTTCATAGGGCCAACGTGTGGCCTGCACGTTGGCCCCATGGGGCACAACGTCTGGCCTGGACGTTGTGCCCCATGGCGCCAACGTGTGGCCTACACGTTGGCCCACATGGGCACAACGTCAGGCGCCAGCGTTGGCGTCATAGGAAGCACAACGTCCGGGCCAGACGTTGTGCCCCATGGGGCCAACATGTAGGCCACACGTTGGCGTCATGAAATTCGTTTAAAAAAAATTTCGTTTAAAAAAAAAACCGTCGGAATTTTGTGCTCGTCGGTGGTGGTGGTGATCGTGGGTGGTGATGGCGAAGATGAGAGATAATATGAATTAGGGGAGGAGTTAAGTTGGAGTAAAAATCAAAACAAAAATCGTAAGAGGTATAATGGTATTTTTGAGGGGAGTTGGGGGCGATTTTAAGTAATTTGGGGGCGACGTTTAACAATCCCCTTTTTAAATAGTTACATTTTTTTCCTTTTTTTTAATAAGTATATGTTTACTTTTTTCTATTTTAAATAAGATAAATCTAATAAAATACCACATAACTATGTTTTATCATGAGTACAAATCACAAAACATGGTCAAAATAGCATATATGAATAATGTTAAAATCAAAATGTGTCTACTAATTAATAAGAAACGAACGAAATATATGTCTACTTATGATATAACAACAACAATAACATTAGAACCTTAATATCAATTAATGCCCATGGGGATCACTTTAAATATCAAGAGTATATATCAAAGGATCGTCCAAAAATATTTTTTCCTTCATTCGTTTCAATCTAGTTTTAAATCAAAATGACGAATTTACAACTCCCAATCAAGATTATCGTTTTTCATGTCCTTATCAATACTTACCCATGATTTGACTTGTCCAACGGGTTAGCGCGGACGGGTTTTGGGTTCAGTAAATAGTGGTCGGATCAAAGATGTATTTCAGTTCGGATCAAGATACGGGTCAATGAAGCAGTTTACCAACTTTTTAATTTCTCTAAATTTCATATAAATTGAGTATTTTATGTTAGTAATTTTTTTTTGAGAGGTATAGTTATTTCATCTTTAGTAGTAGTATTTTTTAAAAAAATTTGGTAAGTTAAATTACATTAACGCCCTCTCACAGGGCACCTAAATACAACCTACCCCAAAGTCCCCAAACCCCCTGATGAGAATCGAACCCACAACATGTGGGTGGAAGATGAAAGGGCTTACCACCCTTCCACTCCATCATTCTCTCTTTAGTAGTAGTATGCTATAGCGATCATATTAGTAACATATATATGATAAAAACCTATAAAATAGGTAAAATTTAGATCAATAATGGTACTGTAAGATATAAGGGTCCGTTCTGTTCAACTTATTTTAACTTATATAAGATTTTATAAGATAAGATAAGATAAGATAAGATAAGATAAATAAGATGTTAGACACACACAATAAACTATCTTATAAGATAAGATAAGATTTTATAAGATTTTATAAGATCTTATAAGATAAGATAAGATAAGATAAACATTAAATTTCATGTAAATATATAATTATGTTTAATTATTAATTAGACGTCTTTTAAAATTATTATTGGATTTTAGAATCAATCAGTTCGAGTAGGGTTCAACCCTAACCCTAACTCAAAATTTCCAGTTTCATCAAGTTCGAGTCACTTTTTATGTCGGATTGAAAATTTTGTTCAAAACCCAAGAAAATCGGGTTGGATACTCGAGTCGGGTCAATTTTTGAACATGTCTACCCATGGTTATTACTTTAACTTGGCCTCTCTATAAAGAGTATAATGCATGTGCGCTTCCTAATAGCCGCATGCTAGCCTAATTAAGTGATAATACCCCAAGTATAATTGTATACACTATGAAGAAAAATTGTAATCTTTTGAAAATAGGATCATCAATTCATCATGTTACTGTTTGTGGGTAAGAAATGAATTTGAGTAAGCAAGTGAAACACGATTTGGCGTAAGTAACGAGAAAGATTTATTAGAGACTGCAGTTTGTGCAAATATATTTCAGGGAATTCAGTGAACCTTGTCACCCATCTTTCAAGTTTCAATCATACTTTCTTCCAGTTGAGGTGAACTCCCCCTGCAAAAATATCACACACATTTCCTTTCTTTCTAGTAACATCATTTTTCTCTCTCCTCTTTCTGTCCTTCAGTACAGTACTACTGTATCTTTTCTACCTGAAATTTATTTTATAAAATTCAACAAAAACAAACACCAACCTCACCACTTTTAATGCTTTTTTCATCTCTGTCAAAGCCTAAAAAACCCTGTTTTTATGAAATGTTAAATTTCACATCACTGTTACTTTTGATTTGATGAAATGAAAATACTATATACTTAGGCCCTATTCTTTTGGATTTATTTTCACTTCAATTTAGTTAATTTCTGTTCAGTTAATTTCTGTTCAATTTCTCTCTGCAATTCAGTTTCTACTGGGTTCGCCCGCTAATTTCGGTTTAGTTCGATTCTTTTCGTCCAAAACAACGGCTCTATATTATACATATACTTCCTATGGTCTTTTATTAGTTTATCTTCTTTTGCACAAAGTTTTTAGTAAAAATTATGTTGTGGGGCATGTAAAGAAAGAGAAACTATTATTAAGTTGAATGTATGTGTGATTGAAAGTTAGTGGTCTCATTCCAAAAATAAAAATAAAAGAAATGGGTAAACTGATAAGGAACTTCCCAAAAAAAAATACGGGTAAACTAATAAAGATCGGAGGGAGTAGTATGCTGTCATCTAGATGCCGTATCAGAACCTACTTTCTGATTTGTGGGGGTGCATTGTTTTTGGTCCACCGCTTAAATTAAATTAAATTTCTTTTTTATCAGATCAGGTCTTCTTCTTGATTGGACCCCCTCCATTGCACTGCATCAAGTTTTCATTTTTATTTCAATTTATTTGCTTATAAATGGTTAAGGGGAAAAACTTTGTCTACCCACCTTGTTTGCAGATTAATTAATAATTTATAAATGAGAATCAATTATAATTTAATTCCATTTCTAATGGGTAGTTTTGGTAGATGGGAAGTCTCCATGGTTAAGAGCTGTTTGCGATTTCCCAATGTTTTTATTCCTCCAATCATAGACTTCGATCTTCCTTGGGAACTTTTATGTGTTAAGCAATTTGGAAATGATATTTTTAATGTTCTTATCCTTCTTGTCTCCTTGCCTTCTAGCTTTCTCTAATTGTTTGAATAAATAAATGGGTTCTCATAAACAAATATGTGGACTAAGTTGATGATCCGTTTCATGGTTTTTGGTCATACAAAAATACCAGGTGTGGCCTTTTTTTTTCACTTGGGAAAAGAGCAAATCCAGATATGAATCTATCGTCAGACCAAAAGACCACCACCTTCTCTTTATTTAGTATTATTAGGTGATGTCACATAGAAGTGATGTACTTATCTATTGCTTCTATTCCATTACTTACCATCATATTCAAACTATATTCAACTCTCGTTCTTTTGGACTGAGAGAATCCAACCAAACTAAACTGAAAGAAACCAAAATACGAGAAGAATCGAAGCCGAATGGGCCGAAAATAAGTCCAAAAAAACAAGATCTCACTAAGCTAGACTTGACTCACTTAGTGGAGATTCCACCTCATGACCTCAAGGTTTAAGGGTTTGAATCCTATCAAGTGAATTGGAAGAGGATTCTCCTTCCCATTCCCCCTCTTTCCAAGTGCTTTTGCCTCTCGGTCGGACCATGTGCAATGACAACCTAAAGATTATTCATCTTACCTATCTAAAAAAAATCAAACTATATTCAAAGATAACAATAATTTAGAACTTTAATCATATATTTCCTGTGTGTTTTTTAGTTGCAACAATATTCATTTTTAGGTGTTTTTAAATGCAACATGTCCTTTTCTGGTAAAGGTTTTGGGACAATTTCGTGAACCTCAAATTAAGTAATACTTCACAATCACAAATGAAGTGTTGCTTGCTCAAAGTTCTACCAATTGATATGCCCCGATAAGATTTTGGATTGGTGTTCATCATGATAGATATTCAATTTAGATACTACTAAAACTTGAGAAGTTGTCAACCATAAATGAAACATATTTCAGGCTGATTAATGAAGCTTTTGTTCGTTATATAATTATTGATCTTAATTAATATTTTGGAATCAAATTTTTTGTTGATGAAACTATAATTTAGATTCAATAATGAACCTTAGATTAAATGAAATATGAAGATCAATGAAATTGTAAGTTGTAGAAATCCGGAAAATCGGTTATCCAATCAATTTTTGAGTTTCGAAATTTCAAATCGGATATTCGAAAACGGATCGATACGGATCACGAGTTTTTACTTTCAGATATCCAAAATATCAGTTTTTTTTTAAAGTGTATAAATTTTTTTTCAAAAAAAAATAAAAAAAGAAACACTAAACAGCTAAACAATTGAAAGGATGAAGGCAATTTCATACACTAACCCCAGCACTTCTCTGTTCACTCTCATTAGTCTATGGCCCTGTTTGGCACTAGCGTTTGAGGTAGCGGTTAGCGGTTGGACAAGATTAAAACGCTACTTAAGAAAATTATGAGTGTTTGGTAAGGTAGTGGTTGAAGTAGCGGGTAGCGATTGAATTAGATTATGAGTAGTTGTGGAACGTTACTACAAGTAACGTTTGAGATTTAGAGGTAGCTGGTCTAAAGAAATAAACACTATATAATAGCATAAGGTAGAATTATTAACCAATGTTTTTTTTATTTCTTTTTCCTTTTATTGTTTATTTATTGTTTTATTTTATGGCAATTCAATGTTTATTTTATAATAGTTGAGATGTAATTTAAATATTTATTTTAAAAATAAGATATTTTACAAGTATTTTAGTTAATATTGGTAATATAAATTTTTCGAGGGTTAAATATTTTCTTAGATTTATACATTTCTTTAAGCACCTAAAAAGTCATATACTCCTTTTTGTGTAACTTCTTTGAAAAAATAAATCTTGAATTTAACTATTGAACGAACATATGAAATTATTGTAGTTCATTTCATATTAGAATAAATGTCATTTATTGTCTTTTATAATTTCAACAGCTACATTTGCCAAACACTTCTAATTAAACAATTAATTTAATCGCTGATCGGCGACACTACTAGTAGACAATAGCCGCTACCCCCAACAAGCCATCAGAATCGCTAACCGCTACTAGAACCACTAGTTTTGCCAAACATGCCCTATGACTCTCTCCACACTCCACTCCACACTCGCCACCACTAATCGGCGACCACTTTGTGACGGTGCTAGGCCCACTTTGCATGGTGGTGAAACTCTATGGGATTTGAATTTGTTAACTTTACTTGCATTAGTGTATTAATTTGGATGTTGGATGTTTTAGCTAGTAGTTACTACTTGGTCTAATAGATGATGAATGATGTTGGATATTGGATGTTGGATCACTTGGATGTGTAGCAAATCTTTGGATATGAACATTAGTGTGATGTTCGATGAATATTGAATGTATAGATGTTGGATGAATCATGAGTATTGAATCGATGCTGTTGTTGGATGTTGAGTGATTGACCAAAGAATGGGCAATTGGAAAAATGAAGAAATGAACATGAGGGATACAATACACAGTTCATGAAATTGTACCAAAAGCTGCTAAAAAAGCCTAAAACCGAGTAAAATGGATAACACGAAAATTTCGGATATCCGATTATTCGACCCGAGAAATTCGAACATTCGAAATTTCTGATCGGATCGAAAATCTAAAATGAGCAGCCCTAGTAAGTTGTAGGTTCGTCAATGAATCCACTGTATACTAGAATTTTTAATAAAGAAATCATTCTTCTATATATTCTATATTAAAAGTAACAATTAAATTATTATTTTTACAGTTTTACTCCTCTTTTTCATCTCATCAATCTTTTGTCTGTCTCTATTCCAATATATTGATAGAGAATAGAATTCTGTTTCGATTTTAGGATATATATTTTGTAAAATAGTGTTTTTAAAAAGTATCTAATTTGAGCACTCATAATCATATTTTAGTTGACAATGGTTATTGCATTTCGATTATTCGTTATGGTCATACCACCCGCCCTCAAGAAAACTTAGCTCTTCGTGATGTTATGTCCTTGCCTCCTCAAATCATTAAAAACCTTCGTTTCGATAGAGTTTGATCATTATAGTTTTTCAGGAAAGGATCTCCGCTCGAGAAACATAACCACGACATGCAATAGCATGGGTGATCTGAGTTTTCACAATATCTAACAATGATTTAGTACTTTTCTTTTTACTAAAAGTCTTCATCTTCATGCCAAACTTCATGTGCCGTGTGCGAAGAAAATTTACGGATGAACACGGAGTGGGTGGGTATTACGGTTTGCTGGCTAGTCACACATATATGGTCCCCTCTACAGTCTATAGTCTACTGTGGTTATTGAATTGGTCAATTAATTTACAACGAGTTTGCAACAAATTTTTCACATAAAATTACATATCCAAATTCAAATTACCCTTGTCAGTTTCCTCATCTAACCTGAAGTATTTCTTTAATACCCGAGCATTTCTGATTCCCCTGCTTCCCAGCAACATCCTTGCAGAACAGCATAAGGTTACAGAAAATTCACCTTTCCCCATAGTTTACCCCTGATGGCTTATATAGAGATTGTAAGATTGTGTAAATTTCCCAATATGTATATGTATACAGGGTTACAATGATAGTCCTAATCATATTAGAAAACTAAAAAGATGTATAAAGATAATATTTTACAAAAATATATTCTAAATTATATAGGAAGATAATATTCTATTTATATTCTCTATCACACCCCCGCAGTCGGAGTGGGAGAAAGTCGGACGCTCACACTGGATTTGAATCATGCATCGAACGATGAAGGATCGTATCATAACCCAAGATCAAATGGAGAAGCAGCAGTGACCGAATGATGACGAGGGAAGCAATAACCACAATCTACTAAAAGGAGACGAGAGCAAAAAATATGATTATGAGCGCTCAAATTAAATACTAACCATTGCCAATTAAACCAATTATAATCTACTAAACAACCAATTAAACCATGCTCGGAAATATATATTATACTGTGTAGCCCATACACGATCTATTTTTTAAGAACTTAGTATCATGAAATCTTATTTACTTTTACTTGAACAAAAAAGGGAGGGAAACCTTTTCTCTCGTGGCTTATTGTGGCAATGCCACAATATTGCTTTGTTGTCAAAATTTTTAACTTTCATCAACAAAATAAAAGAAAGTCAAAAGTCAGACCCCCCTTCAAATTTTACTCTCTCACTCACTGGTTCTCTTCCTTACCCTCACCCCTCTTCTTGTGTGGATGTCAGGATCTCGGCATCTCGCCGGAGCCACAAAATTTCTACTTGAAGAAATCCAAAAACCCATTTCCCTCACTCACTCGTTCTCTTCCTCTCTCGTGCCTACACTTCTCTCACGTCAGACTCGTTTGGGAATTTCGGACCACCGTCGCCGACGCTCAGGCGTCACCACCGGGCTTGTTGTTGCCTTTCTTCTCCCTCCTCTGTCTTGCTTTGTCAAGAGGTGAGATTTTTCTTGATTTTTTTCCCAATAATGGTTGGTCCCGGGACCAACTGGGACCACCATTGGCTCCGCCACTGTATGCAGTTACATTTTAAAATGGACTTCTCCAAACCAAAAGTTATGACATTACAACTTTTTTTTATAATGTTTTAGTTTTATGAAGAAAAATCATTTCCGACTTGGATTATTATATTAAAAAATATATAAAGAAATATCTAAAACTTGTGTCCAAAAGTATTTCGACACGAGTGTAATTATATTCCTTTTTTTTCAATTAACATAATTTATATTTCATGCCGTCACACGAGATCATAAACTAGTTTGTTGTGATAAAGGGAATAAATGTTATATACTTATATTTGAGAAGGGAGCGATGAGATCTTCTATTTTCTTGATTTATAAGCACAATGTAAATTACTTAAGGTTTCTAGTCCACATATACATAGACTAATAATTTCGAAGAAGGTAGAATATTGTGAAAATCAGTCTTGGTTGAATCAAGAACATTGGATTGAGGACTTCAAACTTGTTCAATAATTAAGGTTTCTAGTCCAAATATAAAAAAGAAGATTAAATTGAGTACGTTACATCAAGAATCAATAATGAAAGATGAAAAGGCATTACATATTCCTTTATAGTAAGTTATCATAGAAACTAGAGTTGTACGCAAGTGGAGGATCCATTTAGAAGGGTACTAAAATGAATGACATCAAAGACATTTTTATTGCTTGCTTGAGTAGTTTGACATGTATCCAACAACCTTTAATTACATAATCATATAGAACTATTTTCTTTATCAAGTTTTTCAGCCTGATACGTAGATATATAACGCTACTAGTCCACCCTTTTGTAGGCCGAAAAAGGTGAATGAATCTACCTGGAAAAAGAATTGAGGTGGGTTTTTGTCTCCAACCCAAACTTCATCGAAAACAACATCTTATCATTTAATATAAGAAAGTATATGATGAAACCATCTCACATAAATTATTTGATATAATAAATCATACTATCCTTTGAGTCTCTGTGATTGCACGAGCTAACTAATAAGATGAAAATAACTGTAATTCTAGAGGTTGTTTGATTGACATAAAAATTCATTCGACGTAGAATTTCATAGGAAGTAAGATAAGGTAAGGTTGTTTGGGTTACAATAATGTAGGAAGTTATACTTAGCTTCTTAGGAAGTTTCACTTCCCGTAAAATGGAGGAAGTTAGGCCCCGTTCTTTTGGACAAAGAGAAACAAAACTGAACTAACCTGACCTGACCTGAACTGAAACTGAACTGGAACTGAGAGATAATGAATTGCAGAGAGTAAATGAACTGAAACTGAACTGAACTGAAAATAAGTCCAAAGGAATAGGACCATGTAAGTAAAACTTCTCATAATCAACCAAAAAACTTCTACCACTTCCTAGGAAATGAAACTTCAAAGAAAATACTAATTTCTACATGCAACTAAACAAGCCTTAAGAATAATAGTAACTATACATCTATCTACACTGATTGTTAATTAATGATCTATTAAAAGGCGTTTATAAACAAGAAACAGTACCACATGACCCCCTCTCTTAGGGTGCTTTACTCCATGTAATCCACATACAATTAAAAAAAAAATTAGAAAATGTGTTGGATAAAATTTAATCGTATGACTTCAAGCTTATATACTAAAGTCATATATAACTGCATTAAATCAAGTGATATTTGATATTATCATTTTAAAGTAAAATATTAATATAAATGAAAATCATAATTACCCGGTGTATATCCCGGGCTTAAAAACTAGTTTAATATTAAGTCCCTGTTGAACTTATCTTCAGTCCTTATAAGAAAAAATAATTCAGATAAGGTCTAATAAGTTCAGATAAATTCAGTTCAGCAAAAATAAGGTTTGACAAAATAAGGTCTAATAAATTATCTTACACACTCAGAAAATAAGGTCTAAATTATTCAGATAAGTTTAGATAAGCTCTAAAAAGGACTAATAAGGTCAGATAGTTTCAGTTAAGTTCAAATAGGTTCAGATAAGTTCAGACTAGTTCATATAAGTAAAATTAAGTTGAAAAGAACATGATTTAATTACTGAAGGTCAAGGACTCCCGTAATATTTTTTTACGGTTTTTTCACCAGGTACCCCTGTGGTTTTACAAAATTCATGGGGTACCCCTATTTTTTAAAAAATGCACCAGGTACCCTTACTATTTCATTAAAATGCATGAAATGCCCTTAATTACTAACGGTGTCAAGTTTCCGTTACCTTTATTTACCATTTTGCCATTGTTAACCCCTAACCCTAACCCTAACCCCCTAAACCCTAAACCCTAAACCCTAAACCTAAACCCTAACCCTAACCCTAACCATAACCCCTAACCCAACCCTCCCCCACCACCCCAGTCCCCCTCCCCCCACCACCCTAGCGGCCCCCTCCCCCCACCACCGAGCCCCTCCCCCACCACCCTCGTGGAATTCCCCTCCCTCCCCATCCCCCCACCCCTCGTCGATTTCCTCCCTCACCCACTCCCTCTACCTTCTATCTCCTCCTCAACCACCGGCCATGACCCCTCCTCAACCGCACACGTTTCCCCTTCTCTCTCTTCGCACAAGCAACCACCGGGGTGGTGGGAAATTCGCACAAGCAACCGCACACAAGCACACGGAAATTGATGGGGTGGGGGAAATTCGAAGGAAATCGACGGGGGAGGAGGGAATTCGAAGGAAATCGACTGGGGAGGAGGGAATTCGAAGGAAATCGTCATGGGGGTGGGGGAAAATTGACTAAATCAAAGGGGGTGAGAGGAAATCGACGGAAATCGACGGGGATGGGGAGGAAATTGACGGAAATCAACGGGGGTGGGGGGAAATCGACTAGGGTAGGGGAAATCGTCGAAATCGACGGGGGTGGGGGAGGGGGGGGCTGCGGGGGTGGGGGAGGGGGGCGACTGCGAGGGGTGTGGGAGGGGGGCTGCGGGGGGGAGGGAGGGGGGCTGGCTGGGGGTGGTGGGAGGGTGGGGTGGGGGGAGGGGTGGTGGGAGGGTGGGGTTAGGGTTTCAAGTTAGGGGGTTAGGGTAGGGTTATAAGTTAGGGTTTAGTTAGTTAATTAGGTTTAGTTAGTTAATTAGGTTTAATTAGGGTTTAGTTAGGATTAGAGGGGTGAATTAGGGTTAATGACTAACGGAAACTTGACACCGTTAGTCATTAAGGGCATTTCGTGAAATTTATTGAAACAGTAAGGGTATCTGGTGCATTTTTAAAAAAACAGGGGTACCCCATGAATTTTGAAAAACCACAGGGGTACCTGGTGAAAAAACCTTATTTTTTATGCTAGAATATAAACATGAAAAATAAAGAATTAAGATAATGTGTATGTGGCATAAGTATTCAACTTAAAATATCCATATATATATTGTATAAGTACAAATAGGATCTTATATTGAATTTTCGACCCAAATGTTATTAAAATTATCATTAGTTATTTACTAAAATCAAAATCTATTTTACTCCTATCCTAAAATCTTATTACATAGTATATATATCCTAGCTAAATCATTATCTTCAATTTCATAACCATAATTGCTTATGTGACGCTAAATTTTTTCTCTGATTGATTTATTATTTTGTAGTGCGCGCAATCGGTAAATTTTGATACTCCCTCCATTTTCATTTGTTGTTCCTATTTGGAATTGGGGAAGAAACCATGGCAACTTAAAAAATGGGCAAGTAACTACTATTTTAAATGAAATAAAATTAATTAAAAATAAAGATTCTAACCCTTTGAGTTAATCTATGTTAGACAACCAATGAGACAAAAGCTTGAGAAGTAAAAGAGTAAAATCTGACTACTCAATAGTGTGAACACATTTATTGCAGCTTAAAACGGTTGAAGAATTTAAGTATTAAAATTGAACAATTTATGGAAAGATTTAAAATAGGAACAACGCTTTAAAATTTCCCAATAAAAAATAGAGCAACAACAAAAGAAAACGGAGGAAGTACTTGCTAATAATGTGACACTTTCTAAACTCATTGAAAAAGACTCCTGTTTCTTAATGCCCGATGTGTGCATGGATTTATTAGTACGAGAATTGAGAATAAAAACCAATCATAAGTTGATACGCTTGTTGTTTATACGCTAGTATAAATTAAAAGTAGGGGAAACTTAATATACTTCCTCCGTTCCAAAATAAGTGAAACACTTCTCTCATTTATGTAAAAGCTTTTTGAGACAAGTGTTTCACTTATTTTGGAACGGAGGAAGTACAAAAGCCACGTGGCAACTTATCTCCTATTCTAACAAATCCACAAATTTATACAAGTCTTTAGAGTACAATTAGTAACTCTGGTTATATTTTTTACAATATATTATTACAATACCATTTCATATGAGATTTGTTTACTATATTTCTTTGTTTTAAAATAATTGCACTATTTCGATGATTATTGCTTATTCCACTGTATAACTTTGATCAATAATATATTTCATAAATCATTTGTTAAAATTATAAAAAGTTTATATTTTGAAAATATACATTAAGAGACAAATTGAATAACATAGTACTCCCTTTTTATTTTTATAATTTACCCACTTGGAATCTTGATACTATTCACAATTACAGAAAATCTTCTATATTTTTTTCAATATATAGGAACAAAAAAAGTCATGTGGGTCTTGTTTGATTCCTTTTAATTAGTACTTTATTAATATTCAATAGTTATAATTTTTACGATGAAAATTATTTAAGATTAAAGAAGTGTATTTGGTAAACGAGCACAGTCAAAGTAGGTAAGTTATAAAAATACAAAGGAAGTACATTATAACTTTTGTTTTTACATATCAATAAAAATATACGGTCAAATCAATATGTAAATAGAGTAAAAATCAAAATGATGAACAACTATTCTAAAACCGATCTGAGGAAGTACCTCATATAATACTATTATAAACAAGTAAAATATCTGGAAAATTTTCAATATAACTAATCATAAATTGGATATGCCCGGGAGGAGGAAAAGATCCAGAGGCAGCAGGAGATGAGACTTCCAAGTGATTAATGAAGGGGCCAGCAAAGTGAAAAGAAAAAATACAATATAGTTATATAAATTATACGTATAGCATATAGTATATGAGGACGAAATTCAAACACGAAAGTTTGGAGTTTGGACCCCCCTAGAAAAGCCTTCACTTGGACAAATCTTATCTCATCTCTTTAACTATATACTCCCTCCGGTCTTTATTAGTTTACCCGTATTCTTTTTTGGGATGTCCCTTATTAGTTTACCCATTACTTTTGTTTCTATTTTTGGAATAGGACCACTAACTTTACATCACACATACATTCAACTTTACAATAAAATAATAGTTTCTCTTTCTATGTCCCACAACATCATTTCTCCTAAAACTCTGTACAAAAGAAACGGGTAAACTAATAAAGACCGGAGGGAGAACTCATTTTGTTTATTTCCTCCATCTAAAAATAGCCAAACATCATAGCTATGGAAAATTTGTACTGTTTTCTCGATTTCGTAGTAGACTTTTGGTTTCAATGAATTATTTAAGAAGCCTACCTCTAAAATATTTTTATAACAAAAAACTAAAATAAATAAAAAAAACAAATTAAAAATGTTTTTGTGACAATTTCTTGTCATCTATAAAGTTATAAACTTATAATGTACACCCCTAGTTCTAGATGGAAGTAAATAGTAATGGAAAGAGATATTGCACCTTGTAAGATGTTGAGTACTTGAGTTGGTAATTACTCCACCTTTCCTCCTTAGTGGTAGACGTTCTAATTAAACTTCTAATTTTTTATGATATAGCGAATGCTTTTTATGAGCCACGTTCAAATTAATCATATAAAATTGGCAATACAAAATATACAAGCCGTCTTAGCTCAGTGGTAGAGCGCGTGGCTTTTAACCACGTGGTCGTGGGTTCGATCCCCACAGACGGCGTTCAAGCTACTTTTTGACTAAATTTTACTTCAACTAGTCGTCATCAGCTTCGTGAATATTTTTTTTTGTTAAAAAAAAGTCGTGAAATAGGACTCCATGTAATATCCCTAAATTGCACTTTGTATAATGAAAAAACTAGTGTTTTAACCTGGGTGATGCCCCGAGTAAGTTACATTTATCAAATACTAGTCTTATATGCACGCTATGCGTGCGTGGAATGTAACTGCTGTGCAGGTTTTTAGGAATCGATTTTTTTTTCTGTTTTTAAGTAAGGGTATATTGGTCAAAAAGGGTGGACACCAAAGTCCTCAAGAATTCCCATATATATTTATCAAATATATTATTATTCATAAATTTCATAATTGATTTTATTAGCTTTTCGTAATATTCTGTCAAGTGCGAAATTGGGGATAAAAATAACAATTTCAATGAAATTGGGGGTAAAGAGAATATAATCTATACAAATATATTAAAAGGCGTTCCTAAGCGAGGAACGGTGCCACGTGGCGCTCTCACTAGGGCATTTTACTCCATGTAATCCACGTTCAATAAAAAAATAGAAATTGCATAGTATATGGTTTGATCCCGCGACTTCAAGTTTATATATTAAAGTCTTAACCACTAAACCAAGTGATGTTTAGTGTTATTATCTTAAAGTATAATATTAATAAATGAAAATTCTCCTTACCCGGGGCATAGCCCGGGTCTAATAACTAGTTACTTAATAAAAGTGTTACTCATCAAAAAGCTTGTTTATGTCTTTATAAATTATAATTACATATAATTATAAGACTTTATTATGTTTTACTTTGAAACATTAAGCATTGAAATTGTAGTGGATTAGTGGTTAAACTCTTACATTTAATTTCAAAGGTCATGTGTTTGAATCCTTGTAGTTACACAATGTTGATATTTTTTAAATGAGATTGTAAAAATGTGTATTAGGACCTTGAGAAGAGTACCACGCGACACCGTTCCTTTGATAGGAACGCCTTTTATTATATGTGTTTAGGATGACATAAAGTTATAATTTTCACCCATCTTTTGGATATATTTTTCAATTTAAGAATATTTTAAAATAATTCCAATTTATAAGGGTAACTTCTCAAAATATATATCTAATTTTCTTCATAATTTAAGGTTACCATTTATTAACATTCTAGATACATTATTGAGTGGTACTAATGAATATTTATGAAGAAAAAAACAAGTTTGAATAAAACGATATTCCATTACATGCATGGACATTAAAAAAAATGGTACTTTTTTCTTGCAAAATAATCTATAAATATGTAAATATTACGCAAATTTATACTTTCTTTTTTTCCTCCTGTTGTTAAAATCCCGATCCGGACCTTAAAATCCTAAGAATCTATGATCCGGACCTTATAATCCTAAGAATCTACGATCCAGAAGGACCTTTTCAATCCCGATCCTACATAGAATCTTAAATTAATAGGATCTTTCGATCCTACCCAACTATCAAAATTAACATGGTAGGGTCATAACACGATTCTACGATCCTGCGATTCTACGATCCGATTCAATCATTAAATTTCACAAAATTAAATAATTCCAAATATTATCTTTCTCTTGTTAGTTTTTGGTCACATGTTACTTCAATCTTAGCGTATTAAACTACTATCACCATTTGAGAATGAAAAATATCATTATGAATGTGTGTAAGGTTTTAACACGAGTCTTTTGACCACATTATAGCATAATTGTCACTAACTTACCCTATATTGTAGGATCGTAGATTCAATCCTGCCAACCCTTACGATCCTGCCAACCCTTACGATCCAAAGTAGGATCTCGATCCTGATAATATTGCAGTCCTAACTCCTAAGTTCTAAGTAACATTATAGGATGCTATAAAACTATAAACCAGATTAGTCATTAAGAACTAAAATGTTGAACATGAGCTTATTAAATAAGTGTACAATGTGAGTGATACATATATTTTCCAAAAGCCACTATTTACATAAAAGTTAAATTATAGTATAGTACTTCCTTCGTTCTTTCATAATTACAATGTTTTAACGTTTACGCTTGTCAACGATCATTACTTAAACCATTAAAATCTCTAATATTCCATTTGTAAATATTATAAAAAGTTGATAAGTATTATGAAAACATACAATCAAACTAATCCAACAACATATTACATAATAACATTTAATTTATATATGTTATTAATAAATACTACGAAAGTTAGTTATATGAATAGTATAAAAGTCAAAACGACAAAACGTTTCATATAAAAGAATGGAGGAAGCAGAAGCTTAGAAATCTTTACCCATGGAAATATGCAACGGTTGGATGACATAAGGTAAACACATGGATTTATGAACAGGTATGTGAAACGGGCGGACTGGATCCACCGCTATACCTCGCACATAAATGAATTAAAGAAAATGACTTTGCCTTAAGTGGGGAGGAGATTTTTTTTTGCACTAACATAGGTTGCTTCCTAGATAGAGCAATTTTCACCCTTCCATGCACAATTTCTTTCTTATTTTAATAATTTAAGAGGAGCATACATGTTTAGCCGTTTATAGCAACCAATTAATTGCTTTTAACATGAGTACATCTACCTAACTAACTAATATTCATACATGTTATTATATGGATAAAAGTGCACTAGATATTGGAAAACACACAAAACAAGTTCTTAAAGTACATTGTTGGACTAATGCAAATGAAACTATTTAGACGGGGATTAAGTTCAGGATTTGGAGAGTGTTGTGCAAAATCTTGGAGGGGTAACACCAACGTCTAATTGCACCATAGTCAAGGAGAAATGGTGCCTAAAATAGTGTTTCTAGAATACACATCACACTAGCTACATCAGGATAATTTGACCCACTATTATATTTGCCTTTTACAATATTATTTTCTTACAAAAGTCGGAAAGATGATATCAATAACTTGGGGTCAAATCCCATTTACATTGATACTTTGTCCCTCTCCAAACAACAAAGATAAAACATATCTATAACTCAGGTCTTACTTTGGTTACGGTTACTTTTGTATAATCAAAAGACATTTGAAATTTATGCATCTCGGGTTTAGGGATATGATCTGTCTTGAAACATGAATACCTTTTCCACAAGCCCATATCCACCTAAAACTATAATATGTACCAACCACCTACCCGATTTTAAGACATAGACAACATAAAAAAAAAATTATGTAAAATTTTACAATCCCAAACCTCCAATATGAAAGTGAGGCCCAAAAATACGTGATGAATTTCAAATTAAGCAATGTAAAGCTCGTAAAGAAAGTAGAAGGGACAAACAAGACGCTCCTCCTAGTAATAAGGAGCGCTCGCTCCTTGTGAGAAATGAATTGGAATGGAAATAGTGGGCTAGGAGCGTGCGCTCCTAGTTAAGAATTCCTTGGAAAAGGGTAGGACTCTTGTACTATATAAAGACATCTTGGGTCTTGACTTTTTTAAACACACATTGGCACTCAAACACGGGGAGATATTACATATACTTTTAGGTTTCTTGATTAGAGTTTTTTTTAAGGGTTGATTAGAGTTGTTGAGGGAGAGATTATAGGGGGGAGGGAGTTTCGTAAGTGAGGTTCACTAATATATTTTGAGTGATTACTGATTAATGTTAGTTTTGGACTTTAGGTATTTATTCCCGGTTCAAGTTTGTAACTAGTTTTTCCACGTTAAATTGTATTTTGACATGCTTTTTTTTTACTCTCATTGTTTTCTTGTTAATTGTTGTCCGCAATTCATTACTACAACTTATACCCGCCTGCGTACATAGACCTAAATCCACATTTGCCTTCACCAAATCGAGTATCCACTATTTACCTTGGCCACCTATATCCACATCACATCAAACCTAAAAACACTTGCCAAACACTGTTAAACAATTGAAGTTTTAAACTTCATTAAAACTTCTTTTGAAATGTCGACAACTCAAAAGTCTAAATATAACAAAGAGTAATGTTCTAATATATGTTTAAAAAGTCAACCAATTACCTGTCTAATCTTAAGACTCTTGAATAATAACCATTTGCAATAGTAGGATCTCTAGAATTAGTTTGGTTCAGTGTTTGGGCATTGCTATAAAATCCATAAAAGCAGTAAAGAAACCTATATGATAGATTTGGCCAGTGATGAAGGTATTCGTCTTTAAATTACTATTGCTTCTATAATAATCTATCCTCTTATCATTTAAATGTCCCCAACGTTTGCCAAATCCATTGCAGAACATCCATACCACATTCAATAATCGACCCTCTTTATAACATAATTTTTTTCTATATAATTTTCTAGATAGTTAGCATTCATATTTGATAAAATACTATCTCAATTCTATAGTATATCTTTTTGTTTAAAAGGAAAAAAAGAAGAGATTTATCTTAATTAAACTAGATAGAAGTTCAATTGACATCTTGGGTCGGATTTCCTTAACCTCTCCCTACCCTCAAGGTGACCCTCGGCCAAACTTGCTTTCATTACAGACCAAAAAGAAAGATATAAAACTAGTTGGCACCTATTTACATTTTTTTTAAAAGTTGGTAAGATAAAGGTTTCTACTGAACTGGCACCTCGCACAGGTTTAACCAGTCAAGTTTGCAGGTCAGATTTCTTGGAGGGAGGGGGGATGGTAAAGGAAACCTCACCTCCAAAGAAAGTGGGGTTTGATCCCATGACCTTGAAGTCATAAAGGTCAAACCTTTACCACTAAAGCAAAGCCTCGCTTGGTAGTTGGCACCTATTTACATACTCATTCGTACAAAATACAAATACATATTAAATGTATACACACTCCTTTTATTTTAAACTTTTAAGTCAAAGGTAAAAAGAAGGACCTTGCCACAATATCTTAGTTTCCCATTTGATTGTGGTTTGAGTGCTTGAGAGTTCTTGGGAAGATAAGTGGATCACTACTTCTAAACACAACACTTGGCAAGATTTGAACACATACCTCTAAGAGACTAAGACTATAAACAAGTAACAAACATCTCCTCCGTCTTTTATATATTAGTTGTTCCACTTGATTTATTAAATGTGAAATTTTGTTACATTTGTCTCTATGTGTACTTTTAAGACAGTCATTTTTCTTGAAATTATTAGCATTTAGATAAGATATTAATGATCTAATGTGTGAGCTAGAAATTGCAAAAGTATAAATGGAAAAATCCAGCTTACACTAGTGAAAAAAAGCTCTTTTATTACCTCACAAATAATGCTACAGTTTTAATAAAAACGGAGCATTTGAAATCATAAAATTGAGAATTGAGGGAGTATTTAAAAAAATTATTGTGGGGTATTTAGTTGAAGGTTTAGGGATGTGATACTATGAAAATAAAAAGGTTGTTTGGATGATGTAGTTTGGGTAAAAAAACTTTATTCTCACAAGATTCATACCGTTCCGAAATATCTGGAATTTCATACCCACACACCTTATGGATTAAGGTCCCCCATACCCCCTAAGTAATGAACCGTTAATCCATGAGTGAACAAACAACTAGAAAAGGAATTCCAATCATCTATATATGCTTGTAAGCAAAGTTATTAAAATTGGATTGTAAATCTTTAAAAATCTTATTTTACATTTAAATTATGGTAGACGATTCGATTTGGATTATTTTATTTTTTAATTTTTTAGAAAAAATAAAAAAAAATCACACAAAAGTAAATAATAAATATATAATATTTGTTATTTATTGTTAAAATAAAAAATATTTATTTTTTTTATTTTTTTTTTTTTTTTTAACTTAAAAATTTAACATATAATATAAAGGATTGAGTGGATATCTTGTTATACATGTTTGTAGAATCTTACGATTCTACGATTCGATTTTACGATTCGATTCTAAAGGTCGTTTTCGATTCAAATTAGAATCTCGATTTTAACAACTTTGCTTGTAAGGCTCTCATTTTCATACGTATTATTCTATTCCAATCATCAAAACCAAATGCCTCCCCGAATAGAAACTATATACAATCTCTCTATTTTTAACTAATTGTTCCATTTGTTTTTTTTGTGGTGTCTATTTCACATGTTTGACAATTAGTATGTTAAATTACATCTTAAGTGAAATTTTATAAGAAGTTAATTGATCTGGATTTCCTATGATGCATCACACCCTTAAAAGATAATGTGGCATTATGAGTCATCCTATTTGTTTCTCAATAACTTTATATATGTAATATGTGCAACCTCATTTCAATCTTCTCATCAATAAACTCATATATGTATGATTAATTATAGTAATCTCGTTTATGCTAATATGTAACCCTCGTCACATTACCGGCTAATCATAGAACCTATCACTTATAGTTACTTGTAAAACTTAGTATCGTGAATAAAAAAATTATGACGAATCGAGCCCACATGATGATGTATATTTAATTTATCTATTTATGAAATTTTATGGCCGTAAGTGATGAACATTGATTCTATAAATTTAAACGAAATAAACAATTTATTCAGGATGGAGTAGCATTTTACGGCAATAGATCATTATTTCTTTGTATAAGCTCACTGCTAAGCATTGCTTAAGGCTTGAGGCTAATAAAGGCTTGAATCCCACAATCAGAAACCGCAGGAGAAAATTCCATAAGAGAGACACTTTAATTATGGGTCCTCAACTCCTTACGTACACTTCCCTCTATTTCCAAAGAGTATATTCATCATACACCCGAATGTATTATGTGTATGATACAACCAAAACTATTTTTTGCTTATTTGGAGCTACCGTTTTATGTATATTTTGCTCATTTGGAGGATTTTATATGAACAATAATGAACAAAAAAATAGCTTCTTCGGCTACACTGTGAACACGTACACACATGTATATAATAAAAAATGCAAGATTGAAAACGTTTATCTATATAGTTGAATTAAATTAACCTGTAGGAAAATCAAAATTTGTACAGTAAAAGTTTTCCTCAGCAACCTAGGAAAAAAAATGAAAATTCTCGTACAAAGTACCACTGACAAAACTAAAGTTACTACTAGCAAGTAAAGCAAAATAAATATATTTATCCTATTACCCAACAAAAAAAAAATCTAAAAGGGGGATTTGAGTTGATCACGCAAAAATCTTAAAATTCCCCTTTGTTTCTCTCTCCACAGTCCACACCTTAACTTTTATTTTTTTTACCCCCCCTTTTCCTCTCAATATCACCATCTCTTTCCCCCGCCCCTCCCTCTCCCCTTCATATATTCTCCTTTCTCATCCCACAAAAAAATACTCCCCTCACTCACAACATCATCAACTAAAAAATCAAACTCACTCCCAAAAAAAAAAACATTTCCTTCCTTTTTTATTTTCCAATGAGCCATTTCTCCTTAAATCTCCCTTCTTCAGATACACTTTGGTACACCCCTACTCCAATGGAACAACAACAACAATCTAATCACACCCATCAAAAATCCTTACCATTCTTCTACCCTTCCTCTCTATCTCTCTCCTCATCACATGACGTCGAATCCGACAACAGCTCCTCTAACAACAACAACAACAACACTACCCCAATAACCACCAATGTGGTTGACCGTTCCGAAACGACATCGTCAACTTCATCATTCGATAGAGAATACATGTTTGAAAAACCATTAACACCAAGCGATGTCGGAAAACTCAACCGTCTCGTTATCCCCAAACAACACGCAGAGAAATACTTCCCTCTCGCATCCGCCACGTCAGATTCCTCCACCGCCGTTGTCGGCGCCGATAAATCCGCCGCAGGAAGCGGTGGTGGTGGTGGTGGGGTTTTATTAGGGTTTGAAGATGAATCTGGAAAGTGCTGGAAGTTTCGATACTCTTATTGGAATAGTAGTCAAAGTTATGTGTTGACTAAAGGTTGGAGTCGGTATGTTAAAGAGAAGAAACTTGATGCCGGTGATGTTGTTTTGTTTGACCGTCATCGCTTTGAGTCTGACCGGTTTTTTATTGGTTGGCGTCGACGTGGGTCCCCTCCGGTTCATAATCCCGGTCCGGTTCAATTTAATAATAATAATAATAATCATCAGAATTATGGTGTTGTTCAATCTCAGGGGTTTAATGGTGGTCCCCACCTTCACCAAATTTCTTCCTTTCCGTCTTACCGACCTGACTGTCTTCATGCAGGTAAACACACCTCTAACGGAAATACTTCTCTCGAAAAGCTCTCACATATAAAAATATTTTGCTTATTTTAGAACGGGTTAAATATTTTTTAAAAAAATTTAAAGATTTGGAAAGAAAGAGGAGAGACAAAGTGTAGTAGGTTTTTTTTTAACTGAAACACTTCTCTCGAAAAACGGTCACATGTTAAAAAAATGTTTAGTTTATTTTAGAACGGAGAAAATATTTTTTTAATAGTGTTAAAAATTTGGAAAAAAAGGAGAGAGGAAGTGTAGGGTGAAGAACCGAACAAGAACCCTATCGTCTCGCAGTTGTCAACTCATCATGAACTTAGGTGTTTCGCCTCCTTTTGTTTCTTGTACCCTTGTTTTTGTTTCTTTTGTTTCCGTTTTTTTCCCCAAGAAAATCTAAGATTTCTTTCCTTGAAAATATATATACTATGTCCAAGAAATTCGTTTCACATCTTATTAGAAAAAAATAAATTCGTTTCACAACTTTTAATAAAATGAAAAATTCAATTTCATATGATTTTTCTATAAATGTACGGTAACGCTCATTGGAGTGCGTGACTGACACCTTCCAATTACTTGGGAGAAAAATGTGCTTCATTTCAGCTTCTCAAGTGTCCTTTGGTTTCGCGCGTGATTAAATCATGTGCCTCTTTCTAACTAAATTTAAATAAAATTTCGCTTGTAAGGAATGTGCTCGGGTTGTATTGTCACGTGGTCCAACGTAGAGAGGTAGATATACGAATATATCTGAGTAGTGAGAAAATATTATTTTGGATCTCTATCTGAAAAGTTGCAAGTATGAGTCAAAATTATGACTAAACCTAAACTTAAGTCGGTCTAACTAATTTATATTGACAAGTATGTTAAAAGAAAAAACGAACAAGCACGTGGGATGACATAAAATAATCGATTAAATCGAGTTACACAATAATGAAACGATATTAAATGTTTATAAAGTTAGTTAAGCAATAAAATAATTAATACTACTTGTATAATGATGATTATGTAGGGACAGAAGTTAGGCAAAAAGGAAGGAAATCAGGGGGTGGTAATTCAAAAAGAGTGAGATTATTTGGGGTAAATTTGGAATGCCAAATAGAAGAAGAAGAGGAAGATATTGAGGAGCCTCAAACATCAGATGGGTCATCTTTATCAAGCCAAGGTCAAGGTCAGGTTGGTTCGGGTTCAGGTTTCGGCGTGGGTCCCACCGCCTACAATTACTTTGACTACGTGGGTTATCCTTCTAACCATAATTACAGCAATCACATGGTGCGTTACTTTCTTTAATCTTTTAATTATTACTTTGAGTTAAGTTGTTTGTTAATTACTTGGAATCTTCCTTAATATGTATATACCCCAAATCCCTAATTATTTGCTCCCTCTAATGAGACAAAATCAAAATCGTATAGTTTAATGTACAGGTTACACTAATACTGTGCATTAGGGGATGTATTTCTGACTTGTTTATTGTATATTCTTTAGACTGATGTTGTCTTGCTGTCTTCATATATTATCTCTGCAATGTCTACATAATATCTCTAGAAAACCGAGAGGTCAATAATAATAAGTGATATCATTTATGGTAACCCTCTAAATTAGACAGTTTTTCTAAATAACTTTATTATATGATTTACAAGGAGATCTCTATGTTATTCTATATTTATTTGGAGTGTTTTTTAAAGTTTAGGGTTATTTTAAGTGCAACATTTTTGGAAAAATAAAAATCTTAAGCTTTGGGTTATCTTTTATTATTCTGTTAAAAATGATATAGGGCATGTTTGGCAAAACTAGCGGTTCTAGTAGCGGTTAGCGGTTGCAGTAGCTGTAGCTGTTGGGGGTAGCGGCTATGTCTACTTAAGTAGTCGCCGATCGCGATTAAATTAATTGTTTAATTAGAAGTGTTTGTGAAATGTAGTGTTGAAATTATAAAAGACAATAAATGACATTTATTCTAATATGAAATGAACTACAATAATTTCATATGTTCGTTCAATAGTTAAATTCAAGATTTATTTTTTCAAAGAAGTTACACAAAAAGGAGTATATGACTTTTTAGGTGCTTAAAGAAATGTATAAATCTAAGAAAATATTTAACCCTCGAAAAATTTATATTACCAATTTTAACTAAAATACTTGTAAAATATCTTATTTTTAAAATAAATATTTAAATTACATCTCAACTATTATAAAATAAACATTGAATTGCCATAAAATAAAACAATAAATAAACAATGAAAGGAAAAAGAAATAAAAAAAAACATTGGTTAATAATTCTACCTTATGCTATTATATAGTGTTTATTTCTTTGTAAGGCTACCTCTAAATCTCAAATGTTACTTGTAGTAACGTTCCACAACCGCTACTCATAATCTACTTCAACTGCTACCCGCTACTTCAACCACTACCTTACCAAACACTCATAATTTTCTTAAGTAGCGTTTTAATCTTGGTCCGGCTAACCCTCAAACGCTAGTGCCAAACGCAAAACCAGTAATCGAATCAATTAAGTCTTAGGTAATATCGTCTCACCTTAAAAAAATGTCACGATGTATATATGTAAATATTAACAAATTGTTACACTCCGTTTTGTCTCAAAGTACATTACACATTTTGCTGTTGGCACATAGTGAAGGATAAATCGTATAATTTCGTGGTTCAGATTTTTGATGCAATTATAGATATAAGGTAATATGATATCAATGTTAAGTAATAGAGTGAAAATGAGTTGAAATGTGGTCTAAATCAAAATGGACGTAGAAAGGATAATATATTTTGAAACCGAGGAGTATATTATATCTTAATTTGAACATTTTATATAGTTATCTAGGCCGTGTTCTTTTGGACTTGGTTTCTCGCCGTTCGATTCGGTTTAGTTTACCAGATTGGGTTTAGTTTACGCGGTTCGATTCGGTTCGATTCCAAAAATTCCAAAGGGGCTCTAGTCTCAAATAATTGAGATGGTTGATGCTTCATATAAAGATAAAAGTCGTCTAATTATGCAGACAATAGTAAGAAATGCTAATATTGATACTATATTGAGTATTAATTACAGACTAGTATTTCTCTGATTATAGTATAATGGTGTTAGGTGTACGTAACCAATCCAAAATCCACCTGTTGGGCAGATAAGGAGTAAGAGGGTGTGTGTGATTTTCTTCAAAATACGTGTACCTCGTGTTTTGGGGGCATATGGAAGATTATGGCATGTTAATAATTAAGTAATCAGGTGGTTATGATTTAATTAATACTGCAGTCTGCTACTTTAATTATAGGAAATATCTCTTTGATCACAGTGAAGTGCAGAAAGAGATAATAGTAGACTAGTAGTGTGGGTTGAATTTTAGGTCCCATTGAAAATGATAGACTTACATGCAACTAATAATCTCCAACGTGAATACGTGATGGATTAGGACTATTATCATTAGCACGAGGTTTTGTCACTGTCTTGCTTTGCAGACCAAATTATTTATTTTACTTGTCTTCTTTTTTTCAATATCAAACTTCTTGTTACACTGTCTTTACTCTTTATGTCTATAATTATTATTATTTTATAATATTTGTTTAACTCGACAAAACTATCAAATTTTTAAAAATGTACGTTTAATGATCGATGTAGAAGTTGGAGATCTAGGCATTCAGAAACCTTTAGATGTCTGAAATTTCAACTTCGATGTGACGAAGTCTATTTTGTTAGTGTAGTTTATAGTTAATCCTTCTTTTTGTATAGATTTTAATAATCTATTTCTGTTTGATAACTCATAGTTTGGATATTCTTGTTTTCTTAATTTTGTTACGTAGTCGAGATGTTAATGTTTAAAGATATGTTCCGTGGAGGTATCTTGGACTTGAAGGAGAGAGAAAGGAGGGAATAGAATAAGAGGGGCAGCTGAGTGGACTGGTGGGAAAAGAGGGGTCAAGGACGGTGAGCTATCACTTTGAACGAGGAGAATTTTGCCACAAGATGTTTGAGAAAGGAGAGGCTTTCAAGTTTGAATACAACTAGTGCTAAAAGAAACCTGCAGACCAAAAGACTATTAGACCCAAAGAAAAATTTGTTGATGTGTTTTTTCTTTTGGGAGGTTTTATGAATTTATGAGTCATTGGTTGGACTTGAAAGTGTCAATTATATCTGCCGTGTATGAGTTTCCTACGTGATAGAATGGAATTAAGAAGAGGGAGAATCGGTGTCATTTTCAAAAGATGGGGGAAAGTGGTCAGGATATGTGGGGCTTGGCCTCATTTTACAGGAGCATTGTTAGATTACAAGATTAGGATTGGATGGGAGTGCCGAGTGGGGTTTCTTAGATAGGTGGGAAATTTTTTAAAGATTTGGCTTTCCTTTTCCACCATGGATATGGATGGTACATTTATTGTTGAGGAGGTGGGTTGTGCGTTCGTTTTACCTGAACTTGATTTGTTTAAACTATCGAAACTCTATCGACCTTTATTTTATGAGGTGTTAGAACTTATCTGAATTTATTAAACCTGAAACGGTGAAAAGCGAGAATGCTCCGTAATCCCTATGTATGATCAATTGAGATATGATCATAAACTTTTTTTTTTGCTTTTTTCGAGAGAGATTAATGTATAAGAATGTCATGAAGTTAAAAGGACAAATGGTAAAAAAAAAATTTCAAGTGGACCAAATTGGAGTTGTTTCTCAGAAGTTACACTAGCATGACATCCCAGCTCCCAGGTGATATTTTTGCATCAAGTTGTCATACTTCTAGATGATGGGCCTAATTATAATGACTTACTTCATTTCCCTTGGTGGAGGGAAATATATAATACTAGTAAGATAAAAAAAAACTTTGTTTAGTTGCAATTGAGGTGGGGAAATGAGGATTGGTTTGTAAGCATGTGAAACTCCAAAGAATAAGGTGGTAGTGTTGACAATATATATTCACGCGTACCAATGGAAAGGTTGGGTTACATGATCATGTGCCTGTTTGTACAGCTTAGCCATGGACCACGAATGTACATAGCTGGCCCCTAGTAGTCTACTATTTTGTGGGG